>OX155951.1:3216217-3816217 GCA_944548615.1 Micropterix aruncella
ATATATATATATATATATATATATATATATATATATATATATATATATATATATATATATATATATATATATATATATATATATATATATATATATATATATATATATATATATATATATATATATATATATATATATATATATATATATATATATATATATATATATATATATATATATATATATATATATATATATATATATATATATTTATTTTATTTTATTATTTAAGTCCATAAAAATACATTTGATTACAAAAACATTCTCTTAGCCTAATATTTCATAATTAATTAAACAGTTTTTTTAATTTACCTAACTCGGAAAGAGATTCAGAAATAATAGTTTGTGGTTTACCACCTCACTAGGAATAACCTGTATCGAGGTGGTACCAACAAAAATCGTATATTGCCTGCCGAAAGAGCATATATATATATATATATATATATATATATATATATGTATATATATATATATATATATATATATATATATATATATATATATATATATATATATATATATATATATATATATATATATATATATATATATATATATATATATATATATATATATATATATATATATATATATATATATATATATATATATATATATATATATATATATATATATATATATATATATATATATATATATATATACTTTTTGGAATTGATTAAATAGATGATTATATAGTAAATAATTATAAAAGCCACTTACATCGTGACGAAGGACTCCCTTGGTGGGATTCGGGAATGCTTTGGTGTAACAAACGAGAATGATAGATGTCTCTCAGTTGCGGAAAGAGAAGTAGGTTTAGTTGGGCCCATTTTACAACTAGTAACGCTCACCCTTCATCCAACAGATACATTTTTTGTATGGGCTAGCCACGGAAATAAATACATATACACAGGCGCGCTATGAAATAGATTTACTTCCCTGCTGCTATTGGAAGTGAGAGCTGCTATTGCTTCTATTGGAAGATTGGAAGGACGACACAGTCAACCATCTAACTATGTCAACATGCCTATGAGAGTCCAACGTCTTACCGCGTGGCATTAAGAAGTAAAATAGCAGGTAGCCTCGCGCCCTCACTATTAGATTTGGCCATATTTCTCCGTCCTCCAGACTGGTCGCAGTTTCGAAATCGCTTGCGCCGCCTCTACATCATATTAGCGGTAATTCAGTTCGAATTTATCGCGGACCGTGGCGCTCTTTACCCGTCTCGCACACGGGATCAGGTGGCCAACCTGTCGTTTCAAGAGCAGCTGATATCAGGTCAATGCCCCGCTAGGTTCACAGAGTCGTTTCCAAGTTAGTCCCTGTTCGAGGAGACTATGGGATGGGAGCTGAACCGCGAGTTGTACTGACCCAAAGTAATAAACAGGTCATCAGGCCAAGCTGCATGGAATCGTTTTGAACGCACGTGTGAGATTTCTGTCGCCGGCGCCGTGGAGTTACGGAGTGTGTGGAGGTCGATCGTTGGGTCGTTCGTTGAGTCGAGGCGAGGCGGAAATCTGAAGTCGCGCATCACATAGGCTGCAGTGATGGCGAACGACTATTTTTCGTATGGTGGAACCATACGAAAAATGGCAGTATCGAGTATAGAGCAGAGTATTAATTTGTGAAAGTGCATTAGGCGTGTAAATCTTTCTATGTGATAGATTTGTGGCGTCAAGGCATCAAAATTCGTTAGCGTCTAGCTTGTGTGAAACGAAACACTGCGACACCGTAGCGATGCGATTCTTGCTACGATTCTGCATTTTTATTAGCGGAGAAGGAATCAAGCGCGGCCTCGGCAAAGCCGGAACCGGATTTCATTAAAGGAGTCTCCTCGGCGGCACCGCGGGACGAAGTAAAAGGTTTTTAAAATTGGCGAAGTGCTGTCGGCCGCACGTCTGCCTCGCCCGGCCAAGTGTTAGGCAAAGTTGCCCCGGGGGCGTCACGTGACCGTTGAGCAGCCACTCCCCGCCTTTCTCTTTGCATCCGCTTAAATTGCACCGGCGCAAATTTAGGTAATTGCTACTAACCGCAAATCCAGAAAATTCGCTTAGTTAGACAGTTGGGCGGCGTCTACTATAACGGACAACCCGTCCTCCCAACTAGAGCTGTCAACTACAACGAACGAATTCATCACCGGGTTCATCGTTCAGGGGTCAGATCGTTATGTCTCCCGGAGGTGAGCGCAGTAGACTTGGGACATAAAACAATCCACTGCCTAATTACGCCACCTGCCCGTCAGAGGCCAATGCCTTATGGCTAGGAACTGGGAAAGGTACCCGGCGGGCTGCCTTTCCCCCTGACGACTAGTTTGGAAGGATATATCCGTCTGGATATTAACTCTCAGGATACCTCCTGCCTCTTGACTGGTTACAGGACCGAGGTCGCTTGCGCGATCCTCTTCCTTATGTAGCAGTGATACCGTGTCTACCGTATCTATCGCGGACCATTGCATTCTTTGCCCAGATTATTCACCCGGGATCGGGTGGCCGAATGGTCTTTTCGAGAGCAGTTGCCATAAGGTTTACAACTACCCCCGCTCTATAGGAAACATTAATGTTTCCAGACTCCATGGGCTGTTAGTCGGAATGCACAATCGATTGGCTGACGCCAAAACGGTGCGCAAATCGTCCAGGAACGCCTGAATGTTGTACTCCTAGGGGAGACTGGCCCGCAGGCCAGCGTCCTCCCTGGCTCTCACTTTTGCTTAGAGGCCGCCGGATGGATGTTGACCCGTGCGTTTGACCTACCCTATATAACTGGGTCTTATTTGCTATCACTAGTTCTCACCCGCCACTCCAGGCTGGTATAAGGATATATGCTCTTTTTAGCCGTGGGATGAGCGTAGAAGACTTAGACAATGCCAATCCACTATCTAGCTCCGCCACTTAGCCACGAGAGACCAACCCTTTCTGCCCAGCTCCGGGTAGTTAACCCAGCGGGCAGGCCAGTTATGGCCAGATTACTCCGGCCTGCCGACTGGTTATAGGTTTTAAGTCGCTTGTGTGGTCGTCTACCTTGTGTAGCGGTGATTCGGTGTCTACCGTGCCCATATCGGACCGCGACATACTTTTGCCCGGATCTTCACCCGGTATCGCCTAGCCGAATGGTCTTTTCAAGAGCGGACGGCTAACACCGCACGGCGCGCAAACCATTCAGGAGATCCCGGAATACGATTCCCATGGGTACTGTCCCGCAGACATAGAGTTCTACCCGGCCTCGCACTTCTGCGTACAGGCTGCCGGATGGGTGTTGACCTGTGAGTTCGGCCGATCCTTACAGATGGGTCTTGATGGCTGTACTAAGCTAGGCCCATTAGCTCCCTGCTTAGTGAGACATACGTTTATACGTGTCGTTAGAACTGCCAACCCGGGCAGTTCTAACGACATGGGCCGTTTTATCTGCCCGGGATGTCGCGCAACGACAAACTCATGCGTACCGGAAGGGTAGCGGGTGAGGGGTGAACGAACGGAGACATGGAGGAAGATTCTCAGGGTTTTCACCCCCTCCAACAATCCCGTGAGCCATTTGGTTTTTATCAAAACTATTTACATATTGCTTACAAACTAACAAATAATTAGAAAAAAAAAGTTTTACAAATTAAGTTACTCTTATATACTAGATTATTATTATTTATATCTATCGCTGATGATTTATGGCGGTGTATCCATGTGGCTATGTGCGGTGCCTACTGACATCAATAAACAGCAGCAGGGGCGCCGTCGGGGGCATCTAGACCGGGAAAACCCGCAAAAGGCACGCACCTACAGGGGGCGGCCGGGACGTCACGATACGCTTAGACAGTGTAAAGTATGAAATTTCTACCGCATTTGGCCGTCTGATCTTTACTAGGTAAATGTACCATAGACTTCGTCCCGCATAACAGGCTGCGCAATCATTTCGCACCTCCTTTCGGCTTGCCCCGACTTACCCTACGAATACCGCACCTGACCTGCCTGGACTTCACCTACTCATTCTTCACCTCCTCTATGGTAACGAATGGTTTCGTGTATTTCGGGCCATAAGTTCCATTTTTTCTAGGGTCGGCTCAACTCATAGTTCAGCTTCTATTCAGTAGCTCGAGTGAGAGACTACCCCGGTACGGACTCTCGCGTACCAGTCCTCACGGCTGGTGGATCGGTTTACCCCGGTTTTCGCCTTCCGGCGCTACTGGACGGTTTGCAAAACGGTAGGGCGGTATCGACTACAACGGGGAAACCTGTCACCCCAGACTGGTTTAACGATATGTGATGGTTCTTTCAGCCGTGGGATGAACGTAGAAGACAGAGATAATAAGACAATCTACTGTGTAGCTCCGCCAACAAGCCTGTTAGAGGCCAACACCTTACGGCGTGGCATCAGGAAAGGTAACAAGCGGGCAGCCTCGCCCCTAACTGCCATTTTTGGTAGGATATCTACGTCTGGAGTTAACCTTAAGGAAACCTCCTTCCTTCGGACTTGTTACGGGTCCGAAGTCACTTACGCGGCCTCTACCTGTTGTATTACAGCTGTAAATCAATTTATTTATCGTGCACCTAGACTTCCTTTGCCCGTAGTGCCACACGGGATCGAGTGGCCCAAGGTCATTTAAAGAGTGGCATGAAAATAGGTCAATCCACCCCGGCTGCTTAGGAGACAGTATATTTCCACAGTCTCGAGACTCAGCAATTAGTCAGAGTGCACAACCGATTGACATCGCCGAACGCTGCGCAAACGTCCAGTAGCGCTGGGATGCACTCCCGCCAGGACAAACCGGTCCACCAACTTTGAGGTCTAAAACGCGAAAGTCTTATCCGGGGTATCCTTCTGCACGAGTAGGCTTCTGAATAGGAGCTGAATCGTGAGTTGAGCCATCCGAATACAAATTGGATCTTATGACCCAAGCTGCACGAAACCATTCGCTACCGAATGGGTTGGTGCAGATACCGCAGGGTTTTGCGCAACGTGTGGCATCATCCAATCGGTTGTGCACTCTGACTTATATACTGAAGGAAGGTGGAATATGCAAACAAACTTTTTCCGAAGCATCGGGGTGGATGTTTACCTGTCGTCCTCCACTCTCGAAATGACCATTCGGCTACCTGATCCTGAGTTTAGAGACAACCAAAAGATGCTTTTGATCCGCGATAGATTTAAACTGAATCACCGCTGAACGAATGTCAGGTAGAGGATAAACGACAAACGAGGTAAACGACCTCAAACCTGTGACCAGGCGGGAGGAAGGAGGTATCCTGATGGCTAAATGCACACGGAGATATCTTGCCAAAACTGGTAGCCAGGTGAGGTGGTCCGCTAAGTCACCTTTCTAGTGCCTCGACGTAAGGCGTTGGAGTCTGGCTGGTATGTTGGATTTATTGGATAGTAGGTTTGTACTCGTCCACAAGTCTTTTACGATCACCTCACGGGAGACAGAATGGTCATGATTGTTTAAAGTTCCTGGGGTGCCGGGTTTGCCCATTGTAGTCGTCACCTCCTCTATAATTTTTGCAGTTCAGATATAATAGTTTGTTACTAGTCTTGGCGAATAGTTAAGGTGTCGAACAGTCTCTAGTCGCAGCTCCTGCAACTCCCGCGACTATTGTGTGAAGTGTGCTTTGATGTAGTCGTATTGTCGTGCAGAAGCAGTGCGGAGAGTCGCCGTTTGGAGTAGTTGGTTAAAATACGAGCTTCGCCATCAATGATTTTAGTTCATGGCAATACACATATGAGTTAACTGTTGTTCCAGGCCGCGAACAGGTAGAATGGATATTCGGCACAGGTCCTCATTTTCAAAAAACCCGAATTTTCAAACTTTTAACACGAAAACATCCGACCAATAATCAAAAATGGCAGAAATCGAATAAATAACAAATTTAGGAATATGAATAATATGATTTTGATTAAAATTATTTCAAATTAAAATTCAAATTCAAACAGATGTTTCCAAATAGGTACTATTAAGTTCCCACTCTCTTGTACTTCGGTCAGCCTCTGACAATTTACACAAAATTCCTTATGATTAATTCTAATTCATATGTATATATATATCATTCATATTAATAATTCTCACTTCTTCGTCAAGACTTCCATCACTACTTTGTATGTGTCCATGGTGAAAGACTCTGGAACGATCTCCCAGCACATAAACGGAGCTTTAGAATCATTCAATACTCATCTCAAAAAGTATTCCTTTTCCAAAAAGTAACTAGTTCTTCCCGTTGTCCCTTCTTCCTCTCCCAATTAGCTCTCCTCGGGCATTCTTAGTTTTAAATATAGTTTAAGTTTTCCTTAGAATTACTATAATCTTTATTTTCACAACGCGCGCTTGAACCACTTCACTATACATGATTAGGTTAGTTGCAAGATATTACCATGTGACATTAAGCTAGCCTTTCTGTACTTTAACTTTTAATTGCAAATAAAATATATTCCAATCAGTTCAGGAGTAAGTCAACTTCAAAATGGCTAGAGTGAGAAAGCAATTACGAATGTAAGATACTAAAATTGTCAATTCAAAATTTATTATATTTATTATATCCGTGCGAGGAAACCGCATCAAGCATCAAGATGTTTCAGGCAAATCAGGCAAATTTCAAAAAAATATGAACTTTATTTGCACTTAAAAAAAAAATAAAAAAGGCGACCTTATCGACAATATCGACTTAGGCGACAATATCTTGAAACTAACCTAATCATACAGTGCAACAGTACATGCGCGCATTGTGGAAATACAGATTACTAAAGAAATAAGGTATTTTACATGAAATAAAAACGAATACATTTAAAAATAACAATGCCCGAAGAGAAGAAATTGGGAGAGAAAGGAGAGAGAAAGAGAAGAACTGGTTATATATTGGAAAAGTAATAATTTTGAGGTTAGCCTTGAATTTATTTATTTTTTTATTTTTTATTTATTTATTTATTTATTTTTGTTTATTCACTTATTACTAATCAACATAACAGTAAAACCAAGGCATTGAAAAGTAAAATTAATAAAGATATTACCATAACTATACAAATAGAATGGCACTTATAATACTAGCTATCATGTAAAAATAAATAATTAATAGCTTGCAATTTAAACAAGTGAGGGTTGGCGGTAAAAATATCGAAATCTGGTGCCATCGAGTGGATTTCATTTAAGCGCCGCAAAGCACGCGCCAACAAGTTCCACCTCGTAAGGTTAGTGCGCGAGAACGGCTCCACGAAAAGATGGTGCGATCGAGCACGGAGATAATTATTTGGTATGAATAGATCCACCTTTGCCTGTAAGCTAGGGTTATCAGTTTTACCACGAATTAGATTGAAAACATAGGACATGGTCAGCATTTCTCTTCTGAGACAGAGAGAATTATAGCCAACCATGCCTGTGATAAATGCAGTCGGATACAAAAATGGATAATATCCGTACTGCTTGAAGTACAGAAATCTCAAGAAACACTTCTGTACCTTTTCCAGCATGAGGGTATACGTATCTTCAGGCGAGTTTCGTTAAAATAATTTATTTTACTTAAAATAACAATGCATATAGCTAGAAGAACCGACAACCATTGGGTAAAGAAGGTTCTCGAATGGCGACTACGAACCGGCAAACGCTGTGTAGAATGGCTCCCCAAGAGGTGGCCCAATTTGCCAGGGTTGCAGGTAGTAGGAGGCAGCTCAAGACCGCTCGTCATGGCAGTCTATAGGGAGGGCCGATATCCAACAGTGGACGTCTAGCGGCTGATGACTTTTGTTTGAATTGGAATTATAATTTGAAATATTATTTTATCAAAGCCATATTCATTCTTTTCCACAAATAAATTATTAATTTGTTTTTCTGTCGTTGTTATTATTGTTCGGATATTTTCATGTTGACATTTTGATGTTATGGAAGTTGACAATTCGTGTTAATTTTGAAAAGTTAGTGCCCGAGGCTTGTCTGTTTTGATCAAAGTTAAAGAAGTATACGTTCCGCTAAAATCAATAGACAACTGTCTGCAATCCATTATCGGATTGCTTCTTGCAACTGAATGAAATAAACACGGAGATAAGTATCGATTGCAAAGCAATAAGGGAGCTGTCGCTGCTCGGCGCCGTGGCAATTTCTTCCCGACTCTCTCGTGTTACCCGGAGAGGAGGAAAACTTGGGATTCCTTTTATGCGCGAACAGTCGGGCTGCTCGAGATAAGAAAGCGCAGCTGCTCAATAATGAAGGAATTCCGTCCCCTCCAATTCCGATCAGATGCCGTTCGCCTTTTGGACGTCGCGACGGGGAGCCAACGGCGCGCGGCCGACGCGGACGGTCGCATCTGCGGGGATCTCCGCCGCGCCGCACCGCTTCGTGCCTTTGCTCGATTCGATTACAGCTTCTGATTGATACATGGACGGTAATTTGTGATGCGACTCAATGGAAGCAAAGTGCTATTTTGCATTTAGTTCTGATCCAGATGTAGATATAAATTTTACTTATTTTTTTCACTTTCATTTATTTAAGAAAATATAAAAGAAATATTTAAACACAATGATACTGCGTCACTCCTAACTTAGCAGCGCCTGTTACTCGTATTACTAAGAACGCTCGAGTTTGTCAGCAGTATATGGAGTTGAAATACTGATATCTTGCTTGAACTCTGTAATGTGTATCATGCTTTCATTCCCGCTTTGTTTACTGACGTATGTAATTCGTTAAGGTCAGCTGTGTGCCAAGTTACCTTACATCGTAATATATTATCTTTTATCGATCTTCACTGCAAATAATACATTTTCAATAAATATTTGGCATGGGGGTTTTCGTGTAATTAGCCATATTTAAAATGATTTCGAACTTCAACATTCAGAATCGGCTCATAATTGAGGTAAGTTGTAGCAACTTGGGTTGTCGACTACAACGGGCAAGCCCGTCACCTCAGGAAGTTTTAACGATTAGTCGTTCTATCTGCCTGGAGTGAACGTAGAAGACTTGGGACAAAAACAGTCCACCATCTAGCCACGTCACAAGCCCGTAAGAGGCCAACGCCTTAACCGCGAGATAGTCAGGAATGTTACCTGGCGGGCCGACACTCACGCCCTTACTTCCAATTGTGACCAGATTACTCCGGTCTCTCGACTGGTTACGAGTTCGAGGTCGCTTGCGCGGTCCTCTCCCTTACGAAGCGGTGAAACGGTGTATACCGAATCTATCGCGGACCACAGCGTCCTTTGCCCGGCTGTTCACCCAGGATCGGGTAGCCGATGGTCGTTTCAAGAGCAGTCGCCGTAAGGTCCGCAACCACCCTCGCTCTATAGGAAACAGTACTGCTTCCAGACTCCCCCGACTGTTAGTCAGAGTGCGCAATCGATTGGCTTATGCCGCACGATGCGCAGACGGTCCAGGGCCGCCAGAAGGTTGATTCCTAGGGGAAACTAACCCTAAGGCCAGAGTCCTACCCAGGCTCGCACTTCATGCGTGGAGGCCGTCGGATGGGTGTTGACCCGTGAGTGTGACCAACGCTGAGCAGAATGGGTCTTCGTGGCAAGGCCCCCTTAGCTCCCTAAACACATTACATTCCATTACAAGCAGTCGTGTAATAATGATAAGCTGAATACCGAATAGTATTCAGCCACATTCAAGGACACACACACATGCCCCACCCATGTAAAAACAGCACCGAGTTTATATTGCTTCAGACGCAGGCTCGAGGAACACTTTAACATGCGCTGATGAATTTCTCTCGTCCCCCTCCTCTTTTCCTTCCCTGGGTCATTATAGGTTTATTGCTTTATAAAAACTTTTATTGGTGTTTCAATTTCTGTGGATATTAATGTTTGATACATTTGGTACGAGCTGATTTGTAAGCAATTTTATTATTAGTTCTATCCTATTTTTATCGCAAAACATGCTGTCCAATAAGGATAAGGTTAACTGTAAGATATTGCTTCAACGCGATAAGCTTGACGATTTATTAAATCAAATAAAGCGTTTAAATATTTTCAGTATTATTTTTGTTATAATTATTCAGTACTCAGCTTCATATGGATAGCACAAAAAGAACTAAGCAGAGCTGACTACCAACCTTCACTACTTGGAAATGCATATAAAGCAGAAGAAAAAGAATTCAGTTAAACCGAATATGGGATAACATTTTACTATTTAGTATCCGGCAGATATCCAGTTTACGAACGGAATACTCGTTGAGTAAATATCATAGTCGTGTGAAATAACTTTTTAAATGAAGCGTTAGTTGTAAAATCAACCATGATTTAAAAAAAAATAATATTCGGATTTTATTCATAACAATCTACCCAAATAATATATAAGAACAAATAATAGACAAGAGCAACATGAAGAGCAGGCCTCGTTGCCCTCTGATTGGAACATTTTGCGTTAATCCGACAACAGGTAAAGCAAAATTCAGCTGTTACAGCTAACTCTACTATGTATGAAGTGTTTATAAGCTTGTTTTGTTTATTTGTTTTTACTTTTTATTGTAACATTTTCCAAAGACTTGTTTATTAGCATGCGACAATGTCTTACAATCTACACAACTATAAAGTGTTTATATGTATGTGTGCGAGTAGCATTTATGTAAATGTGTGTCTTGTTATTGCATTCGATCGACAGCTTTGAAAAGCATTTCCGTTTATTTTATCCCAGCGGAAAATAGTGACCCAACCGGGAATCCAGTCCGGAACCTTGCAATGTAAGATCAGGCGACCGCTATGCTACCGGGTCATATGCATATAAGCATGCAACATGTGTGTGTGTGTGTGTAAGTTTATGTGTTGTTATTACATTTATTCTGACTATTGGCGATTGACTATTATTATCATTACTATTTTACAAAATTTGCATTTCATCACTTTTATTACTGTCTATAATTTGTGAAATAATCAAATAATTCTGACTGATTATTGGCACGATATGTACGATACTACGCATGATAGTAGGGACATACTCTTATAATACTTTTGTGAAATGGTTTTTTATTATATATAACGTAGAAAATATGCGCTTCAATGTTCAACCTTCTTGTTTGTATACCGTATAATATAGGTATATATACATATTTGGGTAGTAATTTTGGCACAGTGGGTCGCTTAATCTTACATTGTATGGTTCCGGGTTCGATTCCCGGCTGCGTTACTATTTTCCATTGGGATACAATTAACGAAATTGCATTGAATTCTGTCGATCAAATGCAATAACAAGACACACGCACATTCATATAAACACTTCATAGTAGGGTTGGTTGTAAGAGAATTTCGCATGATAATAAACCCGCTCATTGTGAAATGTCACAATAAAGAGCAGAAACAAATAATAATTTTGATTCATTTTGTAATTGTGGTTTATTTTCATACGCGAGTAATAATTTTAGCTTATTTTGACTCTGCCAAGTGTAGGAACTGATATCAACTGGTTTGATAAATAAATCCTTCTTCTTCGTCGTTCCCTCATTACTGAAGATCGTGGGCCACTAGAAAACAGTTTGCCTACGAGGCTCCTTAATTCGACCTGTCTTCTGCATGGCGGGTCGCAGATTGTATAGACCCTTTTGTAACTTCTTTGATGAGGTCGTTCCATCTGGCCGGTGATCTGCCTCTGCTTCTTCTTCCCTCCACTTGACCCCTGGATTGCATTTTCTCCAGGATAAAGTAACCGTGCATACAGTAACCGAAACGAAAGTCACCATGCATAATGTAACCGGAACGATAAATAAATAAATAATTAAAAATAAAAATAGGTCGACATAATTAAAATGCAATTCCGTTAATTTTACTTCAATAGCGACCCTGCCGGGAATAAAACCCGGAATTTCACAATGTAAGATCAGGCGTACTTAACCCCCATACCACCGGGCCTTGTGGTCAGGCCGAATATTTGTCCCTATATACGGCGTTATTTACTGGATATATATCTTATTTACTATAATCTGTTTTTCGGCGCATCACCTAAATCTCGCAACTCCATCTATTCGTGACATTTCGAACACGCTCTGTTGGCGGTTTAAAACGACTTAAAACAGCGTCACCTGTCATTGGGCTCGATTGCGTTTCTACTTGAACTAATATCGGAAAATTATTCACCCGAATGAGATAGAGCAGTGCGTTAGAGCCGAATGTAAAATGAACGATCATATATTTTCCCGAATTAAAATCATCTGCCGAACATCTGCATATTAACTAATTTAAAAACATTACGTCGTCCAGTCTTACATTATGTCGCTTTATGTTTGATTATTTTATGATGGAATAGTGACAATCATTTTATATTGCGCTCTATAAAGTATATCTATAAAGTATTAGCCTGTCTCACTCGCATGAACTAATTCAGATTTTAGTTCACGAAAAAACGTTATCGGGCCGATTGAGTGCTGTAAGTACAAATCATGGCCTATTTAATTAAATTTGGATGCACAACCAAACATTGTGTATCCATATTTGTATCGCAGGATCTCAGAATTTTCCGAAATACTACTATTTGCCTCCATTGAAGTTTTTTATAAATAAGATAAAAAAACTAATTTACCGCTTGAAGTATGTAACACCCCGTTACAACACCTGAAGTTTGTAACTCACTGTAAAAGGTGTTACAAACTAGAGTATATTATAAGTTCCGCCAAAGGACAAGCTTTGCTTAGTTGGGCGACATTGAACAAAGGGCATCATTTGATAACTGAGTCTAATTTCTTGCTGTGTTTTAGTTATATGCTATTTTATTTGATGTTTACTAATTGTAAATTGTAATATTTTTGTGAACTTCTTAGAAAAAAAAATACGCGGTAAAACCGTTTTTTATCCTTTTTATAAGGGATGTTACAAACTCCACGCGGTAAATTAGTTTTTTATTTTATTTTTAATGTCAAACAACAGCGATAGCCTCCGATTCTCTTAAAATTCTTCACTCATTTTTGAACCATAAATCTAGCCCTATCTGGCAAACAATGTTTGTCCAAACAAAGTAGTAACGAAATTCAAAGTAAATAAATTTTCTGCATTATTTCAGCAAGCCCGCGGCTAAAGTCACGAACGCTGAGTATACAAGAAGTGAGTGGCTTCCATTAAGATAGGCAATGAAATAAATAAACATTAAATTTACCCAGTACTCGAGCAATAAGCGCGCGTAACGCGTAAGGCGGTGACGTCACCAGTAAAAAGAGGGCGTAGGGAGGCTCTGTCTGGTACGGTCGGAGTTATAGGGATGAAATAGCATGCGGTGAATATCACGATTATACGATAAATTCACAATAATTATCATCAGCTACATAGTAGACATATACATTTTTTAATTTATTATTATTTCATTTGGACACAAACCAGAATACCCCAAATTAAGTGTTGATTTTGGGGTTCGAGGATGCATTGTGTTTGGGAGGTATATCAGCACGCTGGCGCACCCTATGCATTAACCCTTAATAAACACACACACACACACACACACACACACACACACACACACACACACACACACACACACACACACACATACTCTCACACAAACACACATTAAACCCCTTCATTTTTTAAAATTGTTATTATTTTTCAATTTGTTATCGGTGTAAATTTCTCGTTATTTCATGTAAATGTAGTTTCGTTATGTCAAGTGTCTCGTACATTCTCGTACGTTTCATTTGTGTTTATCGCACTGTTAGGGTAATGCTGTCTATTTACTTATAAATAAATATATATACATAAATAAAAAATAAAATCTGTATCCTCTTAATTTTGGCATAAAAAAATACCATAACACGGAGTATCAAAGTAGACTATAATTGCTTACAACCATGGAGTTTAGACAGGCTAGATCTCTCCAAAACAGAAATTCTTCGCGAATTTCGTTTCCCTTATCTCACTGCTCTATCGACGCTCGGCCGTCCTTTAAAATAGTAGCGTAATCTCTTGTTTACTATCTCTGGTCACAGCAGCCTCTTTTACCCCTAGCCTTTCTCTATACATGCTGAATGACACTGGAATGCTTTATTGAATAATATCAGAACCCTGAGTCACCAAGGCCACGCTCCTACCATAACGAATCCTTGCCTCCCCATCCTTTCCGAATCTCATTCTATTTTCCTATCCTTTTTCCCTCTGCGTCTTGACTTAATTATATGTCAGTGTATTTTTTTTAATTAATAAATAAATAAAGTAAATATGTACATTTGTTTTTTTTCTTCTTGTAATGTTTTTCAGTTTATTTTATTTTGTGTAGCTAATAAAAAACTTGCGATGTAAACTTATAACATAATTATGTAGGTTAGCTTTTAGATGAACTTATTGTCGCGTGAAAATAAGTTCACTTTTATGGAAAATTAAAGAGTCAGTTTTATGGAGAGTTGTGTCATTTTTATCATAATTTTATTTATGTGTACCCAAAAGTAACCAGCATTTCTCATAAAAATCTATATTTTATTATTTTTTTACAAACCAACCTTAATACCTGCAATATACTCTCTATCTAACATTATACACTTATCTAATCGATGACTCCATCTTTGGAAAAATTGATTGAACTTGTTTGTTTGTATGACTGCGAGGTCCTGCCTCGTTTTGTCCTTTCACGTTCCTCTTCAATCGTGAAAACAAAGAAAATTCGCAGGGTCAGGTGAATATGGAGCATGGGGCAATGGAGTCATGCTGTTTTTAGTCAAAAAATGGCGGACCGATAACGCTGTGTGAGCAGGTGCATTGTAAAGGTGGAAAAACCAGTCTCCCGTTTGACATTAATTGCACGTCTCTCGTCGCAAAATGTTATGCAGCCGTCTGAAAACCTCCAAATAGAATGCCTGAATAACTGTATGTCCTGGTAAAAAGCAAAATTTTACAACTGCACGCTGTTCACTCGAGTCCAACATTACAGAAAACGATGGGCAAATGGAAAAGGTTTTACGAAAAAAACGCACTGTAACAAGACAACCTTATTCAGCGAAAGCAACAAGTGCATTGAACGCAGAACGAGTTTGATTCAAGTGCACCTAGTGGCAGGAATGTCTACTAAGCAAGCCCCGCCCACAGTACTGCCATTCCGGTTACTTTTGGGTACCCCCTCGTATATGTGCGCACAGGAAAACTCAGGAAAACATGCGCACAGGAAAACGTGCGCACAGGAAAATATAAAAGAAAAGAATCTACCCTAGGAAGGCCATCATCGTAGGTTTTGTGTATATACTTGTGTATATACCTTTTTGATATTATTGACTTGTGTATATACCTTTGTGTATATACCTTCTGTATATACTTTTGTGTATATACCTTTTTGATATTTTCTCTCAAAATAAAGTAATACTATTATTATTCCTTTTGCAATTATCATTTCTGTGGAGTACCTTCTCACATTTGAATTTCAGTACTTTCGCCTAAAATTTTCGCACTATTTTTTTAAGTACGACAAAGTTACGACAGTACGATAGTTTCGGGAGGGTGCGATTGTTTCCCCGTCCAGGCCAAAGCCTGCCGCGGCGTCCCGACGCTTAGTGACGCCCGACGCGCGACTTCTGGTGGCCGCCCGCCGCGTCGCTCCCAGCGAAAATTCACCGTTCATAAACAATCTGAGACCGCGAAATTTGCGACAGTTGAAACTTGAATTTATTGCAGTTGGAAAATTATGTGACTTTTGGAAGGAGCTTTGCGAGATCGCTCGAGTTATTCGGTCACTGGGCGCGAATCGGTAAGTTATAAGTGTTAAATTTTCACTACTGTAGTAACTTAATAATTGAAAAGGTTAATTGTGAGCGATAAGTGCAATTTCGCGAGGGCGTCAATGCAGTTTCCTATCCCTGATTCTTTTTAAGGAGGGGCACTGCCCTAATCATAATCAAAATAGCAGCATATACAAAATAATATATATGTTTTAACTACACATGTTATATGAATAACTAGATATAGGTCTAAAGTTTGGTTTGGTAGCGAACGGTTTCGTGCAGCTTGGGCCATAAAATCCACTGTTCAATCGGATCGGTCCAACTCACGATTCAGCTCATATTCTAGCCTCCTCGTATGGAAGACTACCCCGGGTAGGACTCTCGCGTCTAAGGTCAAACGGCTGGTGGCTCGGTTTCCCATGGGGCATTGCCTCCCGGCGCTAATGGACAGTTTGCGCACCATGCGGTGACAGCCAATTGGTATGTGCACCCTGACTAATTACTGAAGGAGTCGGGAGACCATGGAAATATACTGTTTCCTAAGCAGCGGGGATGGATGTTGACCTGTCGTCAACCACTCTTGAAATGACTAATTGGCCTTTATTCAGAGCTGGGCAAAAATGCCAAAGGTCCGCGATTCATTCCAACTAAATCACCGCGGAATATACGGCAGGTAGACGTCGCGCAAGCGATTTCGAACCCGTACCCAGTCGGGAGGTTGAAGGTATCCGGACGGTTAATTCCAGGCGGAGATCCTTCCAAAACTGGTAGTCAGGGGGCGGGGCTAACCCTCTGTTTACCTTTCCCGGTGCCTCGCCGTAAGGCGTTGGCCTCTGACGGGCATGTTGGTTTAACTAGGTAGATTTGTTAGGTCTCTAAGTCTTCTATGGTCACGATCATTATCGTTAAAACTTCCTTAGATGTAGGGTTCGATCGTTGTAGTTGACACCTCTAAGTATGAGGAACTGGTTAGCAAACTATATTTATTACTAACAAGCAAATTACTCTGTGTCTTTTTCGCCACCTCTGCTATTCTGTTACATCATGACTCTCATTTGCGACTGCTTGCACAGCTCGCAAAAAAGCTCGTCCGTCGTTATCGCTACGGTAGAACTTTTCAGCGGTGAGTTTGCAGATGCCGAATGGAGTAGATAGTGCAACCGTTGAATGGCAAACAGGATGCGACACTCGCACGGAATATCATTTGGCTTTCTGAATTTCAATGGTTCAGTCGTCATTATGCGATGCATACAATGTTTAGTGAAGGCAGCGGCAATAAGAAAATGTATGAACTTTATAATGGCCGGTTGCTGCAGGGCTTACTCAGCTGGTAACTCGTCGCTAGGACTCACGTATTGTTCGCGTTACCGCGAGCTAAAACTAACATCGTTCAACCCTGCTTCACGGTGCGGACGCTTCGTACCCTAAATGCACTATGTTCGGCTGAGCCAGAATTGGATATTTGGACGGTGAACTTGCACAACTGCAAAGTACGGTAATGACATTTCTTAGTAATCAAATAAATTAGGTAAATATGTAGTATGCAGCAGAAAATTTGTTAAAAAGTAGTACCTAGTAAAATGATAGTAATAGACTAATATTAATAATATTAATATTATTAATAGTAGAAGAATAATAATAATCTCTAGTAAAGTAACAGTATAGCCTAGAATAATAGCCTAGAAAAATAATTAACGATTTGGAATTATCTGTACGGTTAATTATATTTTGGAAAATAATTAATTAAATAAATAAATAAATTCTTCTCTTGTTGTGTGCACATATAAATAGAATATCACACGGTGAGCCATCTCGCGCACACAATATCACACACACACATAATAGAATATCACCAAGTGGCAATATCTTATTTTATTTTATTTTTTATTACCTAAATGTATACAGCATATTCATTATATTAAAAAAAACATTTTATTAATTAACATTAATATAGCCATTAATACATTTTAAATGAGCAAATAATATGAAGCACCTATTTAAAAGATAATAATTTTATAACGTTTTTTTACGAAAAAAAGAAAAAAGGAAAAGGAAGTATTTCTAAATTTAATGTATAAGTACAATAGGGGAATGGAAATGGAAGGAAGGGATTGTTACAACATTAGGTAATATATGGTTCATAAATGGCCATTACGTATACTATTGACATATTTATATATATATACTAGCAGACCCGGCCACGCGTTGCTGTGGCTAAGGTTTTTGTTATATTACATTGTAGTAAACTATTTAATAGGAACGGTAGGAGAACATCATTCATGGGGACCACCATGCTTTTTTAAATAGATGCCATTTGTAAAAAAATATGGCGAACTCCATGACAGATTTTCTACTACCGTAACCCCTTAATTAATACAATGAAATTATTATTTACGAACGAAGACGGAAACGTTAATGCTGGTATAAAAATCCTCTGGATTGGGATTTAAAGGGGAAGGACTTTCAACACGATTGATTAAAATTTTCGTACAGTTGATATTAATCAAAAATCAATACAAAAGAATTAATTTTAAAATTTATTATTATTTTTATTAAAGTTTGTAACAAATGAGTATATTACAAAGTTGTTAGTAAATAACATGTGTTTTTACAAAATGGCTGTTGATGATGACGAAAGGTAACCTGAAACAACGAAATTTCTTCAATATCAAATTAACACCGTGGACAAAAACGTTTTTTCAAATTTACCGCAAAATTAAAAAAAAAAAAAAATATTGAAAAAAACATAAAAATTTGTGCCCTTTTTTAAAAGTTTCACGAAAATATTTTTTTTTGATCGTTTTTTTTTAAATATTTCGGTTAATCTTAAAACTCTGCAAATTGTCATAATTTCTGTAATATCGGTAATTGTTATCGATATTACGATATGCTCGAATGTGTGGGGCGCGCCAGTTTTGCATGCGGCAAACTTGCCTGTCATGCCACTTTGTCACTTTTTCATGTCAAAACATGTCACTTTTGACAGCTCCAAATTTGTTGAGGGCAGATTTGCAGGAGGCAACCTTGCAGGCGGCAACCTTGCAGGCGGCATTTTTGCAGACGGCATTCTTGCAGAAAGCAAACTTGCATACAAACCCGAAGTTAGCAACGTTTGAGAATGGCGCATTAGGACATGATTACACGAAATAAAATAATTTTATATTATTTTACAAACCAAAAATAAAGCAGTAAAGCATATGCTATAAATTTTAAATTTAGAAAAAGAAGTAGCAAATTATC
The DNA here is from genome assembly GCA_944548615.1 of Micropterix aruncella. Lineage (NCBI taxonomy): Eukaryota > Metazoa > Arthropoda > Insecta > Lepidoptera > Micropterigidae > Micropterix > Micropterix aruncella. The sequence continues at coordinate 3,235,039 of OX155951.1, forward strand.
ATGTCAGGGTAAATTAAAGTGGTGAATATTTTTACCTCTCCACATTTAATTACCGGCATCCTTGTAGTGGATGATTCAGTACATCAAACTAAACATTAAAAAAAATGTTTTAAGTTTTTCTGTTAGGTTAGGTTAGGTTAGGTTTTTCTTTCCCTAAAATCGAAGTGACATTAATTACCGGCATCCTTGTAGTGGATGATTCAGTACATCAAACTAAACATTAAAAAAAATGTTTTAAGTTTTTCTGTTAGGTTAGGTTAGGTTAGGTTTTTCTTTCCCTAAAATCGAAAGTTGATTGCTGAGATCTGCGATGGAGAGGACACTCAAAGAAGTGGACTGGTTTCCCTACCCTGACATATGAAAACGCGGCTTTTGTCGATTTCTACTCTGGTAACACTAAATTTTAAATACGATGTTTTGCTCCTAACTTCATTTTCTGCAAAAATGCCGTCTGCAAAAATGCCGACCCTCGAAACGTTAGTTTGACATTTGCAAAACTGCCTTCTGCAAGATTGCCTTCTGCAAAACTGCCGCCTGCAAGAATGCCGTCTGCAAGATTGCCGTCTGCAAATCTGCCTTCTGCAAGTTTGATGGGACCCGAATGTGTCGGCCACGGTACGTACAAACAAAATGACCGCAAATTTCTTGACATTGCAATGAACATTTTGAACGCCTATATCTCTCTTATTTATTGAGATCGAATTAAGATTATGGAAGATTAGGAATCAGCGTGGCGAATATAGCGTGGTGAATTACTTAATTTTTTATTTTGGCCTGTTTTTAAAATTTAAACTTTGAATGCCTATCTCGCTTATTTATAGCGACCGACACAATTTTCTTCCAGATTTAGCATTAAAATGAAAAAAAATGGAGAGAGGTTCCTATACTGCAGTTATTCCACTTTTATAACTATGTGATAATACTTACCTACATGTATATATTTTAATTAAAGAGTTTTGAACAATGAAGCACAAATAATTAAAAAGCAGGAATAATTTCACTGTATTACCTTCACAATATTTTGAATTTAGAATAACGCTTGCCCGACTATGACGTTTGTAGGTTTAACATAGCAGCGCCATCTATGGATTACTCAATAGATAACGCCATCTGTTAAAATCGTTTGGAACTAACAGATAATTGCGAATGTCAAATAATAGACATTGCAATAAAATAATATCGCGACTATAAATTAAGACGTAAGCTATCCTATCTTTCAAGTTGGATCAAACTGCACATTGTGTGCAAATTTGATTCAAATCGGTTAAGTAGTTTAGGAGTCCATCGCGGACAAACAACGTGACACGTAATTTATATATATTAAGATATATATATATATATATATATATATATATATATATATATATATATATATATATATATATATATATATATATATATATATATATATATATATATATATATATATATATATATATATATATATATATATATATATATATATATATATATATATATATATATATATATATATATATATATATATATATACATATAGACATACATACACACATAAATACATTGTATGTATATAATAAAGTAATAAGTAGTGCGTATTTTATAAATATGACCATATTATCATGGTTATAATCACTAAGTGTTTATGTAAGCAAATTAATATGTAATAAAGCAGTTTTTATAATAAATGAGTACAATTACAAACATAATGATGAAAACAAGTAAATATATAAAAAAGATTAAAAAACACGACCGCCGTTACAGAAAGTGAACTATTGTATTTATAATTATTTCTATTTAGGTTTTTTATGAAATATTTGTGGTTTATGTATTTATCCTTATGGATAAATTTATATTTCCGGAGTGTTTTCGATCACACCTTTTATTTGATGCTAAACACGATATATTTATGGTAATTTATTGATATTTGGACAATTACACAAGTATTTATGGACATTTAAACAGTTATAAATATTTGTGGTTTACATATTTATCCATATAGATATCTATATATTCTCGAAATACCCACTTAACACTATGTATTTATCATAATTTATTGACATTTAGACATTTGCCTATTTGGATACCCATGACACTCGGGATGACATAACGATTATAACAACATCACACACTTCTAAATCGGTTCTAAAGCGTTTAGAAATCATGGTGCAATAAAAAATCAGGGTTTCATCATTAATACATAACGGATTTTTCCGATTACAATTGCGTAGTTTTATAATTTTCCAAAATGTTGACTTCGAATTCATTTGTAAGAACCAAAACAGGTTATTTAAAAAACGGTAATATTTTGTGGAGTGTAATAATTAAACACTTTGTATAATTTATTTTGCTAAATTAATATTCTAAATATTTCTCTTCGTTACTAGGCCTACCGGATCTATTCCTGACGGCCGCGAAGAGAAGAACGAAAAAAAACTAAACTGTCGAATTATGAATATTAGCAGGCACCGCGTAACACGGATATTTATGCTGCTTTCTGATTACATGAGAGCAAGGGGGTCGCGGAACGTACCCTATGACACTCGGGAGAACATACCAATTCTAACAATACGACACACTTCTAAATCGGTTTATTATTATTTTTACATTATTACACACTTCTAAATCGGTTTATATTATTGCTGTTACGGATGTTCCAGCTGCAATGGTAATCGATCATGGTATCTAGGAACTTTGTAGATTTGTTTAACTCTAGTGTACTACTATTGGCAGTTATATTGCATGGTATAGTAGGCGATTTGTATTTTGAGGAGGAGTCCATAGTTACGGTTTTTTTTTGCATTAAGCATAAAACCTTGAATTGTCAAAGCAGTGGGTTGGAAGGAAATCAAGCTGCGTAAAATAGCAATTTAAAACATTACAAAGGAAAACCATTACTTTCCTCGCCCTTTCCCTAACTCATTCACACTTCTGGAATTGGCTTTAGTTTATTTAATGCCGGTCGATAATTTTCACATCCCCACCTTTCACGGAGCAGGTGTTATTATCCCACGCCCATAATGTGCCTCTTGGTATACCGATAGTTCTATCGGTATACTAGGGGGTAAATGTGACTCCTGGCTGGGGCGGTATGATTTAATATAATCTATTTTAAAAAAAAATTGATAAATTGATTTTACTTCGAAGCAGAAAACTACAAGCCTTCGCCTTTTATTTAACGACTATCTGACCCATGCCCACTTCGTTGCGCGGTAAAACTTTTTAACTGTGATGAAATTAACTGTGGTTCGGTTAGTACTGAATGCTATGTTTTATTTCCTGAATGCCAAAAGAAGGATTATATCTTTACTGCATATGTATGTATGTATTTGACTATAATACCGTTATTTGTGAGTGTCTTCTTGTGAGTGTTTTATTTGTGAGCGTATTATCTCTTGTGTTAACACTTGTGTTAACACTTGCAATCGCAAGTGTTAACTATTTATGCAGTAAAAGGGAAATTATATACAGTAAAAGGGAAAAGTCTTGTGTTTTAAACACTTGAGACGATAAATTTACTTATTTTGATAATAATTCATAATTGTTGATAATATGACCAATAAACGTGACCTAACGATTTAAATAATTTTTTTAATATAAAATACTACTTTTTGTTACTTAAATATAAAAGTTAGACATATGCTGTCGCTGACTTTTTTGTAGGCATTATCAAGCTTTCCAACTTTTCTCTAGAACTTAATCATATATCTCTCATCGTTAAGGCAGCGTTCGTTAGAAACGTTTTCTTTCGACCGTTTTTTCCGACTTACTTTGGAAATCCGACTACCACGATAAAGTCTTTTCATTTTTCGGATTACTATATAGCCTATGATACTCACAAATAACGTGGCTTTCTATTGGTAAAAGAATTTTCAAAGTCGGGTGAGTAGATCCAGATATTACTTCCTACAACGTCACAAACTTTACATCTTTATAATATTAGTATAGATAAATCGAGTCATTAAATGACGAATTATATAAAATTTTAAAATATGAATTAAATGTGCTTTATTCATTGTTTTTCGTTTAAATTCAAAACTATTTAAACGATTTTATTTTGCCAAATTAATAGCTTAGTTTTTGAAATGCATGGATCAGATGAATGTTCACCGGTGACGATAGAGCACCCATTAAACCCATATAGCACAGTTGAAAGTTGTGCACATCCATACTTATATCTTGTTTGAACATAATCATTTCCCAGTTCCATCAGGGAAGTTCATCGCTGTTACATGAGTAGCGTTTATTTTTTTATTTCTACATCAACGCATCATCCTCTAAACGAAATATTTCAAAAGATTTTACCCAAACTTTTTACCAAAAAAATATATAATAAATGATTGGAAACTTATCTGTCCGCTACAGTTCAGGAGTATTTCTACGTCACGCAAACAATATTAATATAATGGCGTTATCAATACTAATATTATAAAGAGGTAAAGTTTGTGAGTTTGTGCGGTTGTAGGGAGTAATCTCTGGATCTACAGAACCGATTTTAAAAATTCTTTTACCAAAAGGATGCCACTTTATTTGTGAGTGTCATAAGCTATATATTAATTCGAAAAATTAAAGGAGTTTTTCGTGGTAGTCGGATTTGCAAAGTAAGTCGGAGAAAAAACGGTCGAATGAAAACGTTTCTTACGAACGCTGCCTTAACGATGTGAGGTATAAGATTTAGAGTTTGATATTCCCTACAAAAAAGTCAGCGACAGCATATGTCTAACTTTTATATTTAAGTCACAAAAATTAGTTTTTTTAGATAAAAAAAATAATTTTAATCGTTAGGTTTATTGGGCATATTATCAACAATTATGAATTCTAATCAAAATAAGTAAATTTATCGTCTCAAGTGTTTAAAACAAAACACTTTTCCCTTTTACTTCATATAAGTTCCTTTTCACTGCATAAATGGTTAAAGAGATAATACGACATAGGTATGGAACCGCGACCGTATCTCGGGTTGAAACTCCTGAAAGACAATATATTTTGGTACCAAATAATAACATTACATCTAATATAGTATACAGAGAAGTTTTGAACTATTAGAATAAACATAATTTATTCAATCATAATCATTTCATTAACTCATTTGAAACCCGGTAATATAGCCAAATCGGCAAGCAAATATATACTTACATATGCAGTAAAAATATAACCCTCCTTTTGGCAGTCAGGAAATAAATCATAGCACTCAGTACTAACCGAACCATTTTCCATTTTCATAATTTCATCACAAGTAAAAATGTTTACCGCCCAACTAAGTGGGCACAGGTCAGCTAGTATTATATACATTCCACGAAAATAATAAAATAAAAGCAAACAATTTTTTTAATCATAGCTCTTATCATGTTATTATAATTTACATACAGATTTCAATAAGTACAGCAGGTTTCAATAAGTAATATTTGTACAGTATAAGTTCAGGTAGACTAATATATGGCATTCTGTCTCTGCGCATTATTTCTGTCATGTAATCGGCCTGTGTAAAAAAATGCGATTTACGGCATTAATATGTATGTTAGCATTGGTTAAATTAATGTTATAATAAATGGTCAAATAAATTGCTATTTGTTTCGCCGTTAATGCTATCAGCGTCACTTACATTGCGCCACCATATAAAATATGTCTCAAAAAGAGCACGGGACTAACCGTTAATGGTGTGCAGTGTCGCGAAATGTGAACAGAGATTTTGTTTCCCAAATTGGTTACAATTGACGTGGAGGATATGTTTTTCTGACAAAGTGGTTCGCCCTAACACAGTGTTTGAAACAATGGTGTTACTGAGGACCAAGTTAGCAGACCGTGTCATGTCGCGGTTTAGCGACCAAAATTGGCCACCAAGATCAGCCAAGATCAGCCAAGATCGGTACGATCTAACGCCGACGGACTTCTTTCTCTGGGGATACGTGGAGGGTATGCGAACAAGCCACGAACAGTTAAATGCGTTAAAGAAGAGATAGGTACGGCGGGTTACTGACTACATAGAGCCACAGTTATCCGAAACCATTATTCAGATTTTTTTTAAAAATAACGAAACTGTGCCTGTGTCGTGGTGGCCATTTGTCGGATGTTCTATTTTTTTTTAAAATTTCAAACCAGTTGATACGAACTCCTACACTTGGTTATGTCAAAAACTAACAAAAATAACAAATATAATATTTAAATATATACCTATTAGGGTATAAGGTATGAACGTCGGTATTGCAAGGTATGAACGTTGAACATCCAAGCGCAGATTTTCTAGGTTATATAGAAGAAACAACATTTTCCAATATGTTCAATCAAAATTTTACATAATTTCGTAGAATTTTCATGTGGACAATAGTACTGAATAATTAAACAAATATAGGATAATTTCACAAATTACCATACGGCAAGATATTTTAAATAAAAACACAAATACAAACAAATCAGTAATAATAATAATAGTCAATAGCCAATAGTTAGAAGAAAAAAATGCAATTGTCAAATAGTCAATAATAGAAAGAATAAAGAATAATATTAGTCAAGTAGGTCAATAGAATTGCGAAAAATTGATATTGTCTAAATCCTCAATGCTATAAATGGGGTTTTAATCAAAATACCCTGTACCTTTTTATTAAAGTGAACCTCTCCAAGGCCCCTGATGTGTAATGGAAGTTTGTTGTAGAATAAGTAAGATTGGCAGAGAAAGCTATTCCGAACCTTACTCAGTCGCGATTCCTCTTCATGACGCAAGTCCTCTTCATTTCGCGTATTATGCGAATGAAATGCGTTCCATTTCATGGTTAATCGCAACTATTCCTCTTCACGTTGAAATATAAATATTTGCTTAGTTAAAAAAACGTGCTTTACTTGAAAATTAAATCTGGCGCTCTCGTGGAGACGACCTTTATTCTTCTAAAGCGTAGTTGTATGTTATTATTGTCATAATTGTTTGAAAAATGGGTTGTTGTAATCAATCAGTCCTTTATAAGAAAAATAATAATTTTCAATTAATTTAATTATTTTTAATTTGTAATTCACAATCATTTACAGTAAAATGGATTTGTACAATAATAAAACCATAGACGAAAATCCAGTAGCAACAACTGATAACATGGTATACCAAAAAACTATTGCCAGTGATCATATTTTAATGTCACCTAACTAGGTTATAGCCTATTATAAGGCGGATAATTAATTTGTTGTAAATATATATATGAGCTTATATATTGTACAAACTAAGTAATAAAAAGAATACAATAAAAATGTTATAAGAGATGGCCATTTAAATTGCTATTAGTTTCGCCATCAATGCTCGCAGCTCTACCTGCATTTCACCAGCGCAGAAGGGCTGTCAAAATATACTATTGAGTTGAGAGATCTAATACCATATATAATCGCCTTTAATAAGTTGAAAATCAGGTCCAGCTATAATACTAAAAATCAATATTTAGACTTATCTAGCTGAATGTTCGCAGCACTGTTTGCAAACATTCGGCTAGATACGTCTAAATATTGATTTTTAGTATTATAGCGCAAAAGTTCAATATCTCCATTTATCTAGTTTTAAGATAATATTTAGGTCCACTTATTAGTTTCCACAAATGAAAAATGGTGGACGAGTTGAAACTTGAAAAAACCATTAAAACGAGTTTATCTCAGAACTACTAAGTTCGAGTTATCGAGTTATAATTGTAAGGCGACGATATAATCAACGATAAAGGTGACGAATTGGTATTTAGCTCATACATAATCATAATAATCATAATCATAATCATTTTTATATTAAAAAAAGACTAATCTGGTGAAATCGTAAAAAAAAAACAAATTAGATAAATTACATATTAAGTGTCATAAATGTCAAAATATTTAGACTACAAACGAATCAGCACAGCTGTAGAACTTGTCCAACTTATAGAAAGGATGTGTGGATGCCAATTTTCTTTTCATGAAGCTCTCGAACATTTTTAACTCCAAAAGTATAGTTTGAAGAGGGAGGCAGTTAAAAAGTTTAAAACTAACGTAATTAAGGGATTTTTGTGTCTGTGTTGCACTCTGGAAAGGGCATTTTTTGTACAGAATCACTCACATTTCCATCGCTCTCAATGGAATATCGCTAATAAAAAAAATCTGTTTATTGAAAACACAGTTTCAGCTTTAATAAAACGTGACGCTCCGCCCCGCCGTAATTGGGTCGCGTCAATTGCCTCTGACGCCGAAACGAGGCGTAAAAAAGCGTTGATGGATTTTTATCGCGATGTTGCTTCAATTCGTCCGGAAGATGACAGCGGAATTAAATTAAATCCGATTTTCAATATTTCTCTCCCTCGGGCGGATGGCGCCGCTGTTCTGATTGCCGCCGGCGGCCTCGCGAGCTTTCATGAAATTCGATGCGCTGCGGCGCCGCATATTTTCGATTTCGATGCAATCGCTATTTAATGCGTTTGTGCATTATACCGTTTTTATATAGGGTATTAGATTTGTCAATACCATAGCACGTTTAGACAGCTAGGATATTACTACGAAACGTAATTTTTCCGATAGTTCCAACGTGTTCCAACGTGAACTGGCAGTTGCAAATATTGTTTTTTTTTCAATTCGATTGCTTCTTCTAAAAACTGGTATGATATCCAAGCCGAGCTAATAAATTACAACAGTATTGCGTAACGAATAAACTGTACTTGAACCTAAATAAATGCAAAACCATGTCGTTTTCTAGATGTTTTATTATTATTTTTTAATTTTTTATTTAATAACCATTTTTTAAAAATACAGCTTTGTATAAAATTCAGCCAAGCCTAAGGCTTACCTGCTGGAGATTATGATAGGGTGACTTTCAGTGCAACCCTAGTGGCCATTTGACCATTTAATAATATATCTGCTGCATTATCTGCTATATTAGTAAGGGTTAGTCGGCACAGAAAGCCACCCCCTTGATAATATTTACATAAAAAATTAACGTCCTTAACCTGTTGAGTTTGAGTCAACCAAATCTGGTCGCGAAACAATTATCCGTTGAGTACGAGTCGACCAAATCTGGTCGCGCGTTTTTTTCACTTCTTTGACGTTCTCATATTTATTCATAATTATCTAATTGTTTTACAAAATGATATTTCAATATTCTATATTCAAAATTTCAATGCAATCATTGTGCAGTTGTTCTTTTTATGATTGGTGTAGTAGTTTCGTAGTTATACTACTTTAAGGTCGATGTCGCCGAAAATCCTGCAAAAGAGACAGATGCATCCATGAAAATACCCATTTACTCCAAGGGTTAATGCTAATAAAATAAAACATGAATATTATTCGTATCATTTACACTTGTGTTTCACTTTCTCTTATTTTAAAGCTAACTATTTTTAATTCTTTTTTTTGTCTTTTTGTACAATTTTTATAGGTTTTTAAATTTAAAGGAATTTTGTTGAATAAATGAGGGATTAGCCAATTCAATCTTCTTTTGCCATAAAGGTTGCGAAAATGAGGGACGAGTAGCCGTTCATTTTGTATCTGTCTAGTGCTGTGTTTATGTTGGACATAATTTCGGAACTCGTCAGTCTCGAAATATTGAACTGTCAGTCTATAAATAAATAATTCATTAGCTTGTAATATGTCACAATACTTGAAAAGTCCTACCTGGTCGTTTCTAAATTTATTTCGAATCTTGTTTGGAACTATTATTTTTAAAATACGATGTTGTAGAGATGAGATGCGCGATATATAAGTTTTAAATGTGTTGCCGTAGGTTGTAATTCCATAAGCAATAATAGATTCGACCAGGGCAAAATACAGACTTCTCAGCTGATTGTATCTGAGAATGTATTTTAAGTGATAGATTTTTATAATTTTTTAAAAGTTTTTTGCAAATGTTATTAATGTGCACTTCCCAGTTGAATTTTTTATCGATCGTTAGTCCAAGGTACCTTTCAGCATCGACTTTTTTTATATGATCACACCGACAGTCCGGTTGTGGATTTTAATTGCAAAGCTACTTCCTCGTTCTCTTGCCTGTGATGACCTGATATGCATAACTTTAGTTTTTTCGGCATTGATTATCAGCCCATTGTTATGGGCCCATTCTGTATCTTGTTGAAATCGGCCTCATCGGCCTCATCGGCCTACACATTACCAATATGATATTGACGCGCAGAAACTGGAAAAAGTTTCAGAATTCACAGACTTAGGTATAACATTTAATAGTAAACTTAGCATCAATACTCATATCGAGCTAATGACCTCCAAATGTTACCAGTTGCTGGTATTTATTTGGAGGGTAACGAAGCCTTTCACGGATTTCCGCGTTGTTATGCTCCTGTTTACATTGCTTGTCCGGAGTAGATTGGAGTTTGTCAACGTGGTTTGAAATCCATGTTATAAAGAATATGTTTTAAATATTGAAAGAGTTCAGAGAACGGCTCTGAGGTGGATGCGTTTAATATTCTTTAACGAAATAGAATTCGCGGATTACAACGCCCAAAGTCACTTTTTTGAATGCCAATCTCTGAAGACGAGACGTACTGTTATAGATATTCTCCTCAATAATTGACTCTTTACCCATTAGCTCGACTGCCCTGAACTGATTAGTTGTTTTCCGCTGAACGTTCCGTCGACCCACAGAACTCGTCGTTGTGATGTCTTCCGCTATTCTCGCTGGTGCCCCGTATAATGCTCATACGTGTAAATTGTAAATTGCTTTGATGCTATGCTTCTTAAAAAGTCACAATTTAAGCAACTCGCCTCTGCAAAAATAACAGATTAAAACGAAACTGAAATTAAAATAAAATATTTAGAAGTGTATTACAATGTAGGTATATAGTAGAAAACGTTTTTAGATTTACATCAAATTACTCCATGAAATATTATTTCTAGTACGTAAGACCACAGTCTTACATACCAGAGATAATATTTAGAGATAATATTAGAGATAATATTTAGAGACATCAGTCTTACGTAATTTACATCGGTAAATCTGTCAAAAAAGAAAATAATAAGTTGGCGTTATGGCAGTATAGATGGCTCTCTAAACACGCCTATATTTACGGTATCCTAATCATATATGGTATCTCTCCGTATTATTTCTGTGATGTAATCAACCTATATAAATCTGCGATAGATGGCACTAATAATTGTATGTTATTATTGTAATCATTACTGAAAGATTGCTCAATGCCATAGTAAGTTTTAGCATCTAGGTTTTTACTACGAAACGCATAGCGTATATGGCACTCGCTGTTTCAAATATTTATAAATCTTCTTCTATCTTTAATATAGCGGCGTCAGTGTTATGGCTTTATAGCGGCGCACTTTACATGGCGCTTTAAACAAGCCTATATGGTATCTTATCTCGAAATAAAATAAAAATATATCCACACGTTTTTTTATATATTTTTCTAAACTCGTAATATTTGAATATTATTTACATAAAGATGTCAACTTTTAATTTCGTATACAGGTTTTAATATGTACTAATTAGGCACTTTAATAGTCAGATAGGCTAATAAGTGGCATTGTATCTCTTCGTATTATATCTGTGATGTAATCAGCCTTCCGGTATACTTCTGAGAGCTTGTACAAGAAATCTAAAGTGCTAGACATTCGTCAGATATACGCTAATTTAGATTTTCAATATTTCTCTCACTCGGGCGGGCGGTGTTCCCGTTCTGAAATTCATGAAATCCTAATCCGTCATGAACCTAACCTAACCTGGCACGGACACGTTAACGAACGGACGAGCAAAGTACAGATTTAGCGGTTTCAAGGCGACATACATATCTGATCTTTTCATTAGTGGTTACACCTAAGAAAAGCATCATCCGTTATTAACCCCTCCAATCGCGAAGTAAAAATTCAGCTGTCACTTACGCCGGCGACATTTTCGCGCGTAAATTCGGCGCAAGTCAATGACCTTAAGTAAAACGACTATAACTTGTAAACCACTATACGGATCATAAAAAGAATAACTGTAAAATGAAATTTGACATATAAAACATTATAACCTTATCGGTTCTAATCTATCTATCTATCTTGAAACGCGTTCTATTTTTTAAATGGTTTTTTTGCAAGGTGACCGTTGGCTAACCAAAATTGATTAGCTCAAATCTTAGCATTTGTAAGCGTCAAACCAAGAATAGTTAACTCAAATCGCATTATTTGCGATTATTTATTGTGAGATTTTATCTTTGCTTTGCTGTTGCTGTGGTGGAAAACAACCTCTTTAATTTTAGTAGGGTTTTGTTTAATATACAAATATGGTTTGGGTACTACCCTAGATTACTAATAACCTCAATATGATAAATGTTTGAAGTTCTTTGCTTCTGGTCCATATAGGTAGGTAGACGAACTAATGAAACATCCACTCAGACTCTTTTTACTTGTTTTTTATTCTAATTTATATATCCCCAGAGCCAGATATTCTCTTAGAAACTAATTTAAAAGTAATTCCACCTACTGTCTCTCCATTGGCAGCGTCTGATTTTCGAAGATTGCTCTCAATATTTTCCAGGCGAATGCAGCCGCATCTGATGCTGAGCTCGGGGCCGCGACGCGACGGCCTCCCACGCCGCTCTCGTCACCCGTCTAGTCTTTCGAGCGGAAAATTATATTCACGATAGCATTTTGCCCCTATTTACAGACTGTAATGGGGATGGGTGGGACTGATCTGATTTACAAAGGTCGATTTTAGTTTTGTGGAATTGTTAGATTTCCTGGGTGAATCAGTATGTGTTTAATGATGGATGATATGTGTAATATGTGCACAAGATGTTTTAGAAGTAGTAGTAGTTAATTGCGACATAAGTGGCATTATACTATGCTGCATTTGTGCATAATACAATTGATTATATATATAGGGTCTCAGATTGCTCAATTCCGTAGTACGTTTGGCAGCTAGGATTTCACAAACAAACGCGAACTGCAGATGGCCCTCATAGTTCAAAAATGAAATAATATACTCTTATGTTTAATATGTCAGCGTTCGTGGAATGGCTGTATGGTGGGGCACTATAGATGGCGTTCTAAACACGCATATAAGAAATAAAATAATAGTATAAAAACAAACGAATTTTCAAATCATAGCTCTTTTTATTTGAATAATATTTACATAAATATGTAATTGTTTTATTTGGTATACATGTTTCAATACGTAATTTATTACGCACTTAAATGATCAGATAGACTAATAGATGGCATTGTAAATCTCCGTATTATTTCTGTGATGTAATCAGCCTATATGAAAATGCGATAGGTGCTACCGATAATTGGATGGTATTATTGTTATCATTGATTAAATTATTGGGTAAAACATTCATTATCAACGTTATTTATAAACGCAACTAGGGTTGTCGACTACAGCGGGCGAGCCCGTCACCTCAGGAAGTTTTAACGCTTGGTCGTTCTATCTCCCTGGAGTGATCGCAGAAGACTTGGACAAAACAATCCACCGTCAAGCTCCGCCACAAACCCGCAAGAGGCCAACGCCTTAACGCGAAATAGCCAGGAGTGTTACCCAGCGGGCTTACACTCACGCCCTTACTTCCAATTGCGACCAGATTACTCCAGTGTCTCGATTGGTAACGAGTTCGAGGTCGCTTGCGCGGTCCTCTCCCTTACGAAGCGGTGAAACGGTGTATACCGAATCTATCGCGGACCACGGCATCCTTTGCCCAGCTGTTCCCCCAGGATCGGGTAGCCGATGGTCGTTTCAAGAGCAGTCGCCGTAAGGTCCGCAACCACCTCCGCTCTATAGGAAACAGTACTGCTTCCAGACTCCCCCGACTGTTAGTCAGAGTGCGCAATCGATTGGCTTATGCCGCACGGTGCGCAGACCGTCCAGGAGCGCCAGAAGTTTGATTCCTAGGGGAAACTAACCCTAAGGGTCAGAGTCCTCCCAGGTTCGCACTTCATGCGTGGAGGCCGTCGGATGGGTGTTGACCCGTGAGGGTGACCAACCCTGAATAGAATGAGTCTTCGTGGCCAACTCAGCAAGGGCCGTAACAGATTATAAATTATAAACCTAACAGGTTTTTAAACGCAGTCCAAAATCGCGTTAAAAATTAGTTAGTGCGACGGGTAGAAAAAAACTTGAAGGCACCTGCGATAGCACAGATACTCGACACGATCTATCCATAAAGCGCTCGTTTGGAACTGTTTTTAATTATTGAAGGGCGTTTTATTTATCAAAAAATATAACTTGTTTACACCGCGTTTTGATGCCCAACGGCCTTTTCTATAATTACATGTTACATTGTTACGCCTATTAGCATGCAGCAGAAGACTCTTGACGTGCATATTCTTATCTGGATTTCGCTGCCGTTTCATTTGGGATTTTGCAAGCTCCATTTGAAACGAGTATCGATGATTATGTCGTAGAATTGACATATTATAATTACTTTTCTTCTCCTTTTATTCATCACAATATTAAATTAAAATATTTTACAATGCCCGCATTATTCCGTTTGATTCCGGGTTGCGCTGGGATGTCACGCATGTTTTGCACTTTGGCGACTTTCTCCCACTCTTACTCCCGAAACTCTCTTGCAATGTTATTACGCATACGTCGACTCCTCCATCCTAGTGTACGGCGTGGGGATGTGGCTTAGTGCGGCAGATTGCCAATGCGCTTTGTTCTTCAAAAACGGGCTGTTCGCTTTTTGGGCAGTGTTACTCCTGAGACGTGCAGGAGAGATCTGTTACCCTCATTGAAAATACTTCCACTACCATGGAACTTAATAATGGATGCGGCAGGGTTCGTATTTAATAACCTAAAAGAATTCCCAACGAACAAAATTGCTCATGGCTACCCAACATGACACGGGATTCTCTTCATCTGGTGAGTCATACATTGACGAAATCAGAGCAGTCAGTGTTCATCATTAGTCCATTAGTCTTTATATATGCCATCCATATACAACAATCGATTACGGATATAAAAGAGGCGAAAAACTTTAATATTTTCCAAACTAGATTAAAAAAATATTTGTCAAGTACTACTCCATTCGTAAATTTCTCAGGGAAAGTTTCCATTAAAAGTAATTGCTCCAAGAAATCTCTAAATATTGTAATAATGTTAATGTGTATATACTAAACACCTATGTACTCGTAAAACACCTATGTACGTGTAATATTTAAAAATATTGAAATAAATAAACTGAACTGAAGCATAACTGTGTGTACTGTACACAGTTATGCTTCAGTATTGAAGCATAACTGTGTACTGTACACAGTTATGCTTCAAGCATAACTGTGTACAGTACTAACTCGTTATAACGAACCTCAATATAATAAATTCCTCGATGTATTTTTTTAATCCCCTTGAACTTACCATAAGATCCAATGCTACGTATAAGTGTTCATCTATATTACAAAATAATGCATTAATAACCTTGATGTAGCGAATTTTTGATCCTCTCGGAAAAAAATAAATACCCCTTTGTAACGAAAACCTCGGTATACAGCTTAATATAACGAAAATCAAATACTGCTTTAGAACAATTAATCGTGTCTCGATATAAATTTGTGAGAATTGGCTCAAGAGATGTGATGAAACAAAGGTATTATTGTTTTATTTCTGGCATTATATTCTATTAGGCTAGTGTACTACTGTATTACTCACCTAATAGTTCACACTATTATTTTATCATTTTGTTTCTTTTCATGGTACAGTACTAAAACTATTATTTTTAGTCAAATACAGTTTTATATTGTAGACCTATAAGACTTGATTTATGATGATTATGATCGTGTTACAGATGGCTTGATATAACGAATATCTTAATTTCCCCTTTAAGTTCTTTATATTGAGGTTGTACTGTATTTACAAATTTTCATAGGTAGATACTATTATTATCATTGTCTTACTAACCCGGTTTCTATGTATACCACTATTGGTGTGATCGTCTGTAGTTATTTCTGACAATTTAATTCGCAGCTTCTCTCTTTATCCTTCTTTTCTGAGCAAAGAAGTTTCTAAACTATCTCTCTCGCTCACACACACACACACACACACACACATAAACGTACCGTTTCTCCCCCCTCCCCCCCTCTCACACACACTCTCCCTTCTCTCATTGTTTATTTACCTGTGATTTCTTTAGAAATCTTTTCATCGTGCTTCTCTATTAGTAAGCCTGTTAGTGGAAGTTGGGCCGTCATATAAAAAGCGGATTGCAAACACTCGGCACGTCGCGCGTCGTGTGCTAGTATTAGTGGTGTACCGGAGCATACAGTGTTGTATTAGATCTGCAGATACATAAACATAAAGGGATGCGGATACGGATACGGATATTGCATTCAGGCGACTGCAAGTTACCAGAGTGGAATGCCGTTTTACTTTTTTATAATGAACAAGCCATTCTATAATATATTGTAACAAAAATCGTAAGTTTTGGCGTGACGTGCAGTGTCCAGAAACGTGAAATACACCTTGAGACACGCTAAGCACGATTATTTCGGTATTCCGTCAGGTTCCTAGACAAATATAGTGTTTCTTAGCTTTTCCTTGGTGTTTGATGCCGCGCGACATGTATCGCGCGCAATCTTCGTCTTCCAACATGGTTACACTCCTGTTTCGTGTTCTTCCGTGTTGCCCAGAAGTCTCAAGCATGTTTTTATGTATCTTCCATGTTTTCTCGGCGTCTCCATTGGACCTAAGCATAAAAAACAGCATTTTCCAAGCTCCCAGTCCAAGATTGTCATTTTCGCGATGTTTGACAGCTGTCAACTTCTGTTTAGGTTGGTTTACAGGCAGTGTTGCTGTTCTTGCGCCCGGTGAAGCAGATCGTTGCCCGCGGTTAAAATAATACGCAAATATTAAAAGCAATGTTAAGAAATGTGGTAAATATGCTAACAATCCTTGTTGTATATTTATTAATATTAAAACATTTTTTTTTTAACTTGAGTTGGTAACAGTTGTTTTGCTGAAATGTTGGCGGTCTGATCTTCCTAAAGTTACGTCACACTTCCGCCCTGTTCACTTGATACCAAAATGGCGAAAGAGGTGAGATTGATTTTGTGTCAAGGAGGTGAAAAAGTGCCGTAATCGGCGGTGTGAAGAGTGCACCTGTCAGTGGAGTGCCAAGAATATGATGTAATTTAGTTCGTGTTTTTCTGGGGTGAGTCAACCATTTTACTCGAAGCTAGGTTATACGCCATGATGCCTGAGATAACCAGAGATTTTCCTGTTTGCCCACAGGAGTGGTACTTAATTTAACCTAATTTCTATCCATTTGCAACAAATGTTCTGAGAACCGTCACCAGCGTCATTACCGCGGAGATTCTGAGAATTTTCAACATCGTGCTGACCTGAAGAAGGCAGCCACTTTTACCTGCTGTCACAGCTTCACCACTGAACAAAGAAGAATAAACGAACTACTCATCAATGTGAAAACTGTCTTTTTATTGCTTTTTGTTTCCAGGCATTCCGACGCATAAGCCTCATTCAGTGCAAGAAAAAAACCACCACCCACCCCTCGAGATGTGATTTTTCTTTATGATAACCTCACTTTAGTTTTTTTGTTTTTTTGTTTGACGGTAGTAATTTTTTAGTTTCGTGGTTTTCCTCTAAAACCATGTGGCGCTCAAAATTTCTTATCTCTCATTCGGCATGACTTAGATTTTTTGATGGTAAAATTCTTCTGCTTTTGATTCTTTTTACGCAAACCGCGTGCTTAAAATTGTTATAATATACATAGTGGCGACGCAACGGGCGACTATTGCTTATAGCAGAACCGATGAGTTTTTGCTAGCCGATACAGCTGTCGATAGTTCAAGATCAGACGATAGCCAATACAGCTGCAGCTGTTTTGCTGTGTAATTAAATTGTGAATTAAATGAAAGTAAAAAAATCTTCAGTGATTGATGATTTCGGTCATAGATGTAAAATTAGCCTAGATATTCAATGTATCCCTTTGAGATGGTTTTTTTCCAGATCAATTCCAAATTGCTAACAGTATGTTGGAGACTCGGTCCAACATACCTACAACAAAAAAGTAATTTCTATAGAATCGAAATCGCAAACACGCTCGAATATACACGAGCCAGCTGCAATTGATTTCCAACTAAATTCGGCATTTTATGCACAGTCAAACGATGACTAGTGTCATTTCTTCTGATCGATACGAAATTGACACACTTATTTCTCACCCCACTCATAACTATTGCATCATTACATACCATATAAAAAGCAGTACATTCGACACATATTTTATCATTCCCCTGGCGGACAGTAACCGCTCATCTACAAGTACTCGCGCTCTTCACTACTTTCGAGTCAACCAAACTACGCATAGTATACGCGATCATCATTATCTTCGAATCTATCGCGGCGCTTCACACTTCGGACACACAACCACGGCTTCACCTCGCGCCCACACTACCTACACACCGGCGAAATATCAATCAAGGCGTTACGAACTGGCAACCTACTACATACCTTCTGATTAAATACTTCAACTTCAACTACAACGACTTTCAATAACGGAGAAAACTTCCTGATGAGAACCACCCTTCGCTCACAATCAATTGGAGTCAAGTGAAGGGTGGCCACTCTCACAAGTATTCCTCTACACAAATGGGCACACTAAGGGGGGTGGGGGTGACTGGTCAGCAGGGTGTTAATTAGGTGGCCGCACACTCAGTGCCCTCAAAATTGTAGTTAGTGGTTCCGGTCATGGGTAAGGAGAGCATCAGAGTCTACATTAGTTCGACTTTTGAATTCGTTCAACCTTGTATACTCACAGAGGGAAGATCGAACGAATCACAAAAAGATCACGAGCGATCAAGACAAAAATCAATTTAAAACCGACTGTTGCATTCGTTCATCTCCTGTCGAACAAATTCAAAAGTCGACCACGTGTAGAATCTTTCGTTCGAGTTGCCCACGACAAATATTTGGTATTGCAATCATTGCATATTGCAATCATTGTAACATTGTTTGGAGGAAAAAAAACTGGAGGCTTTACCTTTTTATCTATTATATGAGCAATCAAAACAAAGAAACAGTTGTTGTTTATAAGATAAACCATCATTATCTATCAATAACGCGGAGTGCAAAACAGAAGTGGAGATACGAGACATAGACAATTGCCTAAAGAAAGATGGAAAGCTAAATTCTATAAGATTAGAATAGAAACTAATATTTTTATATTATGCACAATTTCAGATAGATATATAGATAATTACAGATATAGACAAGTGCATAAAGAACAATGGAAAGCAACATTGTCCAAGTTTAGAATGAAAGCTACTATTATTGATATAGAAAATTCCAGAGGCAGATTTAGACAATTACAGATATATACAATTGCATAAAGAAACACGGAAAGCAACATTCCCCAACTTTATGATGGAAATACTAATATTGATGTACATAATTGCAGATACAGATATAAACAATTAGAGATAAAGTCAATTGCAGAAGTAAAAATGGAAAGCAACATTCTCCAAGTTTAGGATGGAACCTGCTCTTTATGATATACACAATTCCAGATACAGATATAGACAAATGCATAAAGAAAGATGGAAAGTAACATTCTTCAAGATTTGGATGGAAACTACTATTACTGATATACACAATTGCAGATAAATTTATATACAACTACAGATATAGACACTTGCACAAAGCCAAATGTAAAGCAACATTCTCCAAGTTTTGAACGAAAACTACAAATATTAATATACACGATTGCAGATACTGATATAGACACTTAAAGAAAGATTGAAATCAACATTATTTAAGTGAAGAATAGAAATTATTATATTATATCATTTTATATCCAAAATTTCTGAAATTGTGAAAATGATGACTATACATTGACCCACTAGAATTAACAAAGCAAGAAGCGTTTGAGGTCTAGGATACGGATCCGAATACGGATCTATTATTTCTTTCGGATAGCCGAAACATCACTAGCTAGCATGGTCGGCTTAGTGTGTCGCACATCACGTCTCAGCGAGTCGTCGGGCCAGTGGCCGCCCCTCTTTCTTCTGGCGTCGCGTTGTTGGGTCCCTGTAATTGGTTTTTCCGTGATAACGAAAGAGCATCGGCCGTTATCGACGTCGATTGTGGAAACTGAAATTTATCGGCGGCACTTTATCGATATCGGCACCTTTTATTTATACTTCGTCGTCTGGATGTTGTAAAGTCCGTGTTGTTTGGAAATGTTTGAGATTGTTGATGCTGCTGTCAAACCCGCCAACTAAAAATGTTCGTTATCCAGAAAGACAAGCAGCGGACTGTATATGTAGAATAACTTGTGGTAAGAGCTGAACGGCCAAAGTGCGGAATAAAGCCAGGAATACGAAATTTTATTTATTTATTTATTTATTTATTTATTTGTATCAAACATATTTATAAAACGCATAAAAATGGTCATAACAAGTAATGGTGCGAAGAAACAACGGCCCACATTCACATGACCATGCTCAGCGTATACCCAACTAGGCCAAATATAGCCTGTATCTGGGCATACGACTTACTTTCTGACTTAGGTGGAGAAGCCTAACTGACGTAGGTACTCATATAGATACATATACACATACACACATACATATACATACATACACAAATATATAAATATAACGATCTAAATATATTATAGTATTATTCTTTTGCATTATATTACAATATAGTACATTTTGTTTAATATCTTATATCATATTATATAGTATAATAATAAAGTTATGCAGAAATATATATATATTTTTTAAGATATGACTTGCAGCAGTTCTTTCTCTGTCCTTGAACGACCTATGTCGTCAAGCCATTTTTTTATATTTTTTTTGAATAAAATGGTATTTTCTATTTCCTTTATTTTGTCATCAAGGCGGTTGAATATTTTAGGTGCTATATAGTTGAATTGTCTTTGGGCAAATGAAGAATTAACTCGGGGAACGGCATAATTCAGACCTGCAGATGCTCTTGTAGTTCGGTGTTGCTGGCTTCGTAGTCGTTTATCTGAGGTTCGATGGAAGAACATGAGTGACTGTTTCACAAACAGCTGGCGTATGTCTAACACATTACTTTCTTTGAATAGCATGTTGGAGTCATATCGTGGGGGCCTTCTATTGATTACCCTCAACAAAAGCTTTTGGGCTTTCACTAGAGGATCCAAGACAGATTTTACACATGCTCCCCAAGCTATTATTCCGTGTACCCATAAACCCTGACACAGGGCCATATAAACCATATTTAGGGAGTTCTTAGAAAGGACGTTGCGTAATTCTCTAAAGACGAAAACTAGTTTCCGAGACCTCGAAGAGAGTTGTAATAATTGGTTATCCCAGCTCAATTTAGAGTCTATTAGGACACCCAGATACTTGACTTCGGTTTTTTCTTGGATATGGTAACAAGCGCAGGATGGTTGCCTATTACAGTGGTAAGAGTGGATTGTCAATGATGGAGGAGGTGTGATGACTACAGGACGTAATCCAAACACAATGAAATTGCTTTTTGAGGCATTCAGAGTTAGGACATGTCTATCAAGCCATGCTTTCACACTGTCCAGGCTATTTTGTGCCTTTACTAGTACCTCAGCCCATGTTTCTGCTTCAACGAGGATAACCGTGTCATCAGCAAAGGAGACAATTCTTGCATAATCGCCAAGAGGCAATTCACACAAATCATTGACGTACATCAGAAAGAGAATAGGGCCAAGTACGCTGCCTTGAGGTACACCAAAGGATATTTCGGCACTGTCACTTTCTTTGCCGTCAATCACTAAAATCTGTGACCTGTCCTTCAAATAACTTTCTATCCATTTATTCGCGCATCCCTGTATACCATATCCAAAGAGCTTTTTTTTAAGTATCGCATGTGAAACAGTATCAAATGCTTTAGACAGATCGAGGAAAATTGCCATGGCTTTTTTCCCTTGGTCAATACTCTTAGCTACGGATTGAGTAACGAAATTAATGGCATCATTTGTCCCTCGACCTTGTCTAAAGCCGTATTGATGATCAGAGAAAAGTCCCTCTGAGTCAAAGAATTTAACAAGCCGTGACTTAGCAATTTTTTCGATGATTTTTGAAAACACGCTAAGCAAGGAGATAGGCCGATAGTTGCTAATTTCATCACTACTACCAGACTTAAAGATTGGTATAACTTTTGCCCTCTTAAAGCATTGGGGAAAAACTCCAGTTTTAAAACTTAGATTAATTATGTGAACGATAGGCTCTGCAATCCAGTCCTCCGCATATTTCAGCAGGTCACTAGGAATTTCATCACAGCCGGGGGCACATTTTTTTAAGTTCCTAATTGTTTTCCTAACCTCGCTTGTATCAGTAGGAGTGAAGTGGAATGATAATGTACTTTTTTTCTCGCTATTTAATGAGTTCGATAAAATATCCTCCGTCGAATCAATATCCCGGAGTATATGCTTTGCCAGTTTTTCTCCTACAGTAGCAAAATACTGATTTATAAAATTTAATGTGACTTGCGGATGCTGATCGACATTTGTGATTTCTTGACCGATTTTAACAGCCTTAATTTTTGAATTTTCTTTTTTTCCGAAAGCTATGTTTTTTATTATTTCCCATGTCCTTTTTTTGTCTCCATTGACTTCATTAAGCAAGTTTTTGTAGTAGTCATATTTAGTTTGTTTTATGAGCCTTTTGCACGTATTGCGATAGGTTTTATAATAGGCGAGTAGCTGTAAATCATTAGGATTTTTTTTCACGCTTTTGTGGATTTTGTCGCGTTTTCTTAGACTTGATAAAAGACCGTCTGATATCCATGGTTTGATTTTTAATTTTGCTCTACTAATTTTAATATGTTTTTCCTTGGAAGCATGTTTAATGGCGCAAGTGACTTTATTTAGGAAGTATTCCGCTGCCAGATTAGTGTCGGATGTTGCAAGAATGTGACTCCAATCAGTAGTTTTAATTATATCCGTAAATAAATCTTTGTCGATGATTGTCTTTGTGGTATTTCGACTACATGGTTTCGATTTGGTCTTTGATATACAAATACCTATTGCAAAATGATCCGTAATACAAGCCTCATATACAAAAGATTTAATTGACAGTTTAGCCTTGATCATAAAATGATCGATGCAGCTTGCATAATTGTCAGCAATTCTGGTTGGCTTCTCTATGGCTGCATTTAGACCATGATGAGCTAGCATATTCAGGTAGTCATCCACCTGACGATGTTTCTCATTAATGATATTAATATTTAGGTCACCTGTTAAAATTAAATTAGACACTGTAGAATAATTACACAATAGCTTATCCAGGGACTCCAAAAAAGGCGTTATATTTGACTTGCTAGGAGATCTGTATATTGCTAGAATATTAATATTATTTTTACCTTCCAGCGATAAGGAGAGACAGTTGGCATCATCTACAAGTTTTTCCGAAACTATTCCTCCTAGCTCACTTTTAATGTAAACGACTATCCCGTCATTTTGCAGCCTAACGCATTTGGTATTGTAACAAATGAACCCATTTATTGTTTTTGGCAAATACGAATCACTGATCCAACATTCTGTTAAGATCAAAATATCGAATAAGTTATCGAAACGATGTAGAAGCGTCATAAAATTATCGAAATTTTTATTTATACTGCGTATATTTAATGTCAAAATATTAATACCGTCGGTTGCCATTATATAGCTTTTACAACTATTCAGGCAATCAAATTCCTCGCAGGTAATTTGTTTAAAGTCATCCAAGGAGTTTAGCACCTCAGTCATTTTGAGGAAAACATATTACAACATAAAACTTCCACTGAGGTATAATATAATAATAGATAAATAATATTACGTATCGTATATATAGATATAATAATAAATAAATGGAATATTAAATATAGCAAAAGATACATACAACTTACGAAATTTACTATAATAACAAATACAACATGAACTAGTTTTGATCGAATCGAATAAAAAAACAGATAGAGTATGGCCTTAGTCGAAGAAGGGCAACGGTTAGTCAATTTGGGCAAACGTGTCTTCGCTTCGCACACGAAATAACTTTGAACCCTCTTGCCTCCTCAGAAAGACGCAGCCCCCTTTGCACCAGCAGAAGGAGAAGCGCCTTTCTTTAGCGAACTTTTTAGCGGCCATAAAGAGATATTTTGTACGTCGTGTCAAGTTCTCCGATACATAGATTGGCTTTGGTTGTCCCGGAATTGCTATGTGGGCCGTGTTTAGCTTCTCACTATTACTTTTACAGTTTTTATTAAATACTTTTAGAGAAAAAATGAAGCTATCGCGATGATGTTGAGTAGTGAATTTAGCTATTACTGGCTTGGGTCCACCTGCACCCGGCTGCACTTGAGTTTTCCGATTGATCGCGATGACTTCCTTCAAGTCCACTGTGCTCTTGATGGTATTGTGGATATCGCCAAATATTTGTGAGAGGTTTTCCTGGCGTAGCTCTGGAAGTCCACGGATTTCAACTTCAGTAGCAGTCCCATGGTTCTCCAGAGCATCCAGTTTTTCCTCAAGATATGAGACGCGCTTAGAGAGGGCTACATTAGTTTCTTTAATTTTCGTGAGAGAAGCACATTTTTCCTCAACCACATTTACACGTTCGAGAATTTCATCGTACTTCATGGAGATCGCTTGTATGGCTTGCAGAATCTCGTTGTTTTGAGAGGCTAACTCGGAGTACTTTTCTAAAAGTTTATCCTCCATTATGCCAGCGATGTTAATTTTAAATTCGGCGAGCATCTGTCGAAGGTCCTCTCTGCTTACAAATGCTGGTGATTGCGGAGTTCCTGTGATTTCAATCTGCTTGCGAATGGTAGGACGGCTGGATAAATCTGGGTCGCTGCGGCATTCGTTGGAAGCGCTAAACGTTAGAGGTTGAGGAGATTTCTTCCGAGGTTTCTCAATGCAATTGGCGCAATTCCAGGTCTTAATCCCTACCTTGTTAACTTTTCTCATTGAGCACCCATTATGAGTACGTACTTTGCAGTTACAACACCTTAAAATTTCATCCGGATCTGTGATTATTTTTTTGCATTTCTTGCAATCGAATGCATTAGGAGAATCAGCCATATTAACCGAAGTCGACGGTAATGTTTTTATTCAGATAATAATATGGATATATACGGTCTTGCTATTTCTCTGATACGGACTATACGAAATTCCAATTTTTCTGATACGGACTATACGATGATTGAAATTTCCTGTACGATTGATGCTTTGACTATTCGCTCATAGAGGGCAGTGCCGAAACGGTTCTTCTTTTAGTTGTAAGAAGTGTCGAAAGAAGGCCTAGTTTAGATAATAATATTTCTACTTTTTTTATTTTATTTTTTGTTTTATATCGATCAGTTTTCGCTCAGAATCAACAGAGGGCGGTCACTTTCCAATTTCAATCCGAGAAAAAAAAGCAGAATTTTGATACCCGAGCTGGGATCGAACTCAGGGCCTCTGTGCAAAAGCAGTGAACTAAGCCAATCGGCCAAGCGGTGACTCCTTCGCTGCGACTATTATTAGCTACATATGTATCTGTTGATATGTGAATTTATGTCAAAACGACGATGAACACGAATATTCGGACACGAATGGGGTACACTTTGTCTGTTTTGCTTGAAATACTTTTATATATTTGAGTAAAGTACATACGTGATAGATTTTTGGTTTTTTAACACTGTTTGCTTGAGTTCACTTCACTGTATGTGTATGGTGATTTTTTTTCTAATCAAAACACTGTAACTATTTTTAAATCACAAAAAACGGAGACTACCGTAAGTAATACGTCAGTTAGCTTGCGCGTCTCGTAGATTTAAAACAGAAATAAAACAGTACCTTGAAACACCTCTTCCTCTTGGACTTGCTTAACTGCTCTGCTGAAGGGTAGCTACCCAGACGCTGATGTAGTCCCGATGATGAAGTCCCGAAGAACACGGCACACGTGAATTCGTGGCTTGCTCGCACAGCCAGTCCATAGATTTATGCTTAATCAGCGATATCAGTTGTTTGAGTTGTTTGGGTAAAACTCTTCAATATAATTTGTAGGTTTGTATGAGTAATATTAAACGATCAAAACCGACCTGATATTTCGTCGGGCTTAAGCTAAAATATGAAAACCGTAAAGACACATTTTATATTTTACCTTTTATCAACTCCTAAATACTCCCTGTGTTAACATACGAAAAACCGCCATATACGTATCTCATAATTTTAATAGTAGATTATTTTCCTTGACTTTCACGTTTATAGATAAACTGATTATAGATATATCGTTTTCCGCTTTTGACCCTTTTAGGTTTTGAATTTCGTAAAATCTCTATTAACTAATTAAATACCTATTACTTGATTTTAAAAGCCGAATATTTGCTCTAATATATTTTTATTCTTTTTGACTTGAAATATTTTTGCGATATTTACCTCCCGATTATTCTTCTTATAGAGATTATTTGATATAAATCCTGAATGTCATTTATAGGCATTTAAATAAAGAACCTTTTTTGAGTAAAACCGATCTGATATTTAATCGGGCTTAAGAGTTATTAGGAAAACCGCAAAAAAAACATTTTAGTTCTTTTTGATCTCTTCAACCACGGTTATTCCCTTCAAGAGATGTTCAAGAAAAATCCCAAATTCAATTTCTAAACATTTTTTCAGTAAAATTTATCTGATATTCAACCGGAATTAAAAGATATAAAAAAACATTTTGGGCCTATTTGATCACTACAACCCTGATAATTCCTAGATGTTTAGGGAAAAATTCTGTTTTTTTTTTTTAGGCATTTATATAGGGATTTTTTTTAAGTAAAACCGACCTAATATTTTACATTACATTACATTACATTTTGTCGTGTCCAATTGACGGCTAAAGACCGCTCTTGGACGTGTCAAAATAATTGTGCTAGGTAGTAAGTCTCGTTACTACTCTTTACTGAACATACATAGGTAGTCAAGAATTAACTACTAGATTGTCAAACTATAAATATAAATAATCAAAATAGAAGCCTAATATTTGAAGTAGTTAGTAATTTGAAAAGATACGTAGTAGAATTATTCATCGTAATATTCAAATTGTCAGTAAAATGTTAAATAATCAAATTAAATCTACGTTATGCATTTTAAACTAAAAGTACATATATAAGACCATATAAAATAATCAGACAATAAGGCTCTACTTTTTTAAGTAATTTAAATAGGCACAATATTTGAAAAATCATGGCCCTCAAATTCGGCCAGATTATAGAAAGGGTGGATTATAGAAGAGGATTATACGGCCCGATTATAGAAGAGGATTTAATCAGTCTTAAGAGATAAAATATTTTATCCCTATTCCATCACTACAACCCCGAATATTCCCTTAAATACATGTTTAGGGAAAACCCCTGAATTCAATTTTAAGGTATTTATATAGGGAAAGTTTTTTGAGCAAAACCGATCTGATATTTAATCATACTTAACAGATATTAAGGAAAACGGAAGAAAAAGTGTTAGCCCTTTTCGATCGCTCCAATCCCGATAACTCCCTTCAAGAGATGTTTAGGCAAAAATCCTGAATTTGATTTCTAGGCATTTATATGAACATTTTTTTTTCAGTAAACTGATCTAATATTTCATAGGGATTAAGAGATTGGGATTAAGAGATTAAGAAAACCGCAAAAAACATTTCATCCCTTTTCGATCCCTTAGGAGTTGAATTTCGCAAAATCTCTTCTTAGTGAGCGCCTACCACCTTATAGGAACCTCTGTGGAAAATTTTATATTTGTAGCTTCAGCGGTTTTGGCTCTGCGATGATGAAACAATAAATCAGTCACAACCTTCTTTTATATACTCGTATATAGATTAGTAAGCAAATACAACTAAATAAAAATGTAACTTGGCTTACAATTTAGATTGTAGTATGTCCACACTTACGCAGTTACATTTTAGAATGTATATGCGTATGCTCACGGCTACATAAGCACTGTTACGATTAGCTTCACGAGAACAGGAAGAAAGTGCAAACTTAACAATAAACATCCGACAAAAACATGAGATGGAAATGTAACGGCCCTAGAAAACACAAACGGCCCCGTCTCATCTTCGTGCGGACCCCTTTTTTATTTATCGTTTAATATCCCTCTGCTTCCTACTAGCCGAAGATTTAACGGGAGTCGGCTACAAAAAAAATATACAACAATGCCCAACTGCCTCAGTAAGTTTAGACGTTGTCAAAGAAAAAGGAAGATAGACCCATGTAAGCAAAGTTGGTACACACGACGCTCACGCAACTAACGGCGAATGTTTCATTGCAAAACCCTTTCAGAACATTGATAATTTGCTAGGTTTGTTATCTGTAATCGTGGATTCATATTTTAATGTATATACATATAGCTACTCACGTATCAGCAAAGGACTTCTCGGGTTGCATTTCTTTAAAAATAAAATAAACCAGTTGGTTGGAATCCCTACTCTGGGCATAGTATTTTTTTTTTAAATGGTAATGTGTATGGTATACCTTATGTGGTATAATATTTTTTTATACAGATTGACTCTTTTGTTTAAAATGAAAAAACAAATATTAAATAAATTTACAATAAAAATATAAGGTCTTCTAAAAAACTATGTGAGGTGCTAAAATACCTAAGTAGGTATAGATGAAAAATACAAATAGTCAAAATATAAAAACGGATAGTCAGTTATAAAATAGTCAAATTAGAAATATTACAATTGTACGATTACAACAATAGAAATGTCGCAATAGAAGTAGTTAATACATTTTTTTAAATATAATCCATCTCCGATTATCAAAATGATTGGATATATAGTCAAGTTTTTTTTTACATATATTGTTTTATAATAAAAATGATCATAAATCATATTGGGAAATACTTAAATTTAAATAAGATGTATGTATTTTTTTTATTTTTTATTTTTTTATTTATTTTTGTTTATTCAATTATTACTAATCAACATAACAGTAAAACCAATGCATTGAAAAGTAAAATTAATAAAGATATTACCATAACTATACAAATAGAATGATACGTATAATACTAGCTATCATATAAAAATAAATAATTAATAGCTTGCAATTTAAACAAGTGAGGGTTGGCGGTAAAAATATCGAAATCTGGTGCCATCGAGTGAATTTCATTTAAGCGCCGCAAAGCACGCGCCAACAAGTTCCACCTCGTAAGGTTAGTGCGCGAGAACGGCTCCGCGAAAAGATGGTGCGATCGAGTACGGAGATAATTATTTGGTATGAATAGATCCACCTTTGCTAGTAAGCTAGGGTTATCAGTTTTACCACGAATTAGATTGAAAACATAGGAGATGGTCAGCATTTCTCTTCTGAGACAGAGAGAATTATAGCCAACCATGCCTGTGATAAATGCAGTCGGATACAAAAATGGATAATATCCGTACTGCTTGAAGTACAGAAATATCAAAAAACACTTCTGTACCTTTTCCAGCATGAGGGTATAAGTATCTTCATGTGGATTCCAAATAGGTGCATTCGTTTCCATGCGACTTCTAACAATCGAGTTGTACAACGTGCGCATAACCCGAATATTATTGAAGTGTTTGGATTGCCGTATTACAAACCCTAGAAGCTTGAAAGAAGTTGTAGATAGTTGTCTAATATGTTCCTTGAAGTTTAACTTGGGGTCGAAAAAAACTCCCAAGTCCTTGACTTCAGTAACTCTGGGAAGCACACATCCAGCGATGGAGTAATCATACATCAGATGATCAGGCGACCTTGTGTATGTCATCACTGCACATTTGTTAATATTGAAGTGAAGGTTACGAGCTTGGCTCCATGCATAAACTGCATCAATATCACGCTGGAAGAGCTCGCAGGCCTCAGCACTTCCAGTTGATAAAAACAATTTGACGTCATCAGCAAACATTAGACAACGTGCAGATGTGACTACTTTACTCAGATTATTAACAAATAAGTTGAATAACAAAGGCCCTAAGTTTGATCCTTGGCTAACCCCCGATTGAGTGTTGTATAGTTTGGATTCAAAATTGCCAAATTTAACGAATTGCTGGCGGCCCCCCAAGTAATCTGCGAAAAGTTTCAACAGTTTACTCGAGAATCCAGCAGCAGCCAGTTCTCGGAGTAACGCATCGTTGTCGACTCTGTCAAAGGCCTTCTTGAAATCCAAATACACGACATCCACTTGTCCCCTTGAGGTGCTATCCAACTCATCAGTAACATAATCTGTAAAAACGGATAGGTTGGTAGTTGTGGAACGATTAGGACGGAACCCGTGTTGGGCATCCGATAGTGTACCGCATAGTTGGGTATAAATTTCTCGGTGAAGAATCGTCTCGAAAAGCTTAGGAAAGGCTGATAACACTGCAATCGGCCTGTAATTATCAACCTGCACCTTATCGCCACTTTTTGGTATTGGAGCTACTCTAGATATCTTCCACTTATAGGGGTATACTGCAGATTATATATATGGATGTACACACCATTCGACTATGCCATGTAGGTTTATTAGGAGGCTATTTTCCACTGGTGAACGATCAGTCTTCTTCACCCATCCATCTCAACAGTTAAGCTTAATCTTTAGCAAAAAAAATATTTTTAACAGAGCTGAATTTAAGTCACATCCTATGAATAAATCGACCAATGTCTAATCAATAAATCTTGAACGCTATTTCTAAATATAATTTTCTTTCGAATGTATCCATTATTTAATAAATATGATGCTACGCTCATTATCATGTCCAGTTAATAAATCAAAAATTAAAAAGTGTGTAATGTACTTAAGTCTATATGATATATAAAAGAGTTTTATGGGGTAATCATAGCAACAAAAGATAAGTTTTTTGTAAAATATTTTGAAAGAATTCGTTTGAAGGATGATGTTTACATACACACACTAAGGACACGAAATTTTACAGATATAAGTTTTTTCGTGATATTTTCAGAGATAATGTAGTGTTGACTATAACCAATAATAATGATTACAAAATACTACAAAATCTATATACCTACGTTAAGTATTCAATAATTAGACGAAGCGAAACACAGCAAGGTGTATGTCACTTATTAAATAGTTATAATTAACTATTTAACTATCGCAAAAACAGGAAAGTTACAAAATCACATTGTCAAAAGAAATTAAAGTAAAAATCAGAGGTCAAACATAAAAAAATACCTAACAGAACGTAACCACATTAAATTAAAAATAATCAAAGTAAATAAAAAATATAACACAAACTTCATTATTTAATTCGCACACTAGATTATATTATTATTTAGAAAATGATCACTAATATAATAAGTCTTCTTGATTAGCAGTACTTTCATATATAGTTGTTCGTGAAATAATGCCTAATATATTTTTACAAGACTTTAGAGAAACGTTCCCGAAGCCAGCAGCAAAGACCACCTAGAATGGCCGAAGGGACGAATTATGTAATTTCTTCACGTATATACAATCTTTGCCCAAAGACAGTTGTATTTCATCGCCCCAATTTTTTTTAATAATTTAGAAGAGTCAGTAAAAAATGTTCAAAATGTACACCAATTGAAGATAAAAGTAAAAAAATGGCTCCTTTACGAAGTAGGTCGTACAAAGACTGAAAAAGAATTGCTTCACACAATAATTTAAAATATGTGTGTATGTAGATGTATGTGTATGTGTTATTATATATGTATGTATGTATGTGTATATGTGTATATATGTATGTAACTAACCCTTTATCATATTATGTGTACTATTTTATGCCATTATCTTAGTGTTAGTATTGAAAGTAGTCTATTAATCAGACTACTCAAACGTCAGTACTACTCAAAAACAAAGCTATATATTTCGTATGCCCAGATCCAAGCTGTTCGGTCTAGTTAAGCATTCGTCTAGAATGATCGTATGGGTTGTGTTCATTTCCTTATTGCTTATATAAATAGTTACAAATTATATCTGTACGATCACACTGTTAACTCTCTACCAAGTTGTAACAAATAAATAAATAAATAAATAATAAATATAACTCAAAGTTAATAAATGTATTTAATATGGCATACGCCCAACTCTACTGGACTGTCAACATTGACATTCACTAGCTCTTCAACATTATTTTTTTTTCTAACAAGTGTTTAACTGTCAAATCAGTGCTAACTACTCGCGAAATTCGGATCACCTGCGAAACCTTCAAGATCTATGGGAATACGAGGCCATAATCGCTGAATTCAGTGAGTTGCAACGTCAATAAATCGATAACTTTTTCTTGCAAACCCCAGGCAACTACCCCACATTACCCACAAAAGTCGACTTGAAGTCGACTTGAATGTTCTCGCAACCGCACAACACTACAGAGCTGTCAAAAGGTTCGGGGTTGTCAGTGTGGGATTTTTTCCCCAATTTCGGGAAAATCTCGAGAAGAAAATGGCTCCGATTTCACCAGTGTGCAAAAAATGCGATAAAGAAATCAGGGATGCGACTGATATTATAAAATGCTTGGATTGCAAAATTATGCTCCATGCCACATGCGCCACGGACAAAAAACTTACCAAATTAACAGTGAAAACCTGGAAATGCGACCCATGCTCTGCTGGAAAAACTATAAAAAATGTACTTTCGCCACGGTATACCGTCAGCGCCACCGGCCAATGTAGCAGTGATTCCAACATATCCATTAAGTCTATGCCATCATCAAGCCAATCTCCCAACGTGTTTATGTCAGAAACCTCCTTCAAAAAGGAATTGGCCTCATTTAAGTCTCTTATTACTTCACACATTGCAGGAATTATTGAGGACAAATTTCTTTTACATGGAAACAAATCTGATGAGATTGCTGCACAAAATAATGCGATACTAGAAGCTATTTCACTAATGTCTTCAAACTACGACGAAATAAATAAACGGATCACCAGTGTGGAGCAGAAATGCGCGTCCATAAAAAAGGTGGAGGAAACCAATGTGATTCTCAGCAAACGTGTTTCTTTCCTTGAAGATAGACTGGATGCGATCGATTACCAGCACATCGCAACGGACGTGGAAATACGCGGCCTGCCTGTTACACCGCAGGAGAACCTGAACCAATGTATATCGGATATTGGCAACGTCATCAGCCATAAAGTGGACTTTAGTCAAATACTCCATATTCGACGACAGCCCAACACATCTAAAAAGACTCCGCCATCTGTTATTATAAAATTTAACAGCCAAGTACATCGTGACAACTTCCTAAAATCGTCCAAATCTTTCAATATAAGATGTAAAAGCAATAGTAGCAAGCTAAACACGTCTCACTTAAAAATAACGGGAGAGTCACGACCGGTATACATATCTGAGCATTTAACAAATAGAGCAAAATACATTCAAATGCTAACGAAGAACTTTGCAAAAGAAAACAACTATACATATTGCTGGACAAAGAATGGTCAAATTTTTCTTAAAAAGCAAGAAAATGGCAGAACTTTTCATATCAAAAACGAGAATATTCTGTCACAAATTAGGTAATCATCTATTACCTATTTGTAACGGCTTACCATATAATTCTTATGCCTGCCCTATCACCTATCATCTATCACCTTTCAATTTTTGTGTGCATTGCTATGTTTTTCCTATTTTTGAGTTTATCGATCCTGTTTATTTCTCTGTAATTAGTATTATTCTTTATTTTTATCTCAAGATGCATAATTTACTGTATTACTATTTTAGAAATAGTTTAAATACAAAGGAAGCTCTTACACCTAGGTTAAGATATAATATTTTATCACTGATGAATTATTCCGTTATATTCGTATACCCTCCTACGCTAATAGTCCTAATATTATTTTCTATACAATGTTATATTATACTGATACCTACCAATTATTTTTGCTATTATTTCATATACAGTCTTATGTTACCACTGATAATATTTATTACTTTTATATTCTATTACATTTTTAATAGATCTATTGTTATTATACTTGTTTCATATTATATTATTATAATCTATTTAAAAATGTATGTTTTATCTATTGTTTCGATTTTGTTACTCTCTGGCGAATATTTTTATAAACATGTCTTTATGATTATTTTAAAATTTCTACCTAGATACAATGACCCCAGAACAGTGTTTTTAAGGTACAAGAGGACGCTTGAGTCACACATTATACTCAGATTGAATGTCTTTGCTGGTAGCGAAAATATAATATTTTTTTTTTTTTGTTTTTTACATTCTATATTCTCTTGGTTTAAAAGTTATATTAAAAATAACCTATGTTCATCCCTGCACACATTCTATGCACTATTTAGGCACATATATCAATATCACCCCATCCCACTCTAGATAAAACCCTTGATGAATTTAATTGTCCTTTCAGTAACGAATCCAGTCTAGACGTTGAGGAACACGGTTCAGAGGCAAACGATATGTTGAGCTCCGACGAACTAGTTAATAGTCCGTCTCTCCATAATGTACTTTTAACCACTTTTCCCACATTCAAAAATGCATTCAATATATGCCATATTAACGCTCAGAGCGTTCCCCAACATTATCCTGACCTGCTAGCTACATTCTCTGGACTTAATATTCACGCACTTCTTATCAGTGAAACAATGCTGAAACCATCGCTGCCTTCGCACCAATTTCCCCTGCCGGGTTTTATTCTAATACGCAACGACAGAGTCGGCTGGAGATGCGGTGGCGTAGGTATTTATCTAAGATCTGATCTTCGTTATAAAATACTGTGCCAATCTCCATCGAATGTCCGCGGTCGTCCAGAGTATCTCTTCATAGAGGTGAATCTTCAATTCACTTCAATTCTTCTCGGTGTCGTATACTGCCCTCCCCAAATTAATTACTTTCAAGAATTAGAGTCACTTCTTGAAGGTCTCGTACCTAATTATGAACATTCAGTACTTATGGGCGACCTCAATACCTGCCTTCTAAAACAGGATTATCGTTCGTCTAAGCTATCTCAAATTATCTCCTCGCTCGATCTCAATCTACTCCCACTTGAAGCTACCCACTATGATAAAGCGTCCCGTAGTCTCATTGATCTAATTATTACATCTTCTCCGGATAGGATCAACAGCCATGGGCAGTACACCGCTTCTGGATTCTCGCACCATGACTTACTATATCTCTCCTATAAAATCCGAAGTCCCAAGCCACCACCTAGGTTTTTGTATCGGCGGGATCTGAGGACCATTGACTACACGCAGTTGTCTCATGATGCATATAACATGGAGTGGCATAACGTTGTTCATTTGGGATCTGTAGACGAGAAGGTCGAATTTCTAAATAAACTCATTATACAGCTCTATGACAAGCACGCGCCGATTAAAAAGATTCGTATTAAACACCCAGCTTCTCCCTGGATTACGGATGAAATCAAGGGATTGATGGCAAAACGGGATAAACTTAAATCTAAATTCAAAAGTGCTCCCTCCGATGAACTGTGGAATTCGTTTAAGTTGTTGAGGAATCAATGTAACCAATTGTGTCGTAATGCCAAAAGATCCTAC
Source organism: Micropterix aruncella (assembly GCA_944548615.1). Classification (NCBI taxonomy): domain Eukaryota; kingdom Metazoa; phylum Arthropoda; class Insecta; order Lepidoptera; family Micropterigidae; genus Micropterix; species Micropterix aruncella. The sequence goes on from OX155951.1 coordinate 3,270,360, forward strand.
ATTTGTCGTAATCTTGCAAATTCGAGCCCAAAGAACACCTGGAAATTTCTTCATTCCCTCGGAGTGGGTAAAACCACGTCAAACCCCATGAACTCCAAATTTGACCTAAATGTTGTCAACGCCCACTTTGCAAAACCACCATGTATTCTTGAGGATGATACAAAGGCTGCTTCCATAAAGTCTATCCGTGAGGAGGTTCCGCATAATGTAAGCAAATTTACGTTTTCTCCAGTTCGACAAGCGGAAATAAGAAGAATAGTAAGAGGAATTAAGTCTAGAGCGTATGGATGTGACAACATAAACAAAGACCTCATCCTACCAATACTTGAAATATTTTTACCTACACTCACACATATTATAAATTTTTCTATTTTTAATTCAGTAGTTCCAAATTTATGGAAACAGGCTATTATCATACCCCTCCCTAAAGTCCAATCGCCAGATTCTGCTAAAGATTTCAGGCCTATTTCAATATTACCAATATTCTCCAAAGTTTTAGAGCGGGTTGTTTACACCCAGCTTAATAATTTCTTAGATAACAACAAATTGTTAGATCCCCTTCAGTCTGGTTTCCGCCCTGGTCACAGTACCACTACTGTACTAGTCAAAGTTACCGACGACATTAGACGCGCTATGAATGATAGAAAACTAACTATTCTCACGCTGCTTGATTTCAGTAGCGCATTTAATTCTGTCGACTTTGAACTTCTCCTTGAGCGACTCCGATCGCTCAATATCTCTAGAGGAGTGGTGAGTTGGTTTGACTCCTACTTGCGCGGACGCTACCAGTGTGTTAAATCGTCTGAGGGCCAATCAGACTTGCTCGAGCTCACAGCTGGTGTCCCGCAAGGGTGTGTCCTATCCCCACTGCTCTTCTCTATCTTCATTAACCCGATTGCCAAGGGCTTAACTACATCCTATCATTTATATGCTGATGACCTTCAAATTTACCTCCATGCCAGACCTGATGACCTGCCTTCTGCCGTGTCGACTATGAACTCTAATTTAGAACACATATCAAGTTGGGCCGAAAAACATGGCATAATCATAAATCCAGCCAAATCACAAGCGATTGTGATTGGTGGCCAGAAACTCAAGTCTAATACTAACAAAACGTCAATGTCACCCCTCAAAATAAACGGTAATATTATTGAGTATACCAAATCTGTCAAGAATCTTGGAATAGTCATGGACGAATTTCTTTCGTGGCAGGCACACGCCAACCAAATTAGTCGTCGTATTTTCAATGGCCTTCATAGCCTCCGAAGGTTACAGAGATTCCTTCCAGCAGCAACTAAGCAAACTTTAGTAAGAACACTGCTACTTCCAATTCTAGACTATGCTGATGTCGGTACTATAGATATGAAAGAGAAGATACTGGATAAATTCGAACGGCTACAAAATATCTGCATACGATATATATTCGACTTGCGTAAATTTGATCACGTAAGCGAATATCGCGATGGACTCCATTGGCTTCGAATTCGTGAGCGCAGAAATCTGCACGCCCTCTCACTCCTTTATAAAGTCCTAAATAGTCCCATAGCACCTCCTTACCTTAAAGACCTCTTTCTCCCGTTAGGAAGTCATGGTGTTCCACTCAGGTGAAGCCAGGACAACACCATAGCAATTCCACTACATCAGTCTTCTTTTTTCACTAACTCATTTAGCGTCCATTCTGCTCGACTTTGGAACCAGCTTCCGCATGCTATTCGTCATGCAACATCCTTGCCCTGTTTCAAGGCGTTACTGAAAAAAACATTTTCTCCCTCAAAATATTAACTAAGAACCAACCCTCCCCCTATCCCCTCCCCCCTTCCCCCTTTCGTTGGGTTGTTGACTTGATAGAAGCATAAGAACTTTGTAATATCTATCATTTTATATAAGCAGTTATTTTTATTATTATTTATCTGTAGCTTCTATGTATTTATTATTATAATATACATATATTATATTATAAATTATATATATTTTTTTAATATATGTATGTATATTTGGATGTATGTATATGTATATTTATGTGTATATGTTTATGTATGTGAGCTGTATTGATACTTTTATTTAATATTACACGGTTGGCTGTAAGAAATCGTGAAACGATAAGCCCGCCGTTTGTACTAAGTTAAAATAGAATTTAAGTTTTCTTTACCCATGTATTTTTTTTTGTTAGTACAATAAAGGTATTTTTCATTTCATTTCATTTCATTTCATTTCATTTCATTTCATTTCATTTTCATTTCATTTCATTTCAATATGCCAACACGTGACGGCAAATTAATATAAAATTATTTTCTGTTGCAAGATAAAACTTTTTTCTGTTTTAGTAAGTCTAAGTTTGATTGGTTCGTTTCCTCGAATATTACGGCAATGGGTATTAGATCCTCTGGCCAATTTTTTGTTGTTTGAATGAGCATACAATAGATCAGTGTTTTCAACCAGTGGGTCGCGACCCCCAGAGGGTCTATCTCGCGGCCCCCCAGAGCACTATACTCCGAATACTACGTGACTCCAAAGAATATTTTGTGGTAGTGAAAGTCTATGTCCGAACTATGTATGATTTATTGGTAACGTTCCTTTGTAGTCATCACTTTGTAGAACAAAGTGAAAGGAGTTGCATGTACCGATCGTGGCTACAATGCTACCGCGGCGCGACTGATGCGCTGAAATATAATTTCGCAACCATTTTGCTGCGCTCGTTGCGCGTATAGTTCTGGCGCAGAGGCGAGCATGTGTAGTGGTTGGGATTCGGGAGCTATTGGGCCTTGTTGCAGTTGGCCCATTTGATCAAAGTCGGTCAAACTCACGGATCAACACCCATCCAGCGGCCTCCACGTATGGCTTCGTATGGCCACATAGTTTTCTGCAAATATCTCAAAATGGGTGAGAAAACGCCCAAAGGGGAAAGTGGTATTCTGAAAGTCCCTATAAGGAGAATGCTACTTTTTGTATGAGCCCTGGGCCTACCAACCTATAAGCTTGAGAGTAGCTTATATATTTAGGAATATTTAAGTTATATTTAAAAACTAAATCTCAACTCTTATGTCAAGGGGTATTTGAGTTTTATATATTTCGATTATTATGTCTTTGATGAGAAATGTCTGTTAACAAATATTATTGTTATCATCTCATTACATATGGCCGATATGGCATATACGATGAAAACGTATGGCCTCCCAGGAGTCAATCTTCTGGCGCTTCTTTGCGCCAGAAGTTTGCGCACTGTGCGGCATCAGCCACTCGATTGTGCATTCTGATTGGCAGTCGGGGAGTCTGGAAACAGTACTGTCTCCTATAGAGCGGGGGTAGTTGCTTCACCTTACGGCGACTGCTGTTGAAACGACTAATCGGCTACCCAATTCCGGGTAGCAGCCGGATAAAGGGCGCCGTGGTCCGCGATAGATTCGGCAGACGCCGTGTCACCGCTTCGTAAGGGAGAGGGCTATGCAAGCGACCTCGAACGGGGTAATGCAACCGATACCCATCGCGTTTTTGTGCTACAAAAGCAAGCCCTTATAGGACAATTTTTGGTGTAAGCAGAGAAACACATTGCGCCCCTTTTTTTTATTAAAGCTGGTATCCTTACCATGTCGTCCATGTACATATATCAGTGCCTTTTATACGCCAAAGAGAATGTTTTAAATTGCGAGCTTCAGTCCACTCGGCATAGCCATAATACGCGACATAAAAACAATGTGTTATTGCCTAAAGTACGCTTGACTAAATATCAAAAAAACATTTTTATATATTAGTTTTAAATTGTTCAATGCTTTGCCATCATCAACGAAAAGACTTGAGATGGCAGCATATAAAACCTGCTTGAAAAATCAGTTAGTCAAACATGCCCTTTACAAACTGGACGACTTTTATGATATTGCGTCCACAATTGCTTGATTATAAATAACCATATTATGACTATACTTTCGAACTAAGTTTAAGTTTTAGATTGACATTGTTTTTAATTACGCATGTTTCAGAATTTTTCTTTTTATGGTATTGATTATTATTTATTTGATTATTGATTATTTTGTAAATTTGACTATTTTTAAGTAATCACCTCTGATTACAATTATTTTTTTTCCTTTTAATTAATCAAAGCGGTTTTATCATCCGGTAAATTATGATTGTAAAATTTGACATGTTCCTCAGTATTGTGAAATGCTTTTATGGAATGAATAAATTATGATGATGATGATGATGAACCCTTAACCATTCGGAAGATGGGAGTAATCTGGTTGCAGCTGGTAGTAAGGGCGCGAGTGGCGGCCCTTTGGGTGACTAACCTGGCTGTCTCGCGGTAGGGCGTTGGTCTCTTACATGCATATCGCGAAACTTGACGGTGGACTGTTTTGTCCTAAATCTTCTGCGCCCACCTCACGGGAGACAAACGATACATTTCGTTTAATCTTCCTGAGGTGACGGGTTCGCCCGTTGTAGTTGACAGCTCTAGTTGTAGTGACGTGGGATGTGGTACTTTATCGATTGCATTATACATTTGCATATTATCACCATCATGCGTCGCTACATATGTACGAAACCAAGACAAGAGTGGACTCTAGAATAAAATCTAAACTATGCCAATCTAAGCCCATTCTTATATAGGTGTACGTCCAGAAAACTTTCAAGGATATGCAGAATACAGACGGCCCCGGATTATTCGGAGAGGAAAGTTTTATATAAGTCGGTTTTATGCGCCCCTAATAATAGCACATTTCGCAGAGATTACACGAGAACGAGTGGCCACTCGTTCTTCCCGCCCGCTTCTAAGTGATTAGGATGATATTTTTTTATGAACCATGGAAAAGTGTTGAGTGCCTTCCATAACTATTGCATTTGCTCTTTGCCGTTTGGGAATGCCTGGGCTGTGAATCGCTCTGAAATTGATGATGAATTCAGGGTTTTTTTAATTATTACACAAAGGATAGTGGGCAAAAATGTACCGGAGCTGGTCATGTACCAAATAAAAAAGATTTAATGTACATATCAAACATGCAGAAGGGCATCAAAATCTATCCTGGGAATTTCGAGAAATGAGGTTTATTTTTGCCTTTGCAGTTGGAAAAACCATTTACCATTACCATTTTATTACCAAGAAAAAACTATAAATATACTACTAATTAGCGTGTATCGCGGGGGGGGGGGGGGGGGCGGCGGGGATGCTTGTATACTTGCCGGGAAATTATTGGGTGACACAATTAAATTTTTAAACTTTACGAAGGAAAAGCTATAATAATATTCTACAATGGAGCAAAAAAAAAACTAATAATTTTTAAGGCAAAAATAAAATTATCATCACTCGATGATAATGATGATGATGAATAATGATGATCATAAAGATGAATTAATGATTATAACTATAAATACGAAGAAAAACTATAATAATATCCGGCAACGTAGCAAAATATAAAAAATCTCTAACTTCAAAGGCAAAACTAAACTTCTCATTTCTAGAAATTCCCAGGATAGATTTTGATGCCCTTCTGCATGCTTGAAGACGGCATTGTATCCTTTCATTTGGTACATGTTTCATCCTTGGCGACGCTTGGACCACAATTGCCTACTATCCTTTTAGTGTTACACCTTCAATTACATTATTAACTCTTTTTGTACGAAGGTACGTAATTTGCAGTAAATGCAGTCGCGTTCGTCATAAATAGAATAAAATAGAATAACTTTGTTGTGCTATAAAATCATTACTTAATGAATATTACACTGGTTTTATAAATAGGACAATTTATGTACAAATGGCGGACTTATCACAATAGCGATATCTTAGCCAACCATGTATATTATTCGAATTAAGTGTATGCCATTCAAATATGAGATCTTTGCATTTTTCTGAGGTATAATTTATGGGCATTGTGTTTATTTTAAGAAAGTTTAATATTCTTATAAACTATATTATATATATATATATATATATATATATATATATATATATATATATATATATATATATATATATATATATATATATATATATATATATATATACATATATATATATATATATATATATATATATATATATATATATATATATATATATATATATATATATATATATATATATATATATATATATATATATATATATATATATATATATATATATATATATATATATATATATATATATATATATATATATATATATATATATATATATATATATATATATATATATATATATATATATATATATATATATATATATATATATATATATATATATATATATATATATATATATATATATATATATATATATAAATATATATATATATATATATATATATATATATATATATATATATATATATATATATATATATATATATATATATATATATATATATATATATATATATATATATATATATATATATATATATATATATATATATATATATATATATATATAATTCGAATTCTTTAAAAAAAGATTTTACAAAAAACCAATCAAATATTAACAATATTATACAATTTTATCTTATGTTTTGAACTCTTGTAAATATCATATAGCCTTAAGTATAAACTTCTCGACCAGAAATTACGATTTATATCTTATTTCATGGGAACGAGCAAATGAAGTATTTTATTTTTATTTTCATTTAATAGCTGGCTGATAGCGAGCCCAGCAATCGTATATCGTCCTTTTAAAGAGTGGATATATTCGAATTTCAAATCGAATTTTCGAAATGTCATTCCGCATTTAAGAGACGATTGATTGTGATTTTTTTCATTGTTTTTTGCTTAAATTTGTCTTTAATAAAGACATTTTATTTTGGTTTGCAAAAGGATACGCTTTGTTTTTGAGATGTGGATGAAGGGTGATCGTTCGCTAGCGATAAAGGGATCCCATTAAACCTACAGTGTACCGTCGAAAGTGGTACTCATCCAAGAATACATCTCGTTTAAACAATAAGCATTTCCCAGTCCAGTCCGGGAAAACCTTCCAGCTATGTAAGTGGCTTTTATTATTTTTATTTTTTCATCAAAGTGTCATCCTTTAAACGAATTCTTTAAAAAAAGATTTTACAAAAAACCAATCAAATATTATATATATATATATATATATATATATATATATATATATATATATATATATATATATATATATATATATATATATATATATATATATATATATATATATATATATATATATATATATATATATATATATATATATATATATATTGTCGATGCTAAAGGTCATATATTTAGTCTTGTACTCGTTTAGCGTCAAAAGATTTTTTCATTGTTTTTTGCTTAAATTTGTCTTTAATAAAGACATTTTATTTTGGTTTGCAAAAGGATACGCTTTGTTTTTGAGATGTGGATGAAGGGTGATCGTTCGCTAGCGATAAAGGGATCCCATTAAACCTACAGTGTACCGTCGAAAGTGGTACTCATCCAAGAATACATCTCGTTTAAACAATAAGCATTTCCCAGTCCAGTCCGGGAAAACCTTCCAGCTATGTAAGTGGCTTTTATTATTTTTATTTTTTCATCAAAGTGTCATCCTTTAAACGAATTCTTTAAAAAAAGATTTTACAAAAAACCAATCAAATATTAACAATATTATACAATTTTATCTTATGTTTTGAACTCTTGTAAATATCATATAGCATTAAGTATAAACTTCTCGACCAGAAATTACGATTTATATCTTATTTCATGGGAACGAGCAAATGAAGTATTTTATTTTTATTTTCATTTAATAGCTGGCTGATAGCGAGCCCAGCAATCGTATATCGTCCTTTTAAAGAGTGGATATATTCGAATTTCAAATCGAATTTTCGAAATGTCATTCCGCATTTAAGAGACGATTGATTGTGATTTTTTTCATTGTTTTTTGCTTAAATTTGTCTTTAATAAAGACATTTTATTTTGGTTTGCAAAAGGATACGCTTTGTTTTTGAGATGTGGATGAAGGGTGATCGTTCGCTAGCGATAAAGGGATCCCATTAAACCTACAGTGTACCGTCGAAAGTGGTACTCATCCAAGAATACATCTCGTTTAAACAATAAGCATTTCCCAGTCCAGTCCGGGAAAACCTTCCAGCTATGTAAGTGGCTTTTATTATTTTTATTTTTTCATCAAAGTGTCATCCTTTAAACGAATTCTTTAAAAAAAGATTTTACAAAAAACCAATCAAATATTATATATATATATATATATATATATATATATATATATATATATATATATATATATATATTGTCGATGCTAAAGGTCATATATTTAGTCTTGTACTCGTTTAGCGTCAAAAGATTATTGTCAAGCCATCGTTTAGCCAGCTTCAGTCCCGCAGTCGCCCTGTCAAACGAAGACGTCCATGTGTCATATATATATATATATATATATATATATATATATATATATATATATATATATATATATATATATATATATATATATATATATATATATATATATATATATATATATATATATATATATATATATATATATATATATATATATATATATATATATATATATATATATATATATATATATATATATATATATATATATATATATATATATATATATATATATATATATATATATATATATATATATATATATATATATATATATATATATATATATATATATATATATATATATATATATATATATATATATATATATATATATATATATATATATATATATATATATATATATATATATATATATATATTCAAATATTCGTTTAATCATATTGTGATATTTATATTTTATAAAGTATATTATTCTTATATTACAGTTTCTGCTTTTTTCTGATATGGTAAAATCTTTCTGATGTGGTATAAAGTAAAATGTTTAATTTTAAAAACTTTTGGTATACAGAAAAACAATTTTTTTTCCGACACGGAAACCTTGCTAAAAAGTCATTTTATAATCAAATGGAATTCACGAAAATTTTAAAAAGTTGTCATTGATCGTTATTCCCCGTAACCCTTCAAATCAAAACTATACAACTCAAATCAATAGTATACACGTCTTGAGGTTAAAACTGGTAAAGCTTATATTGATATTGGAGTTAATTAACATCAACATGTTAATTATGTTGAACATAAAAATATAAATCAAAAACCGAAAAGAAAACATATAATTCACACAAAATTCTACTTAAAATTGAGAACTATTTAATTATAAAAAAAAGAAATGGATTAAAATTAATTTATAAATATTAATAATATTGATTCCTTGACTAAGGTTTCTCTTGAGTGCTTGTCAGGGTGTAAGAGTAACGTACCTGTGAGTGATTTGTGCATATATACATATGTTTGTACCGTGTATGTGTGTAAATGTCATGAGAATAAGCTGGTGTTATGAGGTTGCGAGAATGTGTTAGGGCATATTTGAAATATCGTGTGTTATGTTCTGTCCACTCGTTATGCTTTTTTTTGGATACCTACCTGGGAAGCAAATGAAAAGTTATTTAAATGGAAAATGTCAGTACTGCTGAATTCTACGTTTTATTTACGGGGAGTTCAATTTATGGTGACATTATTGGCATGATTTGTTGGACTTGTTTGGATGTGAAATATTTTGGTGGATCCTGGAATATCGATATCTTTAACGACATTGATATTTGGACATGTGAAAATTGGACGAATTAGAATAGTGCTCCTAGTCCGAAAAGTATTATGCCTTTATTTTATGTTTGCAATTTCAACAAAGTAGCTATTTGGTTTCAAGTATATACCCAACAGATCCTGAAAGTGTAAAGCAACCCCATTTCGAGTAAAGTTTAAACTGTGGTCAAATAAATTTCATACTCCTGAGACACTTCCTCTAGATACACTTCAGGCGCCGGCAACCTTTTAGGGTCGGGCCACACGATGCGGTGCGGCGAAGCACCGCAAAGCTTTTACCTATGGGTGCGGTGCGTCGCCGCAACGCACCGTGTGGCATACCCTGTATATTTGTATGTAGGACACCGCAGCGGCACCCGCTCAGGCGCCGCGCCGCAGCCGTTCCGCATCGTGTTGCCCGGCCCTGAATTGAAATTAGAGGGTCGGGGTTAGTAACATATATTATGTTTTTGATATTGGGTACTTACATGTAAACATGCTGTTCTAGAAAGGTAAAGGAAGACCAATATTTCTTTATGAAACATGTGTGGCGGACCACAGTACATATCACACCGGAATTAACCTATACAGGGTGAGTTTTTAATTAGTGAAATCATAGCAGTTGGTGAGTCAGTACGACAAATAAGCAATTTTTGGTAAATTACTTTGAAAAATAAAATATTTTTTTCTATTTTTTTTTAAATTTTATCTATTGAAGAAAATTTTAAGAAACTTTGAGCGCGCTGCTCCATCTAGCGGTAGGTAAAATATGGTTAATATACGATATTAGCGATAATTTACTTACCGCTAGATAAAACCAACGTGCTCTAACTTTTATACCTGCTGTATGAAAAAAAACATAAAAAAAAGTTTTGTTTTTTATCCATTTTTTTTAATAAAAACTTTTTATTTCGTCGTACTGATTCATCCATTACAAGGATGCCACTAATTAAAAACTCATTCTGTATAAGCTAAGTAAGCTAACCAGGAAAGTAGCGGAAGAGACACACCGTAGCCGTATAAAACAACACTCACCGATGGACGGCTATAGCCAATATAGAGCTTCATCATTCCCCGTTGAGTCGCCCTGCAGGAAACCAACTGAGAAAGAGATGAGAAATAGCGGAGACAATAACCGGAGGAGGAAGAATGTTGCATACGGCGGCAGTGGAGGCATCATCAAAGTGCAATGATGATAAGCAGAGCAGGAGGCGAGTACAATGTCACCGCATACCAGAAGCTACATCGCTATACATATATACAAAAAATATGTACGATTCAGCGGCTCCAGCGACACATTCATTGTATTTACGACGCTGAATATGTGACAGTATTATACTCAAACGTTTATCGCGTGTTTCATTACCGCCAACGCACGCGAAACTGGTGACCCCGACGTGATATGAACACGCAACCCTCTGATCAGAAAAAATAGTTAGGCATCAGAAAAAATATGTAAAATATATTTGAAATATTTTGCGTTTCTCTATATCTCCTCCATTGCCTTTTAAGACTTCAGAGTCAAATTATGAAAAAGAAAGAGGAAGTCTGTTGGGGCAAGTCTGGCGAATAGGGCGGACGATAAGAAGTCTCAAATCGCATTTCATTTGTTAGGTACTTACGTTTGTGGAAAAGCCGCTTGCTGTTAGGGAAAAGCCGCTTGCTCTCAAGTCGAAGGTTGTCGAGCCCTACGGTAGACGGTAATGAAACAAGGTCAAACATCCACCAGGATTCAACTTAAGGGGCGCCCAACTCGAAACCTCAAACTTTACCTGCTTAATTAATGAACCGAGAGGCCGCAATGAGTTTGCCTTTTGGAAACTTTCGAAAGATAAACATTTAATGGGTGCCTATCGGCTTTTAGAGACGAGGGTGATTTGTTTCTGATTTGGAGGGCCGTTCTTAGTTTCTCACAAATATTAGCTCACTAAATCCTATTATTAGTTGGCTCGATATTTTTCTTTGAAAACTAAAATCGCAAAATAGTTCATGCGAACGAGGCAGAGCAGTGCGTTAGAGCGGAGTGTAAAATGGACTATCGTATCTTTTCCGGCATTTTATCAAGCTTAGATTATCCCGCTTTGTTTTACACTATTAGTCTTACGCTGGATAAGTGACAACCGTTCATTTTATATTCCACTCCTATTGTATTGCCCTGTCTAGCCGGCATGAATTCATTCCGATTTTAGTTCACGAAGAAAAGCAATCGGGTCCAATATAATGCTTATGGTTCGGGAAGCCCTGAATAATTCAGGGAAAGCTGATATGTATCTGTTTGAAAGTATACATTTTTTCGTTTCTTGTTAACAAATAAAACACGAGAAGCGTATTCAGTGCATGGAGATGTGTATAGGAGACATATGCGTGATTTTTCACGCACGCTAAAACACTTAGCAGCTCTCAATCGGCCGACGAGTGAGGAAGTATAATGAGCGACCATAGGATTGTCATGGCTGGAAGAACTTAGTAGAAATTATACCGAATTTTACCAAAAGCTCTGCACGGCCGATAGAATAGTGGTTAGGTCGCCTGATCTTACTCTATAAGGTTCCGGATTCAATTCCTGGCTGGGTTTTAAGTTGGGATGAAATAAACCGAATTGTATGTCAATTCCGTCGATCAAATGCAATGACACGACATACACACGTTACATGCACACGTGCATATAAATACTTCATTGTAAGGTTGGTTCTAAGAGATTGTTGTGTGATAATAAACCTGTCAATTGTTTCACAGTTTCACAACAAAGAGTGAAAACAAACAATACATAAGTAGAAGACAACTAGAGCTGTGAACTACAACGGGAGTATCCGTCACCTCAGGAAGTTTTAACAATTAATATCGTTATCGATCTACGGTCTATTGATCGTTCTGTCTCCGGTGAGGTGAGCGTAGAAGACTTGGGACGAAAACAGTTCACTGTAGTTAGGCCACTCGTCCGTTAAAGGCCAACGCCTTACAGCGAGGCACCGGGAAAGGAGCCAAGCGGGAAGCCTCGCCCCCGGCGACCAGTTTGGAAGGATATCTCCGTCTTCAATTAACCATCATGATACTTCCTACCTTCTGACTGGTAACAGGATCGAGGTCGCTTGCGCGATCCTATCGTGATGATACAGTGTCTACCAAATCTATCGCGGACCACGGCATCCTTTGCCCGGCATTTAACCCGGGATCGGGTGGCAGAACGGTCGTTTTAAGAGCAGTTGCCGTAAGGTTAACAACTGCCCCCACTCTGTAGGAAACATTACTGTTTCCAGACTCCCCCCGCTGTGAAATTAGTTCATGTGAACGAGACAGAGCGGAACAGGCAACTATCTACAACTTCTTTCAAGCTTCTAGGGTTTGTGCGCTACGTCAATCCAAACACTTCAATAATATTCGGGTTATGCGCACGTTGTACAACTCGATTGTTAGAAGTCGCATGGAAACGAATGCAGCTATTTGGAATCCGCATGAAGATACTTATACCCTCATGCTGGAAAAGGTACAGAAGTGTTTTTTGAGATTTTTGTACTTCAAGCAGTACGGATATTACCCCTTTTTTGTATGCGACCGCATTTATCACAGGCATGGTTGGCTATAATTCTCTCTGTCTCAGAAGAGAAATGCTGACAATGTCCTATGTTTCCAATCTAATTCGTGATAAAACTAATAACCCTAGCTTACTAGCCAAGGTGGATCTTTTCATACCAAATAATTATCTTCGTGCTCGATCGCACCATCTTTTCGCGGAGCCGTTCTCGCGCACTAACCTTACGAGGTAGAACTTATTGGCCCGTGCTTTGCGGCGATTAAATGAAATTCACTCGATGGCGCCAGATTTGGATATTTTTACCGCCAACCCTCACTCGTTTAAATTGCAGGCTATTAATTATTTATTCTTATATGATAGCTAGTATTATAAGTGTCATCATATTTGTATATTTACGGTGATATGTTTTAATTTTACTTCTCAATGCCTTGGTTTTACTGTAATGTTGATTAGTAATAAGCGAATAAACAAAATAAATAAATAAAAAATAAAATGACCGGTTGTCACTTTTTCGCATTAAAACTAGCCACTGAAGTTTAAGCACTAAATCTAAGACCGCACGAAATTTGGTTATACTTATTCGGGCGTCTATAAGTTGAACAGGTAGTTTAGGTGTAGGAAAATCGACGATAGTATTTCAAATTCCGTTCTAAGAGTACTGCTCTGTATCTTTCTGTTAAACTACGTTCCAATTTTAATTTACGAAGAAACGCAACCGTGCTGAATTCCTTAATAGGGCAACAGTTATACCAATATACTTGTATAAGTTTGATAGCAGTGATCGCATTGGGCTCGATTTCGTTTCTTCGTAAACTAAAATCGGAATTAGTTCATGCGAGCGAGACAGGCCAATACGTTAGAGCGGAATATGAAATGAATTATTGTAATTTTTCCAGCACAAAACTACCAGTCGAAAATAAAGTCTCAATATAAGACCGAGCGAAATGTTTTCAAACATTTAATATTAATATTTGTACGGGAGGAGATACGATAGTTCTGTTAACATTCCGCTCAAACGCACTGCTCTGTCTCATTCGTATGAACTAATTTCCGATATTAGTTCACCAAGAAACGCATCGTTATTTGCGTCTCCTAGCTCAGCGTGTTTTCAAAAATAATTGATATAATTTCAAAATCACGGATTGTTAGTTACTTTGACTTCGAGGGAATTTTGCCTAAAATTATAAATAAGGCTTTAGATAGTCGAGGAATAAATTACGCAATAAATACATTAAAAAAAATCGAAAAATAACTTCCTTTTGATTTATTTACTGGTGTTAATCAAGTTTCTATTTTTGTAAAATTGTTATTTCTTGAACACCCTGTAACCATCTAACAAACAAACTCAATCCCATTGTTCTATAATAATAAGGGGCGCGTTTAACGCGTGTGGCTTCCTTTGTAGCATGGCGCGTAATCCAACGTCAATAATACACTTCCTTGCGTTATAAGGCTGCCGTCTTAAATCAACCTCCTCGAGTATTTTACACAAATTAAGATTAATACAGAATGTGAAGCGAAAGGCTTATTGCGTAATATTACCCGCTTGTAAGGGTAGACTTCCTTGATATAGTACCTAGGTGAACATATAAAATTGCGGCAAAAGCGCCTATGGTCTTGGAAAGCTTATTATAGAAGCAATTGTGTTTTCGTAAATGGATAACACTTGTTATGTTGATTTTGTTGTGTTATTGCTGAAGATGTATTTTTTTATTTAGGAATTGTGTACATAATAAAATAGATACATAGACATATATTTATTGTATAACTGTATGTTAAAAATACAGATGTTTTTGTACAAAATAGTTCGATACAGTTTGCCCACAGGGCGTACAATTAAGTACATTATTATTACAGAACACTTTCTGTGCTTATTATTTATTATTATTTTTTACTTGCTGAATGTCTGCAAGACGTATATAGTGGTAGAATAATTACACAATCATTATTTTTTCATTTGTGGTATTAATAGTTTGAACCGGTATTTTTGAGGTTTCATTATAGTAAACAGTAAAAAATAATCCACCAAATGTTATCATAACCAAATATGGTTTTGATAACATTTGGTTGATTATTTTTGACTGTTTACTGTAATTAAACCTTAAAAATACCGGTTCAAATTATTAATACCTTATGGAACCCTAATAAAGATTCCAATAAATAATCAAAGTATCATTTAAAAGCAATCGATTAATAAAAACAACATTTAAATATTCCAAGAATTAGTAATATTTAACTTTATAATAATTTCTTAGATTTGTTATATCATATGATAAAAAGAACCTGCATCAAAAAATAAATATTTAAAATACGAATAGCGAATGCATAATCATGTTAGATTTCCATCGTGGGTAAAAATATCATTTCGACTATAATAAAATCTATCTTTTAGTATCACTTTCCTGTTTAAGGAAAGTATTGTGGAGGCACTTCTGTGTGTCTGTGTGACTGTCTATTCTCCGACGATAGCGCCGCAACGCTTCATCCGATTGAGATGAAATTTGGCATGCAGGCATCATTTGGTCATGCATGAACTGAAAAGATTGTGGTTGAAATCCGTCCACCCAGGGTTGGCTCCCGATGAGGTAACTTCTCAACGGTGTAATGGTTAAAAACCGTTACGGGTTTTATAAATATTAAACAATTAGTAATTGCCAAAACTATATAAAAATCATAATGTAACAGTAGTGTCGGATATAAGCGAGTATTACCGCATAACTTACATCACTAGCGATTAGATTGAAGTAGAGGATCGCTAGTGAGTTTTTTTTTGGCCTGAAGACTTCGCCTAGGAAGGTCGTCGTTTTAGCGCGGCGACCGGTTTTTGCCTCGCGGCGATGACCGGTCGCCGGAGCTCATTTCAATCAGAAGTGGCCTACCGACATCTACGAAATAAATCTCAAGTCATAGTCATCTTTTAAAATCTTTAAATAGAATCAAGTGTGGCGTCGGCAAAGCCTTCCAGCGTGATTTCCGCATCCTAATTGGGCAAGTAGGTTACATTTTTCACTGTAGATTCTAAAATAAATCCAAATTCTTTCATTAATTTGAATTATCAAAATCGTGCAGTCATAAGTCCTTCAGACACGCCTTTCACGATATTTACGTGCTAACACGTTTTTCTAGAAATACAAAATCACATTTATAGATATTAGGATCGAAGGTAGATATCCCCTAGTGAAACCTAAAATTATACGGCGATCTCTAATTAAATGGAAGCAGTAAAATAATTGAATATAATTAATGAGGCACGTTAGAAAATCCAATGGATTAAAACGTTGCAGAGTCGAGGTGATATTGAGTTCTTTCCCGAGGCCCCTAATAGCAGATTAAACTCAAGAAAATTCCCAAAATATATAAAACCTTTTTCTTAAATAAATATATTTGCAAATCATCGGCGGAGCAAAAGCCCGCATAAGTGGTATTTATAGTTTCATAGCCAAATACGCATAACAGCTCCGTTCGAGAGCAAGGAAAACCGTGCGTCAAAAGACTACCGTCGTTTAGACAACCGGAAAAATAGATTACCTCCAATAAAATCCTGCCGACTCATTGAAAGGTCAAGGTAGGAAAATCTAAATGAACAATGCTCATCGAAACGCGTATAAAAACTGAACCATTTTAACAAGTTCTCTTAAACCACGAACGGCCTTCGACGATTACCATATCTATTTAATTTTCATAAATAATATAAATAATTAGAACATATACCTAGATTCGGGAAATGTATTTCGCAATAGGTTTACTGAAATAAACAACAAATGTATGTCGGAAAATATCTTTTTATTTCTAATTTTTAATATCGAGGATCTATCATGATATCTGCATAATCTTATTTTCATATTACCGCATATTTTCATTTCTATATCAGCAAAAACAAGTTTAATATCATAAAGGGAAGGAATCGATCTCATAAATGAGGGTTAAGTTTTATAAATATTATATTTTATAAATATTACAGTTTCTATGATAAAAATAAGTTAAATATTAAAAAGTCAGCTTTAGTCATATATTGAGAACATTTATTGTAATTCATAAATCTCATCTAAAAATAAAATACGTTTATTCTTTTAGCAAATTAAATTTACATATACTTCAGAATCGCTTATTTTAAATTAATGACAAAATCTGACATCGCGTCAGCGCCATCTAGCGGCGAGACGCGGGCATTATTTGCATAGCGCAGGTTGAAGCAAATGGTGGCAGTCTTTGCTAACTAACTCGCCCCGCCACCGTATGAGGGCGTGCGAGCGCGCTCTAATATAAACCGAAGAGCACGACAAGAGTATTATGTATGATTTATTACAACGAATATTTTAGGGACCATTAATTTAATATTTATAAAAGGCCGTTCATTCCGTGTATGGAATGGTCAAATTGGTCAGCCTATATTCCCCTTCCCAAGAGCGCTTCCCTGGCGGAAGTACTCTTGCACATTGTACTTGTATCCGAATAAATCTTTGTTTCATCCGGGCTGGCGCCTATTATAAAAACAAAATTTACATATCGTCCGGATGCATATTGGCAAAAAAAAAATATATATTCTAGAAAACTAGCTGATATATTAAATTATTCGGAGCACATGACAACGGTCAACAGCAGACACAAAATTTGAAAAGTTGTAAAGTCGAAAAGTCGAAAAAGTCGAAAAGTCGGAAAAGTCGACAAAGTCGAAGTCGAAGTCTAAAGGATAATAACACTGTTTGGTCTCAGAAACCCCGAGATTGACAATATTTGATATGATAAAGCAGGTGAATACATCTCAGTTATAGAATAATGCCTTAAATATTCGAGTATTATTACTATCCTATAATAAAAGATTCGTAATTGATGAAACCACAGCATTTTTAATTGGTAATACTTCTAGCGACGAACTTTGTATGGGCATAGGATATAATCAGGACTATAAACGTCACTTCTCATTCTACAAAACCGCTCCAGTTACACTGTCTGGTCAGAATCCCCGAGATTGACAATATCAATCACCCACCTCGCCTCATATGCCTAACGAGGTCGCTACAAATTACGCTGATTAGGGAAGCTGATACGCTCGTTCCGAGATAAATTGGCTATCAGCGCGGGGACATTTTTATTAATTGTCCTCAGCGAGATACCAGGTCGGCCTGGTTTAACAGTCTTACCTGATACCCGACAGCGCGCCCTAATTTATGGCTTTAAAGCTGGGGCCATTATTCTTCGTCAGCCTTCAGGCGATTTCTGTCTCCATTTTTGGCGGTCTTCGCCCCACTTAAAATGAAAGGAGTCATTTAATTTTTGGCGGGAATTGGCATATTCGTCTTCATTCCGCCCTGCGCCGCCCGTTTCCGGCTGATGAGTCATTTTGCGGCTGGATATTTAGCGCTGATATTAAATTTTAACGGCGATATTTTAACAAATCGCCCGTCCCTTTGACATCAAATTTCTAATCTGAAACAGTCAAACCGGGAATACCCAAGGCAATGCTTGGGAACCCCTAAGAGAATGGCTTTCACAATCTTAGACAAAATGAAAGCACTTACATTTCTGCAGTACGAATGCATCTATAGAATCCCTGATCTAGGAATTACTGTCGATTGAGATCTATTTTTCAAAAGATACACATTAAAAATTTAGTCGCTAAAACAAACATTTCCCATAAAACGCGAAACAAACAAGACTAACGTCCTTACAAAGACCGACTAAGTAAGGTTAGAAATAGTTCCATGTGTCAGTCCACCCTTTTTTACAATAAGATTCCATTGAGCGTTAGAGGTCCTGGGAGGTTCAATTTAGAAAAAGGTCAAATATAGTATTATTAGGAACCCAATTTATTTAATTAGGAGATTGACACAATTGCATTTTTAATCTTTCCAGATTATTTTTATTACTGATCTTTTTTTTTCACTGTTGACTCTATACATAACTAAATTCAATCTTTTTGGTAATCGCAGATGGATATTATACTAAAGGACAATGAGCAAAATGTATGAGCACTGGATCCACCCTCTCCAACAACAATAACATATTTACTATTGGACAGATCTATTTATCTAGAAAAATTACGACTACGACAACGTACCTCAATTATGAGCAGTATCGGTGTTTTTAGTTCGGAATCTTCTTAAATGCTAATTACACGAAACCCCAATGCCAAATATTTATTTACAAAATTTGCAGTGAAGATCCATAGGCGATAGTTTATTATGATGTACGGTCACTGGGCACGCCATGTTGGACAGCTGACCTTAGCATATTACATACGTCAGTAAAAAGAGCGGAAATGAAAGCATAAAACAAAACATTCAAGCAACATATCCCAGTATATCCCCTCCATATACTGCTGACAATCTCGAGCATTCTTAGGAATATATAGTTTATACCCACGCAGCGTATGTACTTTTTCGTTTCGGTATTCTGCGACAGTTTTCAATCAAACAGTTACTAAAAACACAATGCCCAGGACGTCTTAGGTGCATCAGGGGATATCAGGTTATGACTAATTTAGATCAGTCGTTTTAGTAATAAATTTTCTACATAAAGAGATCTTTCTATTACAAATTACAAATTATTTATTGATTTCAAATTATGAGTAGATTCAATATACAAAAGTCTTAACCTAACTAGGCTGCCGCCTGTTCCAAGGTAGACAATTTATTTTAATTATCCTAGGAAATCTATAATATTATATTTATAAAAATAAACAAAATCATAAATAATGTAACAGAAATATCTTAATTACCTAATTAAAAATTCGTAAGAAAATGTCATGAAAATTTTCAATAACCTATTATTTTATTTTAAAACATTATAAAAAATAATATATATTTATATATGTATTAATAAGTATTAATACGTATTAATAATATACAAAATAAATTCACAAAAATAAAAATAAAATTATATTTAGAAATCATCAATTTATATTACTACTATTATGTTTTTATTATAAAGATTCAATATATATCTAATAAGGTGTTCAATAACTGCATTTGTACAATTTAGGAGGTAGGCACTCAAACTATTTTTAAATGTATATGAAATTTTAATGTCTAATGTTTGGTGGTAGGCAATTATAAAATTTGGGGGCAAGATAAGATAAAATGGATTGGCCAAAAGCGGATCTCCTGGGTGGTATTGCAAAATTTGTTTGTTTCGATCTTCTTGTCACACGAGATTGCTGGCTTTTTTTTGTTCTCCTAACTCACTCTGGAATTTAGTGAGAGTTACTAGCACAAACATTTTTCTCACACTCAACACTCTATACTCTCGGAAAAGGTATATAATTTACAGCTGTTGAAAAAAATAGGCCCAAAATTCTTTTTCTGGACTTTTATATTATGCCATTTTTATTGTTGTAATTTTGTATATGTAATATTTCTCATTTGACTTTTCTGTAACTGACTTTTCGTTTTTAAATTTTGAGTATCTGTATTTTTCATTTATTTCTACTTAGGTAATTTAGCACCTTAGATTATTTTAAAAAGAATTAATATTTTTATCATAAATTAGATTATTAACTGTCTTTACATTTTTTTTAATATAGTCAATCTATACAACGATGTACTATACTAGTATATCATATAAGGAAAATCATGCAAAATCAATTTGATAATACCGAGAGTAGAGAATCCTTCCAACCAGCAAATTTTATAAATAAATAAAAAAATCAATAAAAACAAATCGTCCGTCCCTTTGAAATCAACATTTGAATCGGAAACATCCAGAGATAGAGAGAGAGGGTAAACCGGGAATACCCAGGGCAATGCTTGGGAATCACCCAAGACAATGGCTTTCCAAATGAAAGCATTGATGAATCTGCAGCGAATGAATCCGTGATCTAGGAATGATTGTCGATTTAGATCTAAATTTCAAGATAAATATTGAAAATTTAGTCATATTGAAAAAATAGAAACAAAATACTGTCGGGTTGGATCAGGAGAATCTCTAAGAAGTTCAAGAATCCCCAAAGCACGATCCTGCTTTATAATTCATTATTACGCTCTACCGGTGCGTTTTCATCGTGAATTGGGGCCTCGATGTGATATCCACAGTTTAAATCGTATTCAGATAGAATTGAATCTATTTTGAGTGTTTCTGCAAATGTAGTCATTCAAATGCGGCCTAAAAATCAGGTAACAGCTAAGACTGAATGCTTTTAAATTTGTAACACTGAAATAACACGGCAGGCTTAGTATTTCTATACTACTTTTGTTTAAACAACGACATTAACAAAATCGGTTGTGTTACTCCGAGAGATCAGATATGTAAAATAGTTTAGCAACGCTGTACGATTTCTTAAAAAAATAAAACTTTCCTAGCAATTAGCTAAGGACATCATCTAATTCAATTTAAAAATCGAATTGCAAGCGCGCGCGCTTTAAAATACGCCGTTAAACATTCAAATGTCGTACGAGCGACACAACGCAATGAAGATTTAATTGTCGAACGTATATCGCACAATATCATACGCGTGACGCGGCAAACTTAAATATGCGCACAATATGCGAACGTATATCTTATATATGCGAACGTAATAACTTAAATATGCGAACGTATATCGCACAATATCATACGCGTGACGCGGCAAAATAAATTTGTAGGGCGGACATTAAATAATATTTATGCCGGTTGTATATGAGATATCCAATCAAAATTTCACAATGTTATATTGGCCACACCAAGCATCTGTGCATTAAATTTCAAGTCTCTAAGTCCAATATTTCGAGACTGAAGTATGACTATCGCGCCTTCTGGTTAACCGATTTCAACCACAATATTTTTAATTCTTGCCATTATCAAATGATACCTGCATGCCAAATTTCAGCTCAGTCGGATGTAGCGTTTGGGCGCTATTGTGGAGGAATATTTACACACACACAGAGACAGTCAGGCAAACACAAAGACAGACTTTAGTCTGGAAATCTGGAAATGGTGTTAATCGTCTCAGGGGGCGGGAGTGGGGATCAAAATATATATCCGTCTTCATCTAGATTTTTTTAGCGCGTTTACAATACTTTCTCCTCGTTGGTTGGCAGGCCGGTGAATTAAAATCCCATTTTTTCTTTTATTTCCTGTTAAACTTGTTTTTATATGAGATTTTTTAAAAATATATGTAAACTATGATCTAGCTTTAGATACCAAGCACTGTAACAAAATGACCATTAGACGTCATTTATAGGAAAGCGTCGAGATGCTGCGAAGATAGTGATTACAGGCGCCGTTTTCCCCGCCATTTCCCCGTCTGCAACAACAGCAGCGTCGACTTCTATTGTTCCACTTCTAAACTGTTCGTGGGCGACTCTTTGTTCCGCGCGGCAACAACGGGCCAAGCTCGATTCAAGCAAACCGCACTTAAAGGCATACCTGCAAGAGGAAACTTTTGTAGTCTTTCAAATTAGGTTAAAGTTTGAGATGGCCTGCTTAAAGATATATCTGGAGTACCTACACCGAAATGACCCGGATCGGAAAAAAACACAAACGGTAAATACCTGTATATTTTTTAAAGTAACTCTCACCGCCCTTACTATACCACCCTACTTATACGAACGTGCGTGATACGTCTCAGCTCACACGCAACAAAACGTACCACGAACGTAAAATAATAAATAAATAAAAAAAAACGAACAAAAAATAACGAAACCCACAAAGCGTGCGTGATACATCAAATTGTTCCTAAGACTAAATACAAAAAAGGTTATAAATGGGTCTATTGAGTAAAAAAGTTTTCTGGTATATTGTAAACAAGTATTTTTATTATTAAATCTATTGAAAAAACAAACTATTTTTAGCTACTTAATAATAACCCAAAGGTAGGGCTAACCCTACCTTTGGGTTACTTTTTACCCGGGTTACCCGGGTAAAAAGTACTTAGGTTTACCCGGGTATACTTAGAATTACCTAAAGATTTTGGGTAATGTCCGAATAATAATGGAAATACTTTTTAATTCGGGCTTTACCAATACACACCTAGGTTTACCCGAGGCTGGCTGGGTATTGTTAGAATAATTAGCGAAATTAAAAAAAATGCGCTGATAGCTTTTATTTATTAAAAAAAACATATAAAAGAAAAACATTATAACTTTCCTAAGCATACCACACGTACCTAAATTACTTTTGACAGAGATAATTCGTATATTTATGTAAGTATGTAAGGAATATTTTTTTTTTTTATAACAATACATGTTCACAAAAGGCAAGTCAAAAATAAAACTTTCATAAATTACTAATGATGTTATTAAAATAGACCTTATTTATTTAAGCAAGACAAACTGCTGTGACACTTTCAATTGCAGAATTTTCCCGCAGCCTTGCATGCACACTTCTTTTTAGCACATTTTGTTTTGCACTTACACCTTTTATAGCCTTGACCTCCTGAAAGCGACTGTTCATTTGCAAGTTGTCGTAAGCTTATTTTTTCTGGTGATATATTTTCAGTGTCAAGCAGTTTATCCTGACACACAGAAAACTGGTTCCTTGAGAACATTTCCTCGATAGTTCCACGTTCGCTTCCTAGCCTATAAAGATCGTCAGTATTTTCTATAACTCCCATAAGCACGTTCCGAAAATCTACTCTTCCTCTGTCAACATCTGGTATTTGGACTCTTACCGTATCTCCAACAGAACATGAAGGAAATTTTAAATTAGATAAGGCTTTCATTTTTTTAGGGCAGGAGTGACGTGCTTTGAAATTGACACTTAACATTAGCCAGCCAGGTAAATCCCGAATTATAATTTATTTCCATCATTATTCGGAAATTAACCTAGGTTTACTCAAACAACTAGCATTACCCGTAACATATACATCAAAACCAGTAATAATAATATAATCCAAATACAGACAATAATGATTTTATAGCCAGGAAAGGTGTATTAATAAAATCTTACCTAATCATATAATATAATAGTAAAGAGAGGTCAACGACGGCAGGACTTAATATGCTACAGGAAGGAGCTCCAACGGGACAAGAACAAGCCGACCAGTATCGCGCATGCACACGACACAAGACAGAGAAACAGACATGTACAACCGAGAATGGGAACGATTTCTCAACAAAGATATTACATTTAACTATAACAACTTTTTTGCTATGCATTTGAACTTTTGGTTGCAAGACTTATGCCCCATCCTGTATATTTTTAATGCTTTAAAATCTATTTTGTCATGTACGAGTCACCAGTTATAGGTAAATTTATTATGTAAAATAAAGTAAAATAAATAAATACATAATTTAATGAATTTTATTTTATTCCTTACAATTCGACAAAAAAACACGAGAAAACAAATATTAATTATCTACTT
Organism: Micropterix aruncella; assembly: GCA_944548615.1. NCBI lineage: Eukaryota > Metazoa > Arthropoda > Insecta > Lepidoptera > Micropterigidae > Micropterix > Micropterix aruncella. The sequence goes on from OX155951.1 coordinate 3,294,767, forward strand.
CCAATTTAGACTTCATAGATTCTTGTATAATATTATTTGATACGTTGAACTCTACGATTAACTACACGCTATCTAAACTAATCGTTTATCGAAATAATTTTTCTTACTGGTTTTCTTAGAAACTTACTGATTTTCTACAAGCGAGTATTCCCACAAAAACGTCTTACAATTTTCTATCTTTTTTGTGTTTACGATACTTACAACATTATATACAATTATCTGTCGTATAATGCACATTGTAGAAACGTGTCTCCACCCATCTTGGGGAAATTCACATGGTAAACTCTCTATAAAGAATACACTTGTTGATGTCCAAATTGTTCGAAAACAAAACATTCCCTTTTTATATACTTTGTATAATACATTTTTTTTAAATTTACAAATGGTTCTGACAAACATGACGGAAACAACGAAAACAAAAAATGAGGTTATTATCGATGTGTCGGAGACAGAAACTGTGGCAGACCGTCGTTAGTGCACGAAATCGCTCTGTTCAGAGAAAAGCTCAGAATATCCATTGTTTATTGTATATTTCTCCATCGTTACCTCCTTGGTCCTTTTCATGCACAGTTCTTGCAGGCAATGTGTTCACGCCAGTGAGGTTTGTGTGAGAATTAGCGTAATTCTCCGTATCCTAATCACTTGTCTAATCAAATAAAATCCCTTTTATAAATTCTTCCGCTCCAATCAAATATTGTCGGTACCTATTTAAACATGCCGCGACGGCGTGCCGATCTGAACCGCCCAGCGCTACGGATCGCCCTGTCTGAACGACGGGTAGAAATATGTTGACTTGGCTGGGCGCGTGGTCGAATAATTTCGCTCCGCAAAATAGATTAGATTTTTTTGCTCTCGCCGCAAAACCGCCGCATCGCATCACACAAACTTTTGTGTAGATTCGCCCGCATCGCGATTCGTGTAAAACCATAGTGAGTGTCAGTTAACGCCAGAAGCAGAGGTGGCGCAGTCCTGCAGCACAGACGGAACCAACAAGGCCGTAAGTACCGACATCCTGTCTTTTCGCTTTAGATATCCGCTCCTGGGTACTAAGGTACACCAGGTGATCCTTCAAGCTAGTAAACTCACACGGATCTCACGCAAATTCATAAAACGCCTAGAGTGCTCTTCTGATTAGCAAGACCACCCGCATCATCACAATGTATCCCGGAAAAGTTAATTCGTGGATTTAAAATAATAGTGATTAAACTATGCAGATAGAAATAAACGGCAATAAATCGAAATCAGGAAATTTTCTGTAATTCATGCGCCGTTTCACGAAAGATCAAAGAACGGGTGCGACCGGTGCCACACATGAATCGTTGGGCCAACGCCACTTTCCGGTGCAAATCTCAATATAAAAGAGGAGAGAGGCGTCGGAGAGATTAGGAGCCCATTGTAGTTTATTCTATCTTCATTGAAACATGATTTAAATAATAAAAAACTCCTATTAACTGAATCGTTAAATGCAGATAAGGAATGTTTATCACTTTGTTTTTCGATACATTGCTCTTCTATACAGGTTGAGTTTTTAATTCGTGAAATCCTTGAAGCGAGTAAATTAGTACGTGCAAAATAGCATCTTTTGATATTAAAAAAATATATACTTTGTATTTTTTCTTAAAATTTTTTTTTAGGTAAATTTGAAATAATTGACTAATAAATACAATTTGACAAGCGTTGAGCGCACTGCGCCATCTAGCAACAAGTAAAATATCGCGAATAAAAATTATTCGCGAAATTTACGCTACCGCTAGATGGCCCAATACTCTTGACTTTTATACTATTTTTGCAAACATTACATTTGTCTAATTTAGAAAAAAAACGTTTTATGTTTTTTTATTTAAAAAAAAAACGAAAGTTTCTTAGGATATTAGCTCGAACTGATTAACCCACTTCAATGATGTCACTAATTAAAAACTCACCCTGTTTATATTATATACACAAGATTACTTCAAAAACGGTCATTTTTGGTATCATTATCACAGACTTTTTCAATCGTACCTACCTCCATAAATACAAAGAAAGGCAACGATTTCATAAAATCGTGACGTTCGTCAGCAATCATGAAAGCACCTCCTGCTTTTACTTCTGAACGACAACGAAGAAATGTGTTCACAGTAAAGTTGCAGGAGCTGCGACTAATTTCTATAATAGAAAGCTAAATTCAAACGTAAGGACGTAATAAAATGGGTAACGACAGGACTCACCGATAAAAAACAGCTGAAAACAATTCAGAATATAAACATATGTTTGGCAGTGTTATTACAGACTGAGAAAGATGAATGTATCAAAACAGTTTATTCTTTGCCCCTTAATGATATCTATGGCGTACTGCAAGGTTCTGTCCTTGGACCTATTTTATTTTTAATTTACATAAACGATCTAGCCAGTTCTATGGAAAAGTCATATATAACTATGTTTGGTGACGACAAAAATATCGGGATTTGAAATAAACCCAGCGAGATTGTTGCTGAAAATGCTAATGCCGCACTCGAATTATTTCATTTATGGTTTACGAGCAACAGGCTGGTATTAAATCCAGAAAAAACTCTCTTTATTAGTTGTCTTTCATTCAAATAAAAATAGCAAAGAAAGAAGATCTGAAGTACACAAATTTAATACAAAAATTAAAAAAAATTTAGTTTACCTTTCACGAAAAGTGGTATATATGTATTCAAAGGCTAGTATACTCTAGCATCAAATATCATAATACAGGGTGCGGCAGTGAGGACGGACGGTTTTAAAAAAAACATAAAATAGTTAATTTTTACTCAAAAACATATTTATTGATGGAATCAGGTTCGCAAGGAAATAGCATCTGAGACAGTCAAGCGTGGAAAATCACATCGAAATCGTTGATGGAGTGCTGGAGGCGTTCTTGGAAATTCGCGTAGACTCTCTCCAACATCGCTCTTTCAACTTGGGCGACTTCCACGCGAATTGCGTCCTTCAATTCGTCCAGAGTTCGGGGCTTATTCTCGTATACTCTAATCTTGAGGTGTCCCCATAAGAAAAAATCATTCCACGCAATTCGCGTGGAAGTCGCCCAAGTTGAAAGAGTGATGTTGGAGAGAGTCTACGCGAATTTCCAAGAACGCCTCCAGCACTGCATCAACGATTTCGGCCACCACATGCCTGATGTGATTTTCCACACTTGACTGTCTCAAATGCTATTTCCTTGCGAACCTGATTCCATCAATAAATATGTTTTTGAGTAAAAAATAACTATTTTATGATTTTTTTAAAACCGTCCGTCCTCACTGCCGCATCCTGTATATTGCCTAAAGCGTAAAAAAAAATATAATATTAATCAGTTCAGTGACGCCCTAAAGAAATTAATATCACAAAATACATTTTATTCCTTAAAAGAATTTGAGATTTATTGCACACTTAATTAAATAAACATGATTATGAAAAGCAAATTTAATTAAACGTAATTTTAAAGTTAAACGACGTTTAATTCTTCATTGTTTTATTGCTAATATTTTTAGTTATTTCTTTGATATTTCGTTTTTAATTCACATATTATGTTGTGATTTTCATATCTAATGTAGGTAAGTACTTTGATGTTAAGGACAACTCATTTTTTTTACAACTACCCTGTTTTTGTCATATTATAATAATTTATTATCGATTATTTTCATTCTTGACTATGTTTAAACTACTTTTATCTATGAAAGGTATTGATTGCGTAACAAACTTTAATTCTGAGTTAATATTTACTGTTGTTTATTTTCTTATTAAATTTTAATTATAATATGTATTATTATTATTATTATATGTTTTTTTGAAATTTATTGTTTAATAAATATCTCCATGCAATTCTGATGTAAAAAAATATTGTAAGCCTAAAAGGCAGATTGTGCGGTACTGAATAATAGTAAAACTCTATGTTACTACACCACAATTACAATAAAATAAATTGAAAAGTAATAACCGCAACGGGCTCCGTACTACGAGTAGTAAGAGTCAAGGTGAGGAGGAACGTAGTGAGTGTGTAAGCCGAAACGCCCTTACGTTTGACGATTTGCTCGAGAAAGTCCCCTAATAATACAGTGTCGTCTATTTTCCCGACAAAGGCGGCTTCACCTGCCCTCGGGGAAAAGCAGACATCTTCCACGGACTCGAAAAGGAACACACGCTGTCGGAAGAGGGTAAATAAGCAACAACACAAATAATATTGTTCTGCAAGCCAAGTCGGGGAAAGTACGGTCGGAATTGCCCAGCGCGGGATGTCTGGCGTGCGTGCCTTTTTTCCAGAGAAATGAAATGACATTAGTTATGTTAATCAGTCTACACATACTCTTTCAACGGCGGAGTCTAATGCTACGTAATAACAGCCCCGGATTTAGGGAAGGGGGGGGGGGCGATCCGGGGTATCTGCCACGGGCGGCAATTTAAAGGGGCGAAAAATTAATGTATTTGAAAAAACACCTGTTTTACTACAGCAGCTAGAGCAGTAGCGAACGGTTTCGTGCTACTTAGGCCATAACATCCATTGTGTTATCGGATCGGTCCAACTCACGATTTAACTCCTATTTAGTAGCCTCCTCGTGTGGAACGCTACCCCGGGTAAGACTCTCGTGTCTCAGGCCTCATGGCTGGTGGATCAGGGACCAGGCACTACTGGACGATTTGCGCACCGTTCGGCGACGCCAGTCGGTTGTGCACTCTTGACTAATTACTATAGGAGTCTGAAGACTATGAAAATATACTATCTTCTAAGCAGCGGTGGTGGATGTTGGCCTATTGTCATGCCATTCTTGTAACGACCTATCGGCCATACGATCCGAGTGTTATGACGAGCAAAGGAAACCTAGATCCGCGATAAATTCTTATTACCGCTGAAATACAACAGGTAGAGGTCGCGTAAGCGACTTCGGTCCCGTAAGTAGTTAGAAGGAAGGAGGTATCTTGATAGTTCATTCCAGACGGAGATATCTTGCCAAAATTGGTAGCCAGGGCGTGAGGTGGCCCCACTGGGTTACCTTCGTAGTGCCTCGCGGTAAGGCGTTGGACTCTAGCGGGTTCTTGGCTTTGCTGGACGGTAAGTTTGTACTGCCCTAAAGTGTTGGCGTGGCGAAAAAGCAGCGAATAGTTTTGTGCAGCTTGGGTCACAAGATCCAGTGTTATCTATCGGATAGGCTCAACTCACGATTCAGCTCCCATTCAGAAGCCTCTTCGTGTGGAAGGCTACCCCGGGTAAGACTCTCGCGTCTCAGGCCTCAAACCTGGTGGACCGGTTTCTCCCGGTGGGATTGCATCCCGGCGCTACTGGACGGTTTGCGTACCGTTTGGCGAGGCTAATCGGTTGTGCATTCTGACTAATTGCCGAAGGAGTCTGGAGACTATGGAAATATAATGTCTCCTAAGCAGCGGGGGTGGATGTTGAACTGTTGGCATGCCACTCTTGAAATGACCTTGGGCCACTTGGTCCCATGTGGCACTACGGGCAAGGAACGCCCAGGTCCGCGATAAATTCAAATTGAATTACCGCTGTAATACAACAGGTAGAGGCCGCGTAAGCGACTTCGAACCCGTAGCCAGTCAGGAGGATGGAGGTATCTTGAAGGTTAACTCCAGGCGGAGATATCCTACCAAAACTGGTAGTTAGGGGGCGAGGCTGCCCGCAGTGTACCTTTCCAGGTACCTCGCCGTAAGGCGTTGGTCTATAACGGGCTGTTGGCGAGCTAGACAGTAGATTATCTTGTCTCTAAGTCTTTTACGCTCATCCCACGGCTGAAAGAACGATCACATATCGTTATACCAGCCTGGGGTGACGGGTTCGCCCGTTGTAGTTGACAACTCAATTTGTTTCACTAGAGCGCCTAACATTCAGGTTGGGTAGTACTGTTCATTTGATTTTGGATCGCATCCCAAGTTGATTTTTGAACGCGTGTGCAGTGTGCGTGATGTCTCTATAAGGAGAATTGCCGCCGCGTCTACAAAAAAATCTCTTCCAAACCCAAACCGCCAACCTTCAAGCGACGGTCGGTATTTATTTGACTGATTAGGTGTGCAAGTAATTAGCGTTGGTTTTGTTTGCTAACATTTACTCTTTATACACGACTGTCCAGCAAAGAAGGCGTGTAATGTAGTAAGGGTTTATCTATGTATGCTTTCCGTTTATTTATTCCACCATAACTTCTAAATGCATGAACTGATTTAGAAGTGTGTAGTAATGTTAAAATCGTTATATCATCTCGAGTATCCTAGGGCACCTTATTGGCCAAATATCAAGCAAGTAGTTGCCAAAATGTTCAAATGTCTATAAATTAACTTAAATATATCGTTTTTAGTGTCAAATGAAAGGTATTTATTTATTTAATTAAATTAACAATTCATTTACAATGCATAGGTCTCACTAACAATCATATCAATAAAGAAACATATTATTAAAATTAAAATTAAAATTGAACACGGCCGATATGAGCATTAGCAGGTATGTACTGCTGTTGCCCAACTAAGTGCCAGGACTTGTTCCAGGGCAGCGAGCTCTCTAGTTTTTAGTTCACATATATTCGGCGACTTGACAAAAAAAAATGAAAGTATGATTAAGAACATTCTGGAAATATAAATGTATCTATATAGATAAATATATAAACCACAAATATTTCATAAAAACCCTTGATAAAAATAATTATAAATACAATAGTTTGCTTTCTGTAATAGCAGTCGTGTATTTCATTCTCTTTAATATATTTGCTTGTTAACTAGTCACTATAATATTAGTTGATTTGGTAATAGTTATTTCGCGGAAAAGAAAGCTCGACGTGTAAAGATTCGAGTTTTAAAAATCTGGGACCTAAGGATTGAAGGTGTTTGCGCACTGTCTGGCTTTAGGGAGCTAATGGGCCCTTGCTGAGTTGGCCACGAAGACCCATTCTGTTCAGGGTTGGTCACACTCACGGGTCAACACCCATCCGGTAGCCTCCACGCATGAAGTGCGAGCCCGGGCAGGACTCTGGCCTTAGGGCTAGTTTCCCCTAGGAATCAACCTTCTGGTGCTCCTGGACGGTCTGCGCACCGTGCGGCGTAAGCCAATCGATTGTGCACTCTGACTAACAATCGGAGGGGAGTCTCGAAGCAGTACTGTTTCCTATAGAGCGGGGTTGCTTGCGGACCTTACGGCGACTGCTCTTGAAACGGCCATCGGCTACCTGATCCTGGGTGAACAGCCGGGCAAAGGATGCCGTGGTCCGCGATAGATTCGGTAAACACCGTTTCACCGCTTCGTAAGGGAGAGGACCGCGCAAGCGACCTCGAACTCGTAACCAATCGAGAGACCGGAGTAATCTGGTCTAAATTGGAAGTAAGGGCGTGAGTGTAAGCCCGCTGGGTAACACACCTGGTTATCGCACGGATAAGGTGTTGGCCCCTTACGGGCATGTGGCGGAGCTTGAAAGTGGACTGTTTTGTCTAAGTCTTCTGCGCTCACTTCAGGGAGATAGAACGACTAATCGTTAAAACTTCCTGAGGTGACGGGTTAGCTCGTTGTAGTTGACAACTCTATTTATCTGGCTTGTGCTTTGTCTACACTGGTTGTATGTATTCTATATTAATGTAATAACGAGTGCAAATTTATTTCTGTTTTTTTTTCCCGGTGACAAATTATTAATTTGTGATTTTTAAAAATCAATAATCTCAAATGCTGTAAGAGAGAGGGGGGAGGGCGCTAATGTCAATGGAGGGCGCTAATGTGCCCCGGCTCGGAAAAATCGTTGATCCAGAGATAAGCAGGGAAATATATAATTTCTCATACTAACAGAGATGGCACTCCAAATAGATGATGGATATATTTTTTCAATTTAGAATCTTCCGGGCGAAATGACATAAATGCTGCAAAAAAATGTATGTATCAAAAAATGTATGCCGTCATTAAATTCTTGACATAAGAACAATAGTTTAGGTATTAAAAACCACGACTGCCTTAACAAAAATTGAACTACTGTATATATAATTATTAAAAACAATTTGTTCTCGCTAAATCGTTTCAATCGTTGCTCACTTCTAAATTGGTTCAAGTATTCAGAAGTTACGATGGAATAAAGAAACGGAAAATAAGCATAGATGAATCCTGAATACATAACTCCCTTTTGGGCAGTCGTGTAAAGAAGGATAACATCGTAATCTTTTACTAAGGGATTTATATGCCTTTTTGGTTTCAGTGCATTGGTGTTAAATAAATGTAATACGTGTGATTTGAGCATGTGGGCGAGGGAGCAAGATATTTGGCTCGGCCTATACATAGTCTCCATTTATCTACTGGGTGCTAGAGATCAAGTTAATGAATAAAATTAATCAGCAACATCGAAATCGATCCTATTCACCACCCCTATATATCGTCTCACCGGAAGTGGGGAGTATCACCCGACTCAATTACCAGCAAGCCTCGTTAGTTTGGTTTACTTCCATTTAATTAAGCACCTAAAGATAGATCAGTGCGACAGCGTGCGTGTTGAAAATTGTGCATTTGCCGTACATTTATTAGGTACTGAAGTCAGTAGTTACTTCTGTATACAATGTAGTCGATAGAACCACTGTAATGATACATAGGTAACACACGTTACTAAGCCTTTGACCAATAATTATATAGAATACTAGATGACCCGGTGAACTTCGTACCACCTAAAATTTATTTGATTGTAACTCTTCATACGCGTTTATTGATCCTAATCAACCTTCCAAATCCAATTCATTGAAATCTATAATATGGCCGAATCATGTACGGTTTGAGTTTTTTGACTTTTTCGGCTTTTTCGACTTTTTCAACTTTTCCGACTTTCGACTTTTCGGACGTTTTTACTTTTTCGACGTTTTCGACTTTTTTGACTTTTTCGACTTTTTTGACTTTTTGACATTTTCGACTCTTTTGACTTTTTCGACTTTTTCGACTTTTAGAATTTTTGAAATTTTACACAATCGCACGCAATGAATAATAGTTATGGATGGCGCAGCTGTCAAACAATTGGATCGCCGCGAACGCCATCTATTGAAAGCGGCCCATTTCCCAAAATGACCAATTTCGATTTTTTCGATTTTCAGTTGTTTTTTTTAATTTTCCCTTAATTTTTTTTTGTAAACCACCCCTGAATCAAGGCAAACAAAACAAAAAAATAATAATTCAAATCGGTCGAGTCATTTTCGAGATCTTGCGAGACTAACGCACGTCGATTCATTTTTATATATAAGAAGAAGAAGATTATTATATTGCCTTATCGCTGATTACAGCACAAATGTTTTTAGTGGCAGTTGTTGGGTTACTTTACCGGCCTACCAACCGACGAGGAGGTAAAGTATTGTGAACACGCTAAAAAACTTTTCGCGTTGGAGACGAATATACGGGAATTTTAAGTTATCGGCATCCTTAAATGGGGTCAATCAGTACAGGTAGATAAAAAAGTTTTAATGAAAAAATATATACATATATATTTTTTTTTTGTTTAATTTGTAATTTTTATCTATTGATTTTTTTTGTGAAGCGTTGATATTATACCTACCGCTAGATGGCGCGTCGAGCTCGCGATGAAAAAACATATAGAAATTTTGAAAAAAAGGGAATCCCTTGCTATCTAGTTACAGAAATTACAAAAGTAAAGTAAAAAAATACGTGTGGCACTCGGGGACTGCCGCGGTAAAGCTATTGCATGGCATTTTTAACAATCTATGCAATTATAATTATTTCTTTATTTTATTTTTTCTGATATCAGTTAACTGCGCTCTATCGGAAAACGTTGAAATTATTCCGAATCATGTGCGGCTGCGAAAGCAAATGATTCGGAATAAATTAAACAATTCCGATAGAGCGCCGCGCACGAATTTTTTATTCGATAAAGCAAAAAAAACAGATTATTCGAAAAAAATCGTAGATAAAAAGATAGATAATTAAATTATCTTTAAAATGGTGCAGGTTTCATAAAAATACGCCAGATAGTATTTGCGTAGTAGTCGTTTTTGTGTTCAGTTAGACCTAATTTCACAAATTATTACACTATGTATTATAAACAAAATCTAAAATATTCAAAGCTAAGAATATTAGGAAAATGTTGTTGTTTAACATATATTTTTTTTGAATCGTAAGCAGTACTCGTTTAGACGTAATTATCAGTTTAAAATCATTAATTTTCTTTAAGAAATTTCTTCATTCGGTCGCCGCGCTGGCCCTAGGCCCGCGATAAAAGCTATGCAATAGCTTAAAAATCCTACTCGAAAAAAGCTCAGTTGGTTTGAATATGAAATAATGAATGGATGATATCATTTTGTTTTTAATTTTAATATATTCATAATTATAGTGCGCTATTGCGCAAAACATGAGGGACGCAGTTGAAGCTAATTTGACGTCCATCTCCTTCAAACGCGCGAACCATTGCGAGTGTGGAGCTTTGTTTCGCTCATCGCGAGTTTGCGGTAAGTTCGCGCCGCGAAGTCGCGCGCGATTCGAGTGTACAGTGGACTTTACCTAGCATCGAGATTGTCGTATGTTCATAAACCCGCCTATTGTGATATTTTACAATAAATAGTAGAGAAAAAAACATTGCACGAGCCGGATGAATTCAGAATTTTCAAGCAATTTATTCGACAAAAACTTCGACTTTCGGTCACAGGATACAATTTGCATAGTGGCTCTGACTATACCAGTAAGGTAAATACTGCTTAGGTTATACAGGGTAGTGGTTATATAGTTGTACATTATCTGAGGTTGCGGTCGAGGAACAACACGATAACCGCCTTAGCGTAGAGTGGAGGGGTTGGTGGTGTGTGGGGAGGGGGAAAGGGGGTACGTTTATAAGGCGTGAAAAATCAAACAGTCCAGTAACATTTACCGCGTCGATTGCGGCTCGGTGGCTCGCCGAGGAACGACCGCGGTAATGACGCAATCAGAAAAGCAATTCCGAAACGAGCGTCGGACGGGATCGTCTATCGGCGGCAACCTTTCGCCAGCTTATAATAGCCCCTCGGCCGAATTGATCTTGCCTAACTCACGGACAGCCCTCGGCAATAATCCTGACTCTCGACCGACCCTCACTAGCTGGCTGCGAATTTTTGACCTCGGTAGACAGGTCGGGGGCTTTAACACCTGACATATCCAGGACAAGAGCAATGAAATAGTAACGAAAGATAATACGGGGTGTTATTACTGCAAGGGCATTTTTTTTGTGGGTGAATCAGTACGACGTGGTAAGCAACTTTTGGTAAAAAACAAAAAAAAAGTTTTCTTTTTATTTTCATTTGAAAATTTGAAGAAGTTGACTGTTAAATAAAGGTTTGAGAAGCGTTTCAGTGCGCTGCGCCATCTAGCGGTAGGTAATAGGTGGTAAATAAACAATATCAGCAGACATTTTACCAACCGCTAGATAGCGCATTGTGATCATAGATTTTCATACTACTTAAAAACAACATTAAAAAGACTAATTTTAGAAAAAAAAACAAAAAAAAATATTTATTAGTTTTTTTTATTTTTTATTAAAAGTTGCTTACTTTGTTGTACTGATTCACCTACAAAAAAATGCCCGTGCAGTAATAACACCCGTATAAACATTGCGTTTTAAGATGCAGAATTTGTTTCTATATGTATTTGGGCAAGGACAAAATGTCATAGCATTGATTTTAACTATAAAATCAATGGTCTTAGTAAGGAAATATATAAACATTACGTTTTAAAATGCATAAATCTATATAAATGGAAATACTGGTATAGGTACGTGTTTCTAACGCTCACTAAAAACGTAACTCTAGCCATATTACATTGCTAAGCAAAATTCAACCGATATTTATTTCCGAGCAGCTAACGCAGTGCGCAAAGTAGGTACATAATCATGATCATCATGAAATTTTCGAAAAAGAAACAGTTTCCCTTTACTGGTTTAAAAACGGAAAAATATTTCTCAAAATTCAAGAAATGGCTAAAATTTTTCAAATCAAAAATTAATCCACCTTAGATATCTTAATATTTTGGTAGTTCTATTTTCTTTCCTTTTCCTTCAACAAAAATGGCTTGTAATAAAATCTTTCAAATCGCTCTTGGAGTAGGTAGCCTCATTGTGTATGATATTATTATTATATAATTTAATAACCATTTATACAGGATTTTCAAATAAGGGAGGATCGATGTTGACAGCCTGGGAAGGTTCTGTTGTTTTGGAGGTGTCTGTCAAATCTGTTGTTATTCAGTCACTGATGTCAAATCACCATGGCAAGTTACACGATTGAGCAGCACGTTAACATTTTATTATCAGAATGAGTGTTCGTTTGTGCATGTTCATCCCTTACGGAGATGACACGTATTGGCCACCAAGATCGTGCGATTTGACCCCTCTAGATATTATCTTGTGGCGTTTTCTGAAGTCGCAGGTCTATGCCAATAAACCGCAATCGACTGATGCCCTCAAATTTAACATAATCCAGGCTATCGCTCAAATTCAGCCGGATCTTTGCGGCAGTTTTAAGGATTACCGGTTTAGGGGTATGTTGATGATGATAATGGTGATTGATGAGACAAAGTAATAGTGCCATATAAATCACCATTCTTTGTCTAACTGTATGCTGACTCCATATGTTGCGTTGAAATGAGTGGAAGTCCAAAATACCGAAATACATATATGCTGTAATACAATTCCTTTGTCTGAGTATGACAAAGCGCAATGTTCGGGCAAAGCTCGCGTCTAGATACAAATGCTAGAGCGCCGCGGTCCGATCGCTACACTGAACAGTGAGCAACGTGCATGCTATCAGGCGCTGAGGGGAAATCGGTATGAGCTGAGGTGACGAATGTGTTTTGAATATTGACTAATGAGTCATTGAATATTGGACCTCTCAGATCCGAGCCACAGTGCGAAGCCGCGGAGGTCATTTGAACGATTTCATATTCCATACATAATGGCATACATGGGCCTTTCGAATTTCGTTAATATCTCACACACAGCTTGTTTTATTGGACATACTGTCAACATCGATCCACCCTTATTGGAGAAACCCTCTATAACCGTATAATAAAGCAGTCACATTACTTTATATCAAATTATATATCAATTGTTTTTAAAAATGTATTTATCTTCTATTTATTTACATGTATGAGTCTTACATATGACCGCTATAAATTCTGGAATATACAGACTACTAATCTATTCTAATCTAGAAGTATTCTTGCCATACTGACGACACCATAAATACAGACAATTTATCTTATTTTCATTTATTAGGCATTGGATTGCAGTCTTCGCAAAGGTCAGGCCAAATCACAGGAGGTACTAGGGGTACATCTATACAGGGCTCCAGATTTTAAGTATTCTATCTAAGCGACGCAATGCAGCTTAGCGTGACCAATCCACCATAACCTTCCGGGATACTCAGATAGTTCGGAAAGGATCAAATGATTTAATTACTGCAGTCAGGGCCATTACAATATTTTTTTTCATTACAACATTTTTTTTCATAAACACAAAGATAAATATGATCAAAGTCAGCAAAACTGCAATACTCGGAGTTCATGAAAACAAAATTTCCTTATTCCTCGAGTGCAAACAACATTTGCACAACGACAAGCTTTTTTCATTGGTCCCAAATTATATAATGACATAGATAAATGGAAAGACATAAAGAACAATCAAGAGTTTAAAGACAAAATTAATAAATGGTTATTTGAATAAGGGAGGTCTAAATCGGAAAACTTGGTTTGTAAAGCGTATGTATGTATAACGGTTAATTTAAAAACAATATTGTATATTTATATAAATTATTATGCATATATTAATAGTATCATATTTTTATTTATATTATTTCATATTTTTTAGCACTGCTTTTATAATTGTGTTTATATATTTTATTGAATTATAAATATATTTATACCATATGGCATTTATTATTTATTAAAATCGTATTTACGTATATGTGTATTTGCCATATTGTATTACCTACATTGTATTATTCTTACAAATTTAGTATTTTGATTTGTATTATAGTGTTATTTATTTATTCTGATATATTATTCAATCTTAATTAAGTACATTCATTGAATATAAAAATAAAAAGCTTTTTACGTTAATTAGACTAATTGTTACGTAAGTTGTTTTACTTATTTCATTTATTTACTCTGACCCGCCTAGATACGGGACATTTTAGTCCTAGTTAGTTGGGCACTGAGCATTAGCTGCATTTCGGTGTTCAATTTTTCAAGTTACTTATAACATTAATAACAATGGGGCTAAATGTACAAATAAATAAATGTATGAGTATTAAAAAATAAAAAAAAATAGAACGTGCAACAGCGATTATAAAAGAGCTGACACTATAAAAAAAAATATAGTGTCAGCTCGCGATTCTATTTTCGCGATTCTATTTTTCGCGATCCAGCGATTTCTATTTTTTTTTATAAAAATACGATCATTAAAGAAACAATGACCAATTTTATTTTCGGGCCAATTCTACACTGTAAAACGTGTTGCAAGCAATGTATGCCGGTATTACATCAGAATTCCCACCTTTGCGTCATCTAGGCAGACAAGTTCACAGATAGTGATAGCCTGCAAGCTCCGAGGATACCGACCCAGGACAAGCTTTCCTCGTAATTATGGACAGAATTCAAGCATACATAATAATAACAAAACGCTTTATTATTAAGAAAAGGCGAGCTTATTGCCTGCAGGCGATATTTTAGAGCTAACCATACATTTGAGCACATAAATAATATCTGAAGACTGTTTTTACCACAGAAACGAAAATAAGCCGAAATAATACTCGATGCACTGCCTGAAATGAAAACAGAGACAAAGCAAGTAGAAATATGCTAAAACCTGATTTTCAATGCAAAACCTGATGTCAAAATATGCAAAAGCTGATGACAACATTTTCCATTGTTCTCTGTCTCAGTCTGACAAGTCCACAAAATTTAGTAACATTAAAGTCTCAAATATGCGTAGATAACGACAAACCAAATGGGTATTTATAAATACATATATACTAAATCTAAAAAGTGTACAAATCCTTCAAAACTGCTGACATGACTAAAAATCTCATACGTTTGTTACATTCGATTGAAATGCCGACAAAGGTTAAAATTAATGGGCTCAGAAATGTTAGATTTTTGGTTTACCCCTGAATTTTATTTTCGTTGACCACTTTTGTTGGTAGTTTCTTGGTGTAATCGCTTCTAAATTGCAACCGTGCAAGCCACTTAATCGCGAAATAGGAAGTTCCATCGTTGGAAGCTTAAATATCGCCCGCCTTCGGCGCTGAGGGAGCAAATTGAGTTTGCACTGTAAATGAAAGCTCTATAACCTGCACTTTCATTTCATGAATTTAGCAAACTACTAAAAGCACTCTCTTATACTTGTTTATGAGAAAATTAATGACTTGGATCGGTGTACGCTCTGACAGGATGCGCTCTTAATATGATGAATCGAATTAGCAAGACTTTCATCGCCAGCGATATCCCAAAATCGAACTCAGCTTTGCGTCTGTTGGTGTTCCACAGGGTCCCACATAGGGAACTTTCTTTTTCTCATTTTCGTAAACGATAGGACCGCCGTTTCGAGAATAGGTCAACTCTTTATGTATGCCGATGGCAGCATTGTTGTCGTCGATGCATCTTCCCGTTAGATCTGGAAATCTGCCTTTCCGGCGTTAACGACGAGCTTTTCGCGTGTTTTTTGACTATTTGTCAACTTTGATAACATCTATATTATGCGATTTCATCTCTGAAATGCCGCTAGCTTTTAATGTAAAAGAGTCGTATTGCTCTACGGTTTTGAAAGCTATGGACCACATCCTCGAAAAGAGCACGATTTTTTATTACAATTATTTTCCAACCCAATTTTGAGTTGGGTAGCAGATGTCCGCCTTTGATACTGATATAGTCAAGTATTAACTTATTATTATTAGGTGTTAATATATATTATACAAATGTCTGTAGATACTACATTTTTAAAGCTACTAATATTATTTTCCTAAATGTACCACACCACGTCAGTTGGCGATATGTAAAGTTTAATTGTAATAAAAAATGTGGCGATATGTAATAAAAAAAAATAACATTTAAAAAGAAAACTACGAATCGGGATGTGGTTTTCTGTTTATTATTGCAATATGATAATTGCTTATAATATTAAACAATTATAAAATTGTTTTGAAATTACGGCATGTTTCTTTCAGTCACAAAACTCACATTACTTTCAGTTTTGATTAATTCGATTCATTATTATCTTAACTGCTAGACGTCTTTATTATGTCGTATAATTTGATAAAAAATACTTGGCTCATTTTACGATGATTGCGTGATAAAATTTGTATGGCAGCTAGTTACACGTATATCCATAAATACAAACACTGTCTGGTCTGACTTATATCTACCTACTGCTGAAACGACTTGGGGTCTAGAATATCGCGTGCTTAAAACTGCTTCGCCCCGTGTTTTAAATCTTTAAACACCCCCTTTTCTTCCCTTATGGTCTAGTGACAGGCAAAAACACTTCCAGTGAAGCCATATTTTTTTATTTTTTATTATTCTGCGGTATATATATATATATATATATATATATATATATATATATATATATATATATATATATATATATATATATATATATATATATATATATATATATATATATATATATATATATATATATATATATATATATATATATATATATATATATA
The DNA here is from genome assembly GCA_944548615.1 of Micropterix aruncella. NCBI lineage: Eukaryota > Metazoa > Arthropoda > Insecta > Lepidoptera > Micropterigidae > Micropterix > Micropterix aruncella. The sequence continues at coordinate 3,311,420 of OX155951.1, forward strand.
TATATATATATATATATATATATATATATATATATATATATATATATATATATATATATATATATATATATATATATATATATCAATTCTAAAAAGAATATATACACAAAACTATCAAATATTTCAAAATATTGAATTTTTACATATTTTATGTTTCGTTCATTGTAAATAATCCATTTAGGTTAAAGGTAATCTTTCCAACTAATAGGAAAGAGCTGACTGCTTCCTTTCATTGATATGAGGGCATGTCACGCTTTTAGTTTTAAGTTTTCAGCTGAATATTGATCGCAGCTTCTTTATATCGCACCTTTAGAAAATAAAAAAACGAAATTCGAAATTTTAAATTCTTCCATCTGTCAAGTAGCTCGTCTTGTCTTGTTATTTCCCCTGAAATGATAGGAAATTGAGTGAGTTTACGTATAAAGAAGGATTGTAGCTTAATTTTTGAGATAATTGGATGAAGGGTGAGCGTTTACTAGTTGAAAAATGGGCCCAACTTAAACCTACTCCTCTTTCCGCAAGTGAGAGGCATTCATCATTCTCGTTAACACCTAAAGCATTCCCGAATCCGATCAAGGGAATCCTTCGTCACGATGTAAGTGGCTTTTATAATTATTTACTTTATAATCATCTTATTGATCAATTCTAAAAAGAATATATACACAAAACTATCAAATATTTCAAAATATTGAATTTTTACATATTTTATGTTTCGTTCATTGTAAATAATCCATTTAGGTTAAAGGTAATCTTTCCAACTAATAGGAAAGAGCTGACTGCTTCCTTTCATTGATATGAGGGCATGTCACGCTTTTAGTTTTAAGTTTTCAGCTGAATATTGATCGCAGCTTCTTTATATCGCACCTTTAGAAAATAAAAAAACGAAATTCGAAATTTTAAATTCTTCCATCTGTCAAGTAGCTCGTCTTGTCTTGTTATTTCCCCTGAAATAATAGGAAATTGAGTGAGTTTACGTATAAAGAAGGATTGTAGCTTAATTTTTGAGATAATTGGATGAAGGGTGAGCGTTTACTAGTTGAAAAATGGGCCCAACTTAAACCTACTCCTCTTTCCGCAAGTGAGAGGCATTCATCATTCTCGTTAACACCTAAAGCATTCCCGAATCCGATCAAGGGAATCCTTCGTCACGATGTAAGTGGCTTTTATAATTATTTACTTTATAATCATCTTATTGATCAATTCTAAAAAGAATATATACACAAAACTATCAAATATTTCAAAATATTGAATTTTTACATATTTTATGTTTCGTTCATTGTAAATAATCCATTTAGGTTAAAGGTAATCTTTCCAACTAATAGGAAAGAGCTGACTGCTTCCTTTCATTGATATGAGGGCATGTCACGCTTTTAGTTTTAAGTTTTCAGCTGAATATTGATCGCAGCTTCTTTATATCGCACCTTTAGAAAATAAAAAAACGAAATTCGAAATTTTAAATTCTTCCATCTGTCAAGTAGCTCGTCTTGTCTTGTTATTTCCCCTGAAATAATAGGAAATTGAGTGAGTTTACGTATAAAGAAGGATTGTAGCTTAATTTTTGAGATAATTGGATGAAGGGTGAGCGTTTACTAGTTGAAAAATGGGCCCAACTTAAACCTACTCCTCTTTACGTAAGTGAGAGGCATTCATCATTCTCGTTAACACCTAAAGCATTCCCGAATCCGATCAAGGGAATCCTTCGTCACGATGTAAGTGGCTTTTATAATTATTTACTTTATAATCATCTTATTGATCAATTCTAAAAAGAATATATACACAAAACTATCAAATATTTCAAAATATTGAATTTTTACATATTTTATGTTTCGTTCATTGTAAATAATCCATTTAGGTTAAAGGTAATCTTTCCAACTAATAGGAAAGAGCTGACTGCTTCCTTTCATTGATATGAGGGCATGTCACGCTTTTAGTTTTAAGTTTTCAGCTGAATATTGATCGCAGCTTCTTTATATCGCACCTTTAGAAAATAAAAAAACGAAATTCGAAATTTTAAATTCTTCCATCTGTCAAGTAGCTCGTCTTGTCTTGTTATTTCCCCTGAAATAATAGGAAATTGAGTGAGTTTACGTATAAAGAAGGATTGTAGCTTAATTTTTGAGATAATTGGATGAAGGGTGAGCGTTTACTAGTTGAAAAATGGGCCCAACTTAAACCTACTCCTCTTTCCGCAAGTGAGAGGCATTCATCATTCTCGTTAACACCTAAAGCATTCCCGAATCCGATCAAGGGAATCCTTCGTCACGATGTAAGTGGCTTTTATAATTATTTACTTTATAATCATCTTATTGATCAATTCTAAAAAGAATATATATATATATATATATATATATATATATATATATATATATATATATATATATATATATATATATATATATATATATATATATATATATATATATATATATATATATATATATATATATATATATATATATATATATATATATATATATATATATATATATATATATATATATATATATATATATATATATATATATATATATATATATATATATATATATATATATATATATATATATATATATATATATATATATATATATATATAAGGATTGTAAAGCAATCCGTTTATAGGATGATGTTTTTATTTAAAATAAAATTAGTAAAAGCTACTTAAAAAGTAGCGAAGGAAATCCCAGCTTGTATTGGGAAATGCTTATGTTTGAATGAGATATACTTACGGATGTGCACGACTTTCGACGGTGCAATGTAAGTTTAAAGGTCCTTTTGCAGTCGACTAACGATCACTATTCATCCATATATCTCATAAATAGGGCTTATCCTTATGCAACACAAAATGCCTGCAATTGAGACGAATTAAGCGAAAAAATAAAAATTAAACTATTGATCACTTCGGCAAAGCCGTTTTCTAAATGAAAGTGACATTACGAAATAATTCAAATTTCGAATGCCACCAACATTTAAAATATGATACAATTGGCTGAGTTTGTTTTCAACGAGCCATTAAATCGAAATAAAAATAAAAAAACCTCCGTATGGCCAATGAAATAAAAGAAGAAACTTCAATCTTAATTTCTGGCAGAGGAGTTTATAATAAAGATTGTATAATGTTATCAAAATAGGGTAAACCTATATAAAATTGTATAATATTAAAAAATTGTAAAGAAATATTGTAGAAAACAGTATAATATTGTTATATTTGATAAGGTTTGTAAAGAAATCCGTTTATAGGATGATGTTTTTATTTAAAATAAAATTAGTAAAAGCTACTTAAAAAGTAGCGAAGGAAATCCCAGCTTGTATTGGGAAATGCTTATGTTTGAATGAGATATACTTACGGATGTGCACGACTTTCGACGGTGCAATGTAAGTTTAAAGGTCCTTTTGTAGTCGACTAACGATCACTATTCATCCATATATCTCATAAATAGGGCTTATCCTTATGCAACACAAAATGCCTTCAATTGAGACGAATTAAGCGAAAAAATAAAAAAATAACTATTGATCACTTCGGCAAAGCCGTTTTCTAAATGAAAGTGACATTACGAAATAATTCAAATTTCGAATGCCACCAACTTTATCGTGATGATGTTTATGATTATGATCGTTAGTCGACTGCAAAAGGACCTTTAAACTTACATTGCACCGTCGAAAGTCGTGCACATCCGTAAGTATATCTCATTCAAACATAAGCATTTCCCAATACAAGCTGGGATTTCCTTCGCTACTTTTTAAGTAGCTTTTACTAATTTTATTTTAAATAAAAACATCATCCTATAAACGGATTTCTTTACAAACCTTATCAAATATAACAATACCTATTATACTGTTTTCTACAATATTTCTTTACAATTTTTTAATATTATACAATTTTATATAGGTTTACCCTATTTTGATAACATTATACAATCTTTATTATAAACTCCTCTGCCAGAAATTAAGATTGAAGTTTCTTCTTTTATTTCATTGAGCATATGGAGGTTTTTTTTATTTTTATTTCGATTTATTGGCTCGTTGAAAACAAACTCAGCCAATTGTATCATATTTTAAATGTTGGGGGCATTCGAAATTTGAATTATTTCGTAATGTCACTTTCATTTAGAAAACGGCTTTGCCGAAGTGATCAATAGTTTAATTTTTTATTTTTTCGCTTAATTCGTCTCAATTGAATGCATTTTGTGTTGCATAAAGATAAGCCCTATTTATGAGATATATGGATGAATAGTGATCGTTAGTCGACTGCAAAAGGACCTTTAAACTTACGTTGCACCGTCGAAAGTCGTGCACATCCGTAAGTATATCTCATTCAAACATAAGCATTTCCCAATACAAGCTGGGATTTCCTTCGCTACTTTTTAAGTAGCTTTTACTAATTTTATTTCAAATAAAAACATCATCCTATAAACGGATTTCTTTACAAACCTTATCAAATATAACAATATTATACTGTTTTCTACAATATTTCTTTACAATTTTTTAATTATATACAATTTTATATAGGTTTACCCTACTTTGATAACATTATACAATCTTTATTATAAACTCCTCTGCCAGAAATTAAGATTGAAGTTTCTTCTTTTATTTCATTGAGCATATGGAGGTTTTTTTATTTTTATTTCGATTTAATGGCTCGTTGAAAACAAACTCAGCCAATTGTATCATATTTTAAATGTTGGTGGCATTCGAAATTTGAATTATTTCGTAATGTCACTTTCATTTAGAAAACGGCTTTGCCGAAGTGATCAATAGTTTATTTTTTTATTTTTTCGCTTAATTCGTCCCAATTGAAGGCATTTTGTGTTGCATAAGGATAAGCCCTATTTAAGAGATATATGGATGAATAGTGATCGTTAGTCGACTGCAAAAGGACCTTTAAACTTACATTGCACCGTCGAAAGTCGTGCACATCCGTAAGTATATCTCATTTAAACATAAGCATTTCCCAATACAAGCTGGGATTTCCTTCGCTACTTTTTAAGTAGCTTTTACTAATTTTATTTTAAATAAAAACATCATCCTATAAACGGATTGCTTTACAATCCTTATATACATATATATATATATATATATATATATATATATATATATATATATATATATATATATATATATATATATATATATATATATATATATATATATATATATATATATATATATATATATATATATATATATATATATATATATATATATATATATATATATATATATATATATATATATATATATATATATATATATATATATATATATATATATATATATATATATATATATATATATATATATATATATATATATATATATATATATATATATATATATATATATATATATATATATATATATATATATATATATATATATATATATATATATATATATATATATATATATATATATATATATATATATATATATATATATATATATATATATATATATATATATATATATATATATATATATATATATATATATATATATATATATATATATATATATATATTTATGTACATACATATATAATGGAATCAGCTCATGTCTCCGTTGGAAGGGAACGTCCATTTTAAGTTGAGTGGAAGGCTTACCGTGAGGTGCCTTGAGGGAGGGGTCCTTCCTGGCATGGCAATAAAACGTGTTCGCTCGCGAGGTGTAACTGCTTGTGACGCGGGTCAGATCGAGTCGGAGCCCGCGCGGGTCCCATACTGAACGCACGACCGTGAAGCGAAATAACTGGGACGAAATTGATATCTCCGGGTATTACTGCTCTGAAATTTATCGTCTGGGTTAAATTGGTCTATAGTGTGTGTTTTTTTAATCAAATAGTAAGTTTTTGATGTTAACGACCACCTCATCGCGGATTCCAAGTCCTTGCTAAACAAGACGAAGACCTTCGGGAACGAGAAAGGGCTCAAGTACGTTTGGGTGAAATACGGGAAAATCCATATCCGAAAAAATGACACTTCGCCCGTGTTCATCATCAACAATGTGTCTGATTTAAACAAAGTTTCTTAATCTGTCTCTATGCTATTGTATACTTCCCATCGCTATTTAAGATGTACCTCTGTGAAACTATCGCACTTATCAGTGCCGTTCATTTATTCGTATTGTATGTATTGAATTGCTTAGAAATAGTGTTATATACACCCGCTTCATTCCTTCTCAGTATAAAAATGTTTGTAAACCTTGCTTTCACCGCTGCTTCGCTCACTCGCCGTTCACACGCGCAGGATGATCACGTCAGATACCTTTCTATACTGCATTTTCACTAGTCAGCTATGCTCGCCTATATCGTCTGCATACCCTATTCGTACTAATTTTATTGTTTATATTTAATAATTCATTTATCACTCACAATGCTACTTACTAAATAAAATTAATCTCCGTGTTCCTTCCAACCCAATAGATTTAACCCTGCTCTTCATGTTCCTCATGCTGGTACCAACTATAGGCAACATGCATTTCTGTGGCGAACTAGTGACAATTGTAATTATTTGATTAAACGCTTTGACTTTGATCTATTCTGTACGAGTAGTAACTCAGCTAGGCAGCAGCTGAACAGTTAATTCTTTAGCATTAATTGTGGAATATTTTTTGATGTATTTTTAATCGTTAGCTTTATTTGAAAGGTCACACATGTTTCTACAACGTTACCTAAACGTCAAAACCTTTAATTGGCTCTCTGTTATCCTACTCCTCTTTTTGTTAAATTATAATTAGCTATTGGTTTTCCTAAAAATAAATAAATAAATAAATGTTATGTCACTCTTCTGTCGTCATAACTAGTCTATGGATTGTCATTGAATATAGATAAAGAATCGGTGGCGAAAATGCATTTTTTCTGAAACTTCTGCGATGAAACTGAGTGAAACTTATGCGAGTGAAAAACAAATGTTGAAATGATTTAACCCGTCGTACGCCGACAGTGCCTATAGGCATTTTGCGTCGTTTGACAGATCGGCGCGTAAACGTTTCGGCCGGCCCCCATACATATTATAGAAATATATAATATACATGTCTAACAAGATTAATTACTTGGTAACAAGAGGAAATTTATGAGAAAACGATATTGTTAGTATTTATTGACAAAATCGAGCAAAAAGTTGCGGCGCAGTTTTAACGCGCGAAGGCTGGCATCCGAGCGGGTAAAAGTAAATTTCATTTTGAATTGTACTTAAATCAAAACAAGACTGCGTATGCTACTTAAATGTGTAATTGCATTTAGGTAACTTAGTAATATCCAAGTTAACTTCCCTCTGTCTCTCCATACACTACTGTAAATATAAAGCGTGTAAATTGCCGTAGAACGCAACTCATGCTAACTTAAATGACAATAGAGGCGTAGTCAGTGGTGATAACTTTTAAGGCTAAGTTATTCCAGTGAAATGTGCAACGCAGCAAAGCGACACTCAACGAAAATTACTCGCCATAAATCTTTAGTGCACCTGCACAATCTACGGAATAAGCGAGGCCATTTCCCTGGAGAGTGTGAAAAATGGCACACAAAACCATAATGGCTTCTATGGCGCATTATTCCCACCCTGCGACGACGTCGCGACGCTCAGATGTTGTTATTATGCGACGAAAATGCGGGATAATAATAATAATAAATAATAACTGTGTTTCGTCAGGTCGTATCTTTCTATTACGCACTATTCCGGTTTTACAAGGAAACTGTGGCGAGACAGTCTTGACTAGGAAGCCGTGAGCTGAACTAGGCTGTATGTGAAAACTTTTGTTTTTAGAAAGAATCGGTTGCGTCACTTCAATACTTTTCCGGCAAGCAGACACCACCCCGCGGCCTAAACCACTAACCCTTTCCCATCAATCCCCCTCTCGTCCAACTCCCTAACCCTCTAAACTCCCTCCCCTTCAACCCACCCCTACCCCCATCGACCCCCCACCTCCATACCCCCACCCAACGCTACCCTCGCAATGCTCCCCGTTTCCCCCCTAACCCCCCTAAACCCAACCCCCAAACCTCCCCCCAACACCACCGCCCATAACCCTTTTGCATCCTAAGCACTTGGGTATCTATTAAAGCACTCTAGATATTTCGGGATATTATTAAAATGGCTATTTTCCAATATGGTTCGTTTCACGGCTAGCTTCTGGCGGCTAGACGTTATTATATGAATAACATGGGTGTCGTTTTTTTTTTGTGTCGCTTGTATAAGAGATATTTCAACCAAAATTTACCAATGTGGTTTCGACCCTACGACGCATCTGTGTGCCGAATTTCAAGTCTCTAACTGAAATATTTCGAGATTAAATTGATTGGTGGACCCATTTCAAACACAATCTTTTCAACTCTTGCCATGACCAAATAATGCCTGCATGTCAAATTTCAGCTCAGTTGGATGAAGCCTTTTGGCGCTATCGTGGGGAAATACACACAGACATACAGGCATACAGAATTGCGATCACAATGCTTTCCTTGCCAGGAAAGTAAAATCACGGATTTTGGTAAAATCTATTGAGTGAAAACTTATCTGGTTTCGGAAGAAAAATGCGCAACATAATAATACGTATATTCATACATTAATCTACAATAAACACATGATAAAAAAGATCGCGCCATCTTGTGTTGTAATTTGGAATAATGTTGATGTGCAAATGGCTAAATAAATTATTAGTATTGTGGTCATCATTGGGGCCAGATATTGGATTACAAACATATATGTGTTTAAATATAGGCTTTTATCATTGATTGTAATATCACAAAAGCAAGCAAATAATGTATGGTGTAAACGCAAATATAATATCCTATATTTGTAACGTAATATTATGTCCTATTCGGGATCCACTGATGTGATACGATTTTCATAAAACACCTACTGCTGAGCTACGACTACGTTTGACCCGACCACTCTCATATAATATTGACAAAGAGTAATGCTGATGGTCGCTCCCCAGTGGAATCAGACGGTTAATGCCATTTCCATTGCAGTAATGATACAGATACAAGTAGTATCCAGCGCTCTTCATCAAATATACATTATACCACAGAGGTAAACAGAATAAAGAATATATTTCAATCCCTGGCATGTAAAGATAATATTGAATTCTCCGTGTATGTTTGGCTCCGAATATTTATTACTGTTTTTAAAAATAATGTTTTAATTATTTATTTACTTTACTGAAACCTTAGAGGTAGTAAATACGTAATTATTTGCAAAACCTTTTACACAAAATTAATTTACTATTTATCTATCTACCTATCTACTATTCGACTATCTATATACTATTTATAAAACTACCTATCAGGTATCTATCTACTATTTATAATAGAAATAACATGAGCACGGTAAGTGGGGAAAATGGAGTATATAAAGAAAAATGTAATATTAATCATTAGATGTTTATAATATATAATATAATAGCATTTGTATGGTATAATATAATAGTAGGATTGCAAGTAGTTAAATCCTTAAGAAATGAAATTAAGAAATGAAATGACTTTTAATGAAATTAATAGAATCATTAAATATGTATAATTCTTTACATGATGTTTGGATAATAGGACCTTAAATTCATGTAAACGAGGTTACATTTTTAAACGTTAACATTTTTGTTTAAAAGATGTAATATAAGTATTACATTTTATAATATAATAGTGGTAATCACATAAGAAATCATGTCAAAATACTAACCCTTAGTTGATGAGGTTACAAATGATTTTTATATAAATTATTTTACATGCATAAGTAGCCAAAGACTCAAAGTATGATATATATCCAAACATGTATACCGCAAAATGTTCAATATAGCGAAAAATTCATGGACGAAATTCGGTAAAAATGCTCAAAAAGGCTTTTCCTGTTAGGATCATAATAGTCGCTATAGAGATAAGGAATGGAAATTCTTTCACTAATCTTACACTAAGGGAGTTAAAGAACAATAAACATATTAGAACTAGTGTTACTCGTTTTATAAAAAAATTAAGCCAATAAATCATTTTGCTGTTTTTTTTTATTTATATTTTTGCTGAAAACTATTACTGAATTGTACTGGAATCAAAGGAACTTCAAAATAACATTTTAGGTGATTTTTAAACTTGGTTACTTAATGATAATAAGCTGTAAATAAAAATATAATAATAATAAGCAACGGGATATATTATTTTAAAAATCGGAATCTAAAAATTTTTATTGTATTTTTTGCTCGCTTTTATCGATATTTCTCTGCATATTTCTCAAAATATATACATAAAATATTATTAAATAAAACTATACTCGTTTGAAACTATAGACCTTTATTCAACTATTCGTATAAAATTTTTGGTATAAACAATTGTAGTTTCACCTTTTATCTCGGTTATGCATTGTGATGTTTATGTTGGTACCCTTTGGCTTACTGACTAGAATAATCAAAATAAATAGCAGTGATCATTTTAAAGCCCTGAATATCCCATAATTGAGAAACATTCTCATCGCAGTACGGTATCATTCTCGTAAGTCATTTACAAAGCCATTGCATAATAATAATTAAAAGCCAATAATGGCGTAAAGGGCGTAATAAAAGGTCTTAAAAAAAAGGTTCGGGAGAATCCAATCTCTCAGGCCAGTCCGCCCGCCCGCCCAGCGATCCGCTGAATTTAATGTTGCTGCCGCCCATGAAAGATATTTCGGTCCATTGGGCGTCGTCCTTTATTTCAGGCCATTGATCCAACTCGTTTCCGGTCTACTGATATTCTGCTTTTTAGCCTTAATGGCCTCGGCAGTATTGTTTGATGGAAATTTAGAATAAAATGTTTATGATAATGATGACGACAGGAGAGAGAGAGAGAGAGACAGAGAGAGAGAGAGAGAGAGAGGGAGAAAGAGAGTTAGAGAGAGAGGGAGATATTCGCTTAGTCCTTCTGTGCAGTATAATTATGACTACTCTTTTGTGGTCTGTTTGCCATTAAATAATATTTTAGATAAATTTCGTAACTCTAGATACAGTATACATCAACGTTATAAGCTAATATTTTAAATTGTAAGTATTTTGTATATAATAACATTGCTTATATATTTTATACTAGCTGATCTGGCAGACATTGTCCCGTCCAAATTTCAATGAATTTGTTTGTGATCGTTTTGTGAATTTGTAAAAAGCTATTGGATTATGTAAACAAAGGAAAAAAAGTTGTGTCCCCCCAAGGCCTTTCCGGCAATCATAAAATCCCCCCCCCCCCCCCTTTCCCCGGTGCCAAATCCCTCAACCCCCTCCCCAAACTCCACCGCCCCCTAACTCCCCCAATCCCACCTTCTTCAAACTCCACCCCATCCTGATACTCCCCCCCCCCCCCAACGACTCCACTCCCCAATACCCGTCCCCAACACCTCCACAACCCTCACAACTCCCCCACACAAAGTCCACCACCCCCAATACCTCCCCCCCCCCCCAAACTTGTGGTTGCTTGTTGGACTGAAAAAAGAACTAATACATGGATGGAAAATATATGTGAGTAACGTGAAGTTGGTTTTTGTCGTTTCCGTCGTATTTTTTTTACAGTTGATTCCAAGTAAGGTATATTGGGATTTTTAATTATAGTAGCATCTGGGCGAAGTCATCATTCTGGTACATTACAAAATACAGATCAATGCCGAAATAAATAAGCTGGAATATAAATAAAATAACTGAATTTGTTTGACGGATCGTAAAACAACACAAAAGTAAAAAAATGTATTTTTTTTAAATTTAGGCTGGAATGATTTTTCTTGATAATTCTCAAGATCTTCCAGATTTTTTTTCAATTAAATACTTTCGATTGAAGTATTTCCATCCCGAGAGAATATCGATCAAAACTAAACAAGTATCAACCTAATATGTCGTTCCTATTAAAAAAAAAAAAGAATTTAGGATATCCATCGTGCGAATCGTGAGCAGAAAAAAAGCGCCGTCTTTCAAACGGCGACTTTTCCAAATTTTTCTTACCTTTAGAACCTTATTTGGACTATTACGAACATTAAAAAAAATTATTAGCCAAATCGGTTGAGCCGTTCAACCTAATATGCCATTACCAACGAACAGCATTATTTTTTTGTTATATAGACGATTGTATGGAATAACATTTTATATTGTATGTAATAACCATACTACGATTTGATAACGCAGGTGGCGCTGATAACATTGACGGCGAAACTAATAGCAATTTATTTGGCTATCTATTATAACATTGATAATAAATGTTTTTTTTATAAAGAAATGACATTTAACCAATGATAACATTGATTTATTAGTGCCATCTATCGCATTTTTCATATATTCGAGAATACTTTAAAAATACGTAGAGATATAATGCGATATATTAGTCTAACTGAATATTAGGGTGCGTAATTATTACCTAATAAAACCTGTATACCAAATTAAAAATGGACATCTACATGTAAATAATACCCAAATAATAAAACTTACGTATATAATGAAAAAATCTCTTTTTATTATCTTTTTTTTATTATTTTATTATGTTATTGTATTATTATATTTTATTGTATTATTTTTATGTCTCAAGTGCCATTGATACTCCGCCGCCATACTGTTATACCTACCACGAAAGTTGCCATATTGAACATGTCATCTACTCGTTGCCATCTACACGTAGTAAAATACTGATTTCTAAATCGTAGTACGTGCTATCTACACTTTGACATCTACAGGTAGTAAAATACTGGTTTCCAAATCGTAGCACGTCATTGGCTATCTAGTACGCTATATATAATCAATAGCGATACTTAGTTTTAAGTTCAAACTGTATTTTTAAAAAATCTATATAAAACAAAGTCGGGTTTGTTCGAACACTTATAACTCGAGAACGGCTGGAGCGATTTTCATGGTTTTTGATTTGTTATATTTTTGTCTTCGTCCCGAATAACAGAATAACTACTAAAAACAAAAATTAGAAAACTGACGAAAAAAAAAGAAAAGAAAAAAAAACCCATACAAAATGTAAATCCGTGTTTTTCTCATGGTCAGTTGCACGTGGCATGTTCACGTGTCGGCAAATCAACCGCTATATTTGTTCTTGCGCCTGTCAAAAAATGACGAATATCACAAGCTGCTTCAATGAAGAGAATTAAACCGAGTGCATCCCATGCTGCACAATATGTAAATAGTTTAATTCAATCATGTCTTGCTGACATGCTATTGATATACCTAATATTTGTACTTTTATGTTTCTTTTTGGGTTATTATCTTAATAAAGTAGTCAACTTAATATTTATTTTGTATTCATTGTATTACTTTCATAAAATCATAAATTAAGTTCAGCTAATCTGTAACACGGCATTCATTGACTGTTAGGCGGTACGACTGTTAGGGTCAGCTAGTATTATAATAATAAAGATTTTGTAGTATTTTCGATTTTTATTTTTAGAAAGCCTGCGACTTTCCGGGAGTCTCTTCGCAACCCCCCTGGGGGTCGAGACCCACTGGTTGAAAAACACTGTCATAGAGAATGAGGAGCCCTGGGGTAAGGCTTCTATAATTATCCAATCGTTTTTCACTGCCTCTTCGGAGCAGTGAAATACGTAATAATCTGTAACACGACATTCATTGACCGTTAGGCGGGACGAAGTTCGCCGGGTCAGCTAGTTTTAAATAAAATTAAATGTTAAAAGATACATATTGCAACGATTGTTTATTTATATTTTAATTTATAAATGCTTTTTTTTAATAAAAGAAAAGACTACCTATACTTTCTTCTAATTTTTCAGCGGTTGTTCACCGCGTCGCGAGCGCCCAACGTAGAAAATTAAAGTCCATAAATATTGCGGCCGAATTTTACGACCTGCATCACGGGGCTTGCAGCACGATGGTTATCTGCCCTCCTTGCAAAGCCGTCGGTAATGGCCGTCTTGACTTATACGCCTTGTGCAATACCGCACGCGAGTTTTAAACACAGCACCATTTTAATAACGACGGCGTTATAAAAATGCAGAGTGCTGTTTGAAAATATAGCGAGTAAAGCCGGGAGTTTAGAAATTGCATTTTATGATTAGATGAGAGCTAGAGCTATGATCGTCTGAAAACTTTTGATTGGACTTAAGCCAGACTTACGATATTAATAATATTACAATCCCTTAAGGTCGATTCATGAAAGCCGATCTCCTTTGCTGCCTGCTTTTCAGATTGACAGCCCTTGAGCCATTACACGACGGGGTGTTGCCAAGTGTTCTTTGGTCATAGGTAAAAAAGCTGTTTTCCTTATGTAGTTTCTGAAATATATACATATATTGAACTAGCTGACCTGTACCCACTTCGTTGGGCGGTAAAACTTTTTACCCGTGATGAAATTATGAGTGTGGTTCGGTTAGTACTGAGTGCTATGATTTATTTCCTGACTGCCAAAAGAAGGGTTATATTTTTACTGCATATGTATGTATGTATTTACATGCCAATTTGACTATAATACCGTTATTTGTGAGTGTCTTCTTGTGAGTGTCTTATTTGTGAGCGAATTATCTCTTTAACTTTTTATGCAGTAAAAGGGAAATTATATGCAGTAAAAGGGAAAAGTCTTTTGTTTTAAACACTTGAGACGTTAAATTTACTTATTTGTGAGTGTCTTATTTGTGAGCGTATTATCTCTTTAACTATTTATGCAGTAAAATGGAAATTATATGCAGTAAAAGGGAAAAGTCTTTTGTTTTAAACACTTGAGACGATAAATTTACTTATTTGTGAGTGTCTTTTTGTGAGTGTCTTATTTGTGAGTGTATTATCTCTTTAACTATTTATGCAGTAAAAGGGAAATTATATGCAGTAAAAGGGAAAAGTCTTTTGTTTTAAACACTTGGGACGATAAATGTACTTATTATGATAAGAATTCATAATTGTTGATAATATGACCAATAAACATGACCTAACGATTTAAATTATTTTTTTAATATAAAATACTACTTTTTGTGACTTAAATATAAACTTTAGACATACGCCGTCACTGACTTTTTTTGTAGGCTTTTTTGTATGAAATGTTAATATAGCAAATCCGACTACCACGAAAAAGTCTTTTAATTTTCCGGATTATTTGATAGCCTATGACACTCACAAATAACGTGGCTTTCTATTGGTAAAAGAATGTTCAAAATCAGTTCAGTAGATCCAGAGATTACTTCCTACAACGTCACAAACTTTACCTCTTTATAATATTAGTATAGATAAACTTTATTGTTATAATGAGGTATACTCAGACCGTCGAGTTATACGTCGCGGGAGGGTATGGAATAGTGGGAGTTTCTTTAACCCTCTGGGTCAATGTTTCCCGTTCACGGAAACGGGCCTCTTCCTCGCCGAGTTATTCAATAGCGAGAAAATTATCTATGCGTGGGGAATGACACTTGGCGGGGGGAAAACAATGGAGATTGTAATTCGGCGGCCCGAGTACCTGTAACTTACGATTTCAATTGATAAAATGGGGAAAATTTTATAAAAATGGGGATTTCCTGGTGTTATAATATAACACCAAATACGATAATAACTTTATTGTATTTAGTGTCAAATGAAAGGTCTCATTAAGTACATTGAGGAAACATACGTGTATCTATACGAATAAAGAAATAAACCACAAATATTACATTAAAAAATCTAATAAACAAAATTTTTAATACAATAGATCATTTTCTGTAACGACATTCGTGTTTTTTTAATTTTTTTTATATATTTACTTGTTTCTCTATAAGAAAAACCGTTAATACTAAAAGGTTGAAACGATCTCAACTGCCGTAGGTTTTATACTTTATAGGGTGTTCAAAAAACTCTAGCGCACAAGAAAATTGTAAAAAAAAGTATATTTCCCTCAGCTAGTAAAACAGGGCATTGGATTTCATTTTTGGCTAATTCTCCCAAGGAGCATAGTAAACAATACTGTCCAAACCAGTGAATCTAACATAATTTATATTCTGGATGATGAAACGCGTGCACAATTCCCACAATCATAATCGAAACCCCATGCCCGGTTGACAGAGCATGAGCAGACGTGTCACAATGTGTCTCCCGTCGCCATTCCGAACTACCGTCACAGATTAGGTAAGAAGTGTAGGTATACTAATGCAGCAGACGCGTCAAAGAGGAAAATAAACAAAACAATTCCGGGAGAGGACGTACTTCCCGAGCTCGATGGTTTTCACAACCAATCGGAACAATATACTAAATGCAACACACCAAGGATGACCACAGATTCATTTTCATCCAAATGTAGGTTTATGCAATGCCATAACAAGGGTGCAGTAAACGGTGTTTTTGTAGAGGTACACAAATTCAAAATGGAATAAAACACGTGAAAATAATGTAAATGTGATTTAAGGCAAATGAGTGCCACGGTTAGCTCCAATGAAACGCAATCTTGGAGTCCAATTTTCGACAACTTTATCGAGCAACTGGGGCCGGATATCATCAGTAACACGGCGAATGTTGACTTTAAAATGGTCCAACGTATGAGGTTTATCGGCATAGACTAGAGATATCACATACCCAGAAATAAAGTAATCTAAAGTCATACGGCCATTGAGGCCAGTTCACAGGCCCATTACGCGAAATTATGCACTCGCCAAATGTTTACCGTAATAAATTGATGATGTCGCCCGCCGTGTGGCATGTTGCGCGATCATGTTGAAACCAAAGCTCTGTCACATCAATGCCATTCAACTGAGGAACGAAGAAGTTAGCAATCATGGTTCTGAAGCGCTCTCCATTGACGGTAGCATGCTGGCCGGCATTGCCTTTAAAAAAATATGGGCCAATTATTTCATCTACCCATAAAGCACACCAAACAAAGACATTTAATGGATGTAAGGGCGTCTCGATAAAGGCTTCTGGGTTTTCTCCACTACAATTTCGGCATCTAACAAATTCAGTCAACAAAATTTTGTGTTGAAAAAGAGGATCAAGCTGAATATAGTTTTCGGAATATTTACAGAACCTATGGCGCATAATAGTCACGCAGTTTCAACTCTTGCACGAGATGGATCTTGTAAGCTTTAAGGTCAAGATCTTTTCGCAAAATCTTCCACAAAGTCGATGGGCACTGCTCCAATTGCTGTGCATAATGGCGAATCGACTCTACAGCAGCAATAACTTTTTCTGTGTGCACTGTTTATCGTCTTTGTGGATGTGTAATATCGACTTGTGTGAAAACGACCCACGATGTTCCGAATAACTTGCTCAAATGGACGATTATGTCGACCATAAAATGGCTTATTTGACCAAAAAGTTTATCGAACCGAACCATTATATTCAAAATTAATTTGCACAATTTACAATCGTTTTTATGTCATAAATAGGATATAAACGAATTTACCGCGTGAAATTTGTAGCACCCGACGTTTCGGTAACGTTGCAGCCGCCGTTGTCCAGGGTAGACTGAAAGAGCTGTCGATCCGTTGTTTTGCGGGAAGGCCGCATACCGCTGCCGCCACTGCGTAGGTTTATTTATTTATTTATTTATTTGCAGCTGTTGTTATAAAAAACATATACAAAAAACAAAAACACACAGATTAAAAATTAAAACTGTAAATAGACAAAGACTATAAAATAAAGCTACAAACGCTGCAAATTAGGGGTATCCTCAGGATATCTCTTATCCTGGTTTTCAGGACACACCAGGTTATAACGGTGGTGGAAGGCCGGGCTCGGAGCGCGCGAATTTCGAAAATCCGTCTTGCACACAACACTCACTGTATGCTGTCTTACGTCCTTGCATTCGGCGTTCGGCGGCGGGAATATTTTAAGAAGAGGGTTCCACGTAGAAGAGAGTTTGTAACCGTCGTCTCTATTGAAGTTCGGGGTTCTTCTGTCAGGGTTCGGGGTTCTTCTTTGTTATGTCGTCAGTCTATTCACGGTGAAATTGCAAAACGTACTAACCACAAATCAACTGTCAGCTGTCAAGTTGACATTATATAGAAACAATGTTATCAGTTAAAAACCAAACCCCTAAAAAAACACCCGTTACAAACATCATTAGGGCCCAAAACAGGCAAAACAGACACTTCCCTAGAGAGAATACACCACAATGGGCCTTATTTTTGAGGCAGAATCGTATGACTGATTATTTTTTGTCGTCCTCTACGTACTTCGTCTATTATACTGGCGTCACGTCAAAATGATGTCGCGCCGATTTTACGACGGGAAACGTTCACCCTAGTTTTTCCAAAAGTTTTGCTATATAACATCATCATTTTGTTACATATTAGTATAACAACAAATGCTCGCGTCGTATCTGGTGTGAACGCCTATAACTTTAATTAATCTGTGCCATCGCCCTCGGTTTTCCACCCGTTAATATTTCTAACAGCCGTTCGCCGGTCACAGAGGCGTACGTGACTCTACGAGGAAAACGCATCAAACGATTTCCACGGGGACCTTACAAACGCTACGCGAGCTTGCAACGTCCGACGGCGGCGCTCACACACGTGACTCGATAGTCAAATGAGGTGCCGCGTTAGATTATAGACGCGACAATGTATGTATATAATGCAACAAATAGTCTGCATGAGATGTTTGCAAGCCAGGAAATTTGAAAAATATTTTGACATTACTTCAAAACTATTATATTATTTAAATGAGAATATAAAAACAGTTAGGTGTACCAAAGAGCCGTTTTAAAAAAAGGTTAAATTATTAGAAGAAAATGGAATTCCGTGGGAGAATTGTATATACTTTAATTGTAAACCACTTCACGTAACTGTACACAATACTTCACGATATTACTTTCGACATTTAATAATATTATGATGTACTCGTAATAATTTATTTTTATGTCCAAAGATTTTGTTATTTTGAAATACTAGCTGTCGCATACTAGCTGTAACATAATATCGCCAGCTGAAAGCGATAGTGAGCTGGCTATATTTAAAAAAAGTTATGTGATAACAGCATTTTATCTTTCGCTTAAGTTTTAAGAATAAGAATAAGAATAAGAATAATTTATTTTCAAAAACCCGATCTGGGTATAGAAATTACATATCTAATGGTATTTCTACAAATAAAATTACATTCCAAATTACTCATAAAATTATAAAAAAAGTCTATAAAAAAGTAATAATTGAAAAAAGACATAGAAATTCAAAAATTCAATAACAAAAACATAAAAACTAGAAAAATAAAAAACAACAAAAATAATGAGAAAACATAGAGAATCAGCAATTCAATAACAAAAATATATAAAAACTAGAAAAATAGAAAGCATCCAAAGAGTACTACATAAACTACATTTAATAAGGATCAAACTAACATTAAAAAAATACGAATAAAATTATCAAAATATAAAAATCTGAAATTTAAATTGCAAATATAAAATCAATTAAAAATAATAATATTAAAAAAATAATCTATAAATATTCAAATTTTAATAATCAAATTAAGTAAACATAATTATAATAAAATAGAATAGAATAGAATAGAATAACTTTATTGTGCTATAAAAACATAACTTAATGAATATTACGCTGGTTTTATAAAAAAGACAATTTAAGCACAAATGGCGGACTTATCGCTATAGCGATATCTTACTATAATTAATGTAATGAAATAAGAGTCAGAAAAGTAATTTAACAATTAAGAAAAGAATATAGTCACAAATAAGACTATATTATACAAAAATAGAATACATTGTATTACAGATAATATAATCTATTATATATATTAAAATATAATTTAATATAATTTGACTTTATTATAATATTTTTTTTATTTTAATTTCAAATCACATTTTTTTAATAGACCAACATCAATTTTCTTGCTTTAGTTGTTTTGAAAAATATAAACCTTAATTTTAGGGTTAATTTTATGAAACTCTGGGAAAAGTGAGAAATGACCCAATGTGGCACTTAACTTCGGCTTAATAACCATCTCAATAAGGTAGATTGTCTCATGCTTATCCGAATCTATTAATATACAACAGTGAGTTGTGTTTCAAATTGCATACAGAACTCAGTGTCGCCTTTAACTTTTCGCAATTCTTTTAATGCAATAGTGGTTTGTGTTTGAAATTGAGTAAATAACTCAGTGATGTTTTTTACAAGTTGATATTGACATGATAGTCTTTTCCATTAACCCAGTTTTGCATTATGCAAACCTAACACACAACACTGAGTTATTGTGATAAGACGGGTATTTTCTTTTCAGGAAACACTTTTGTTTTGGATAGATCTTATGTTACTCGAAATTTCTGTATACTTAGCTCAAAATTGACTTTTGGGTAGATAACCCACCATCTCTTTCAGCTAGTGATCTACATGTCCTGGTAGAGTCTAAGGGCTTATCTACTAGGAGTAATCTCAATATCCATGCTCCAAAATGGATCAAACGAACGCGACCAATAGGCAAAAGAGAAAATATACAAATCAAGGGGATACCGCAAAAAATGGTGAAAATATCTTAAAACATCACAGTCACGTTCGTTACCGAATTTCCCTTGAAGAATGAAGATGATGAGTTCGGGTTCGCCACAAGAATCCCTAGCAACAATGTTCAACGCGGTTCCTTTGCGACAGGTAACTCAATGCCTAAAAGATAGCTTACTAGATACATCGAAGCGACGCAAGATACTATATAATTCAGGCATTGAACTTCCGGGAGACTTTCGTAAAATATTCATCAATGAGCACCTCACAATCAAAAATAAAAACTACGAAGCGAAAGTCAGCGCCAAACAGAATAATTACTCCTATATATGGGTAAAAAATCTAAATTATCCAAAGTATTATCCAAACTTCTCTAGCAGGAAGATATCCGAAGTCATGCAGGCAGCATTGATGTGCAAGTATTCTTGGGCCATGATGCATGGGCATGGTGGTCAATCTGCGTTGTTGGTCGGTCCAACTCATGGCTCGGCTTCCATCCGGTAGCCTCGTCGAAGAGAGAACTATTGTAAGACCTTAGTGAACTCTCACTGCGGCTGTATCCTGCAGTTGTGGGCAGTTGAAATCTGCAGTGCGCCAGGAGAATTGAAGACTCCGGGTGAACTTCACTCTCCGAACTTACGATGAACGCTGAAGCGGGCGAATGAACGGGGAGTTTGTAAACGTATGTTTCCTAACCGGGGTGAATATTAGGCTACTGCCACCTATCCTTAGAAGGATCACCCTTGTAAGATGCGGGGAAAGGGTGCCACGGGCCCAAGACACATTTGCCGCTAACAGTAGGTAGAGGCCGTGAAAGCGACTTCGAATCTAGAATCGACTAAAGGGACGAGAAAACCTTCTAAATCTGTTAAGCAGGGCGCGTGGTGTCCCTTTTGGGTCTCCGCTGTACTCTGACGGGTTCATGGTTGAAATGGACGGTAGATTGTCTAGTCCCAAAAGCCTTCGACTCATCTCAGGGTGGAAGAACGCAATAACATCTCGTTATACGCCAGCTAGGCGTCTAACGTGGCGCTTGATACGCCAGCTAGGCCTCTGTTTAGAGATCTCTGCATCATGACGCTGCCGTCCATTTATATAATGGAAGTAGTGCTGTTTGTTCGCAGAAATCTAGCCGATTTTAAAGTGAATGGTGTGCATCATCAGTATCCAAGAAGATCTCGTAGCATGCTACGTTTGGTAAGTCATGCATTATCCAAGTCGAAGAGGCTAGCCTATATCGCCGGCCCAGCGGTTTACAACAAACTCAGCGAGCACATTAGGCAGGCGCAATCTCTTGACGTGTTTAAGAGACGCCTTAAGAGATACCTTACAGATAAGGCGTTTTACTCACTGGAGGAATATTACTCGAGTGAAGTCTAAAATGCTTTGGTGGCTAAAATCTTTAATGATCTCTTTGCATTTTGTCTTCTGTCTTCTTTTTACATTATTATTGTGTTTTTTCCTTCGTTTTGTTTTGTTTATTTTATCTTTTATTTACGATAAAAAAAATGTTTGTTTGCTAATATGTATGAATGTTTGCTAATCTGTATCTGACTTGTATACCAGTATACTAATAAAATGAATATGAATATGAATATAACGTTCTGAGATGGCGGGTTCGCCCGGAACATTGACAACTCCCCATCTGTAGATCAATATCTATTTATTTATTTGTATTTACTTATTCAAGAAAAAATATACAAGAATTATTTAAAAAGAATGATTCTGTGTCATTCCGAACTAGGCAGCGTATATTCCAAGGAAGAGATTAATTTCATATCATAATTTTATGAAAAAGATGTTTCTAATCTATTGGTTTTATATGCTAAGATTAAAATGATTGAAATGAAATTGTTATAGTAAGATATAAAAAAACCAGCAGAATGATCATAAAAAATAATTATGATGATTAAATAATAAAAGTATTAGTAAATAATTATAAAATAAATCCAAATACAAAATATTACATAATAAAAATCAAATTCTGAATTCTCAAAAGAATTCATCGATGTTAGTACCACCTCAACACAGGTTCATACCTAGTGAGGTGGTAAACCGTTATGTCAAAAGATGAATTTCCTTTCTAAGCTAGGTATAATATATACACTTATTATAAACTGTTTTTTTGTTAGAATAAGGATTTTCTTTGTAATTTGTATCTTGAATTACGGAAATAAATAAATAAATAAATAAATAAATTCACTGTTGTATACATATAGATAAATTATATTGACAGAGATATGAGTGTGTAACTTATGTATGTATAAATGCATGTGTGTATAAATGTGTATATGTTTGTATAAATATGTACATTGTCTCCGTTCTACCTTTACTAATCAACCACTGAATGAGGCATTTTCTTAAAAACGAGCTGTGTCTGCCCTGCAGTATCGATGTTTTTTTCTAAAATATTTATTGATCATGATAATGGTGTTTTTTCCTGGGCACTATATATTGTGATACCTGCTCCGATCTTGTGTTCTTAGCATGGAACAATGTCTCTGCTTGCGCTCGATTTAAATTTAAAGCAGTTGTTTAACAATACGGTTGAATAATATGAAATATTTTCGCTTGGATATGGATAAGGTACAGGACTTGCATCCGAAGTTTACTGTTTACTAAATTAGCTTAGTGTTTGTAATTAAAGCGCAGAGATAAATATTGATATAGCCTGCGCATATGGCTAGCCATGAGATGGGCAACCGTGTGCAGCGGACGTGAAAATGGATTAAAATCAAAAGCTTCGCATTGGCCACCCCTAATCCCTGCATTCGAGCATTAAAACCATCGAAATTAATTTACTTCGTAACCATCAAAACTTTATGAAAATAATTTAACAAACCTGAGTTTTTCTAATTATGCTTTATCTTTTTTTTCAGAATCGAATTCAGAGGTCCTTTTCGAAGGTATGTAAATTTTACAATGTTATTAAGTTTATAACTTTTATGCATTACCTGCTCTCTTTCAAACATTAATCTTTGACATGTTTTAACTATGCTTAGTCGAAGTTCACAAGATTGTACTACTAAAATGTTGACTAACGTAAAATGTCTTAACTTTCTAGGTACATTTGTGCTACTATACATAGTATGTAAAAAAAACTGAGGTCTGCGTTTAAAATGGCAACACCAAAATATGAAAAACTAGATTTTCCAGTGCATGAATTTAAGCTATTTTTCTCATAATATGTCATTATCGATAGATGTACTGAAAGTTACAAAAATATATTTAAAAAAGGGTTCTTGAACTCAGGAGGTTAATATAATGTCTCAGGAATACACGCGCGCGCGAATGTGATGTTTAATCGAATACGTGGGATGGAGAGGTCCGTAAAGGCTTAATCTTTTCGGCGAGCTTTGTAGCAATCTTTCAATGAGACGACACTTAAAAGAGAAGAATAAAAAGAAGGAAAGGAGAAGACAAACGAAGGGTCACATAAAAAAACCATCAATGTCAATTTTTGGTCAAAATGATATACTTGTAGCTTGTTCCCAAACGAATCGAAGAATGAATCGATTTTGTATAGAAAGATCATAGACTGACCTTAAATGACGGGGAAGGAAACGTATGACGAGAAGACTGACCAAAGTCCTTGCGGTTACGGAGGACCTTTAACAGTCTTTCGCGTCAGGTCCAGAGGCAGAGTTGACGCTGAGGAGGAACTGTGATGGGAAATACTGATCAAGGTCAATCACTTTCCACGATTTCCCTTTTTTCTAAGATATAATTTAAGAAAAATCATTTTTTTTTAGAAACCTAAATGTTCTTATTATAAGATTATTCTTACAGTTTTTGCTTTTTTTCTGAGGTATAATTTAATTAAAATGTATTTTTTTTTAAAGAAATATATTTGTTTGGCAGATAAAATAGATATTTTTCGCATTCAAACTCTAGCTAAAATGTATAGGTATATGTCTTCTGGTTACTGATAGTTCACCAATTGGTCTCGTACCAGAGTCGTCGTACGTATCGTCCGTCCGCTTGTAACTTGGTGCATAGATATAGATTAGAGAAACACAACATGTATATTTTGAGCAGTTTTAATTAATGTGAGAGGTGACTTATCCAATTAGATGTTATTACAGAATTAATTAATATTATAATAGTGTACGCTTTTACTTGTACGAACATTAGTTTGATCGCAAATTTTACGTACGAATATTAATTTGATCTTGTACTAAGAATTATAAATCGTCATTGAATATTACTTAAGAGGCCGTGTACGAAATCGATGTGGGCCTTGATACCTCTATAATCAATGGTATAATATAACTATAGGTGGGTAGGATTTTCGGAGCCAAAGAGATACGTCCACCCTTTGGAAGCGCTCGGCGGGGACTAGCTGACTTGAGGCGTGAATCGTATCATAGGCGAGTATCATAACGCGAGAATTAGATTGTTTTAAAAGACTTTATTGCCAATTTTAATTAATGTTTTGCATTTTTTGTTGAGGAAATGGATTGATATTGAACTAAAGTTTATTTCTGTTGTTTTTATTTTATGAACGAGAGTTCTAAAAGGCCAAAATCAAAAGCATTTCTTCGCCCATTTTCTAAAAAAATTGACAAAGTTAAATATTTTTTTTATCAACAATTTTATATGAAAGTAGTAAAAAGTGATTCACTTATTATATAGAGGACTTTCACAACAATACATTGATTTTTTTAAATACCGTTTAGATGTCAAAACGATTCATAATTATGTTATATTCTAAACCTCTTACAGCAAAAATTCACAAACAGTCGCCGGTTTAAGGTCAATTAATCAAAATTCTATAATAATTTTCCAAAAAGTAGCTCACTCATTAGACAATAATATAAATGATCTTTTATGTTGTGCAATAAAACTTATAGAAATACAGTATTTTAACCCTAAATTCACGTCTGCAAAATTACGTAAATTCACGAATTGCGCAAAATTTCGTGTACGGCCTCTTAAAGCGTTGCTATCTGGCTAGATTCCCTACAAATGTATTTTTTTTAGTTAGCATTTTTTTAAAATTGACTTACCCCATTCGCTGGTCGGAGCTGATACGCACATTTTTTTCATTATTTTTTTTTTACCCAAATGTAATCAGCATTACAGATAATCCAAATCTTATTAACATATAACATTTTTAAATAGAACCGTTTTATTTATTGCTATGTACTTACTACTTTTTGAAATACAGTGTGTATTACTTAATAAAGTAATACACATTAAACACTTAATACATACAAACACAGTTACACAGTAAACACTTACATTCATAATTACTAAGAATTTCCATAATCGTATTTTGTAGCTGTATCGCGCTCACTGTCCAAATATCGACTTCCGGTCCAGCCGAACATAGTGCATTAAGCCTCCGTGTCGTAACATTAAAACAATGTTAGTTCTAGCGCTTATTACGATTATTACTGATTATTATCCACCAATGTGTGAGACTTCCACGGCAGTAATTTCCGCGTACGAGCAGTCTGATTTGTCTGAGACATACTACCTAACCCAATTATTTTGACACGTCCAAGAGCGGTTTTTAGCCGTCAATTGGACACGACGAAAATGTAATGTAATGTAATGTAATTCTTCCAAGTATGATCAGATTATCAACAAATCCTTTAGTCAGTTAATTAATATGGCGAATCGCCCAGCAATCTCTTCTTCAGCTTAGTAAGTTCCAAACAATCCCTAGAATAAGTATGGGATCGTATAATATTAATCGTCCATACTGCTTGAAGCATAAGAATCTCAGAAAGCGTTTCGGTACCCTCTATAGCATTTATTACTGGCCAGTATTTCTCTTTCGATGCGTAACAAAAGAAACAAAGAAATTTATACTGGGAATGTCCTAACCTTTGTTAAACAGATATACTATATAAGTTTGAATTGTACGTAATGTGCCGTATCATCGTACAACTATTTTTGTAGACAGGCCAGTGGGAAGGGTTATAACTCTCCTTAATTTCTTACCGACTGAGATAGACATCTTTTGTATATCCATTTAGTAGCTAAAAGGCGATTCCCTGATATCTCATTTTTATCATAATCTTTGCTTTACTTAGTTGTATTTTTAAATGTCAGAATTAGTTTACTTATGTCAGTCAATTATTATGTACTTGTACACTCTAGATTTAATATTCAAGGGTGAATTATATTCGTCTGTAATTCTTCTGAATAATATTTAAAATAAAGAAATAATTATATCCATTATTTGTCATGTGGCTAAAATAAATAAATTGGAAGCATAAAATCGGCTGACGAAGAGGCTAATCAAACGAATGTGTTTCTCGCGTGCGGCTAGCCCAAATGCCCGGTGTGGTGGTCAAATCAAAGAGCTGTTATCAACCTGTAATCCGTTTCATTTGAAGGACCGGTTCCGGTACCGCGACAATCGATGGCTGTAGTCTGACTTGGCGTGCGGCGCCATCGTGGCGGTTGCCATGTCGACAGACTGGTGTTATTGGCGTTGCGCTTTGCGTCTCGGTTTAAACCCTTGGCAGATATCCCAATGACCTTATTGCGGGTGGATTCGAGTGACGTCATCGATTACACGAGAAATCCGCGAGCAACGCATGGTGTGATAGTAGTGTGACAGTTGGATGTTTACGGTTCCTGTGCAGTTGGGCCATTAAGACCTGCTCGTTATCTGGTCGGATCAATTCTTATCCAGTATATTCCTCTAAGAAAGCCAAATCTGGACCGGACTCTGTTTATCCTGTCACGATAGATAGATCAGTTCCTCTGGGGGATGGATGACATTCGGGCGCTGCTAGGCGGTTTGCGCATTGTGTGGCGTCAGGTAACCGACTGTGCACTCCGGCGAATAACTGGAGTGGTCTGGAAATGCTCTTATACGTTTCCGAAGCAGCGGGGGTGGATGGTGACCTGATGTCACCCACTCTTGAAATGATCCGTTGGCCATCCTATGCCATGTGCAACGGACCCGTCGCGGTCGGGTAAAGGACGCCACGGTCCGTAATAAATTCAAACTGAATTATAGCTAGCATCAGAATCCATACCCGATACCAGACGGGAGGACGTAGAAAATCGGCCATATCTGGTAGTAAGGCGCGAGGTCGGCCTGCTGCGTTTACTTCCCAGTGCCTCGCCATAAGGCGTTGGTGGGTAGACTGTTTCGTTCTCAAGTCTTAACGTTTAGTTTACCCCACGGTTGAAAAAATGATCAAATATCGTTACCGTTACTCGCGTCCTCGCTACCAGATTTAACAGGATTTATCCGTCCTCCCGTCTCGTCACAGGTCCAAAGTCGCTAGCGTGGCCTATACCCGATGTTAGAGTCGGCCCAACTCACAGTTCAGGCCCCATATGCTAGCCTCCACTTAGAAGTGCAAGCCCGGGTAGGACACTGTGCCTGCGGGTCAGTTCCCCTGGGAATTGTCCTTCGGGCGCTCCTGGACGGTCTGCGTGCCGTGCGGCGCCAGCCAATCGACTATGCATTCCGACTGATAACCGGGGGTGTCTGGATCTGAGCGGGTGTCGTTACGGCAACGGCTCTTGAAACGACCAATCAGCTACCCGATCCCGGGTGAGAACAGTCCGGCGACGGACGCCGTGTTTCGGGACAGATTCGGTTAATTCCGAAGGTGTTTTAATTGTTTACCAGATCAGTAATGACATATAGAGTAAAATCCGAAGTTGGCTATTCAACTCAAAAGGCATCTTTGTAAATACGAGCGAATGCCTTGCTAAAGTCAAAGTAACCGATAAATCAAAATAAAACCAGTTGATTGTCTTTAAAACCTAGTACATAGCTGTTTAGACATTAGTACACAATACTTTGGATACATGATAATTTATAATTTGATTACAAAATCTAAAGAACGAAACTAGTGATTACCCGCTAATATTAAAATAATTTAAAAAATAGACACTAAAGGTTTCTGACCAATCTCATCACATAATTTATAATAATCATATCAGATACCTACATAAAACTACAAAATCAATCAGATTTGACATGTAAAAAATATTTATTAAAATACTCACTTACTTTTGAAAATGTTAACGTTATAATAGAGAATAATATATTATTACAAATACAAAATACAACTTTTTATCAATAAGAAAATAAAATTATCCTAATAATATAATGATAAAATGGTAAATAAAACTATAAAATGTCAAGCTATATTAAGAAAATCAAAATTGAACTCGTCAGTCACCTAATAAGAATTCGTGGATAACATACGATTCTCCCTAAATAAGGTAGCCATTTAATTTGAACTTAAATTCGACATAATTTCCTAGAGAAATTGTCATTCTTCGTACCGCCGCGGATGGTTCGCTCTCGTCGTACGTTTGAACTCTATCGTGCACCGTTCGTTGGCCACATACAAAGATCGATCTCAAGATATCGACATATTTTACATGACCCAATCTAAATTCAGCGAGGCTTTTCATATCTCACTTGGCGAATGACGAAAACAACAGAGCGAAAATGTAACAAATAATTATATATAATGTTAATACCTAACTATATCCCATCCCTATCCTTTCCTATCTTATCCTTTATTGGAGCTAATGGGCCCTGGTTGTTCAACGTGTAAATAGTCGAACAACGGCGGGATCATAACCGTAAATAAATTATAATAAAATAAATAAATAGATTTTAATATGCGGGTACTTCACAAAATGAGACAAAATCGATGCGCGCAAATCCTTTTAACATCAACACGTAATCATATATATGTCTGTAAAACACCGACTGACCTGTGATGAAGATCCTCGCCTAGCTGAAGTCCCAGCACTGCTACGGACCCTCGAGGTGTCTGCTGGTGGATTTTTCATGCAATCTTCGACAATGCCTCACACACGACTCACTCGACGCGGATTAGTTCCTTCGCGGAGTTTTAACTATGATTTTGCGGAGCGGTTCAATAAATAAAGCGGTTCAGAGTCGCGATAATATGCAAAACCTCTGAAAATATATGTGCAGTCGTCGTGACGGCGCGGCGGATGATTATAAACACTAGCAGCGGGTAGGCATTTTGAGCGAATCGTAGTACTGGCAGCGTTGAAGTAGTTCTTCTTCTTCTTCGGAGTCAACATCTGTCAGTGAAATCGAATATCCACATATACTAATTAAATGCTGATGCAAAGATACTAATTAAATGCTGATGCAAAAGATAGGCGCGCAACCAGGCCCTGTTTCAGTTAGGCCACTACGACCTATGGGTCGGCCAAGCTCACGTGTCAACACCCATCCGGCAGCCTCCACGCAGAAGTGCGAGCCCGGGTAGGACTCTGGTCTGCGGGCCGGTTATCCCCTAGGAATCGCCCCTTGGGCGCTCCTGGACGGTTCGCGTACCGTGCGGCGTCAGCCAATCGATTGTGCGTTCCGACTGATAGCCGGGAGAGTCTAAAAATACCGGGTGCACAGCCGGGCAAAGGATGCCGTGGTCCGCGATAGATTCGGTAGACACCGAATCACCGCTACGTAAGGAAGATGACCGCGCAAGCGACCTCGAACCTGTAACCAGTCGGAAGACCGGGTTGCAACTGGAAGTAAGGGCGCGAGTGTCGGCCCGCTGTTTGATTAACGCGGTAAGGCGTTGGCTTTTTAGGGCCAAGCCACACGATGCGGTGCGGCTGCGGCGCGGCGCCTCAGCAGGTGCCGCTGCGGCGTCCTACATACAAATATCTGTGGTATGCCACACAATACAAATATCTATGGTTCCGGCGTCGCACTGCATCCATAGGCGAAAGTTCTGCAGTGCGACGCCGCACCGCATCATGTGGCCCGACCCTTACGAACGTGTGGCGTAACTAGACGGTGGACTGTTTTCGTCCCAAGTCTTGTATGGGTTCGCCCGTTGTAGTTGACAGCTCTAGTTGTTGTTATCCCTTATTATTCTTGATTGCAATGATTGAATTTGCAATTATAAATAATGTATTTTTTATTTTATTTTTATTTTATAAATTAAACCAGTTAGTAGGTATCCCTAATCTTGGCATAGTCAAATTCTTTATACAAGATAATGTGTTATACCTTATGTTGTATAATTATTTTTTTATACAGATTGACTATTTTTTTAAACGGAAAAAACAATTATTAAATAAATTTACAATAAAAATATAAGGTCCTTTAAAAAACTATTTGTGGTGCTAAATACCTAAGTAGGTATAGATGAAAAATACAAATAGTCAAAATATAAAAACGAATAGTCAGTTATAAAATAGTCAAATCAGAAATACCACAATTATAAGATTACAAATAGAAATGTCTCAATAGAAATAGTCAATACAAATTTTATTAATCTAATTCATCTCCGATTATCAAAATGATTGGATATATAGTCATGAAAAAAAATGCATATATTGTATTATAATAAAAGTAATCATGAAAGATTGGGAAATTCAATACTGTGAAAGTCCCTAACATAATAAATTGGGTTCTTGATGAGAATGTCCTGGACTTTAGTTCGCTAATAATCTAATTTATTTCAATTTAATTTTGATAACGTATAAGGTATTACTGTAAAATACTCAGCAGGAATATAAAATCGAAGACTATCGCGGTTGTTTGACATTATAAATAGGATAGAAAACGATTTTACCGCGTGAAATTTGTAGCAACCGACGTTTCGGTGACGTTGCAGCCGCCGTTGTCCAGGGTAGACTGCTACCCTGCGGTAATTTCACGCGGTAAATTCGTTTTCTATCCTATTTATAACTCTGCAGGTAATATTTAATCGGCCTGTAAAATATTGCATTTGCTAGATTATTTGTAACATTAATAATTTAAGCTGGTGTATCTTTCTCGAAGAATAAGTAAATAATGAAAAATAAATAAACTGGGATATTTCCCCGTTTATAAGTTTCATATTTCGAGTAGTTTGTTATAACATATGGTTTCATCGTAGTTTGGATTCCTTTTGAATAGTTTCAAAGACGGACAGGGTAGTATTAAAATTCAGTGGTACCCAAACTTTTTTGTTCCTTAGACCTGTTTTGCTCGCTGTTTTCCGTAGACCTCCTTGTCTGCACAATATTGAATTTTACTAAACTTACTAATTTTGAATGTGTTTCTGACAGCTGGCACAGTACTGATCACTTACATAGGAATTATGGTACATAAAAAATGTAAAAACATGTACAATTTTGAATTGTTAATTTCTACACGTCCACGACCTTAACGCACGAAGCATTTGTGTAAGCTGCACATAAGTGCACATGTAGCACTATTCGTTTGCTCTGACATTTGACGCGTCTATTATTTTTCACATTTCTCTCCTCCCCTCGTTAGTCATGTGCGCTGGCCTCCTCAATCGACTAATGGTGCAATTTGAGTTGAGTGTTGATTTCCTTACATGATACTTGTGACGTGCGCGTTTGTTTATTGCTATTATCATAAATTAAAAATACTATGTTGTTCACACAATCTTCTTTAGAAGTAATACGACATTTACGGATCGCCTAACTAAATGTTTATGATGACCTGCCTAGATGGGGTCCGCTAACGTGGACACCCATGTGTACCTCGTGCACCTTATTTGTTTTCTCTCCCTGACACGGACCCCCTGCAATTCAACATCGACCCCTGGGGGTCCACATAGACGACTTTGGGAATCACTGTATTAAATTATGCCTACCTGTGATAAAACTAATCATCTTCATAATGAAACGAAAGAAGGTGGGGGATCCCTTCAGGTGCGAGTAGTTATAGATATTATGTCTGATTTATAGAAACACCATGCAAATACGCACCCCTCTGAAATCTGAAAAGGGCATAACTTATAAAGCAGCGGGCTACGCAAATACGCGCGTGTTTTGAAGGGCTGAATTTTCCATGGCGTGCGTGAGACGTGTGACGTGAAAATTCCACTCCGTATATTCAGACCGTTGCCGGCGGAAAATTTCTCCCATATAATTATATTGACGTTCCGTTCGTTTGAGTAATTTATTAAGCAGCAACGAGTCGTGCGGGATTTAATAATTAAAATAATGAATTAACTTAATTTAGACGAAGTGGCCAGACTCAAGAAACGCGCGCGAAAAGCGATGTGAATATAAATAGTTTCAGAGTAAAGAAAAGTAACTTTATAAATAGGATAAAACGAATTTACCGCGTGAAGTTTGGTGAAAAACGTCGGGTGCTACAAAATTCACGCGGTAAATTCGTTTTATCGTTTTTATAATGTCAAACCACTGCAATAGTCTTCGATTTCATACAAGTAACTTTGTTATAAACGGTGAGTTTATATTAGCGGCATCCTTAAAGTGGGTACGAGCAAATAAGCTAATAAATACTACCAGCAAATAAATCTAGTATGAAGAAATAAGCAACTTTTGATATATAAAATCGAAGAGTATCGCGGTTGTTTGACATTATAAATAGGATAGAAAACGAATTTACCGCGTGAAATTTGTAGGACCCGACGTTTCGGTGACGTTGCAGCCGCCGTTGTCTAGGGTAGACTAAAGAGCTGTCAGTCCGTTGTTTTGCGGGTAGGCCGCAAACCGCTGCCGCCACTGCGTAGGTTATAACGGTGGTGGGGGGCCGGGCTCGGAGCGCGGGAATTTTTAAAATCCGTCTTGCACACAACACTCACTGTATCCTGTTTTACGTCTTTGCGTTCGGCGTTCGGCGGCGGGAACATTTTAAGAAGAGGGTTCCACGTAGAAGAGAGTTTGTAACCGTCGTCTCTATTGAAGTTCGGAGTTCTTCTTATTTCAATGGCTTCCCGGATCATGCGAGGAAATTAGAATTGTTCCTTGGATAGAACAATGGGATTTTGAAACTGCATCCAGTGGTTACTTCCGCTATCCAATATATGTTCGCAGATCGCCGATTTTTACTACTTTCCTCGCATGATCCGGGAAGCCATTGAAATAAGAAGAACTCCGAACTTCAATAGAGATGACGGCTACAAACTCTCTTCTACGTGGAACCCTCTTCTTAAAATGTTCCCGCCGCCGAACGCCGAACGCAAAGACGTAAAACAGGATACAGTGAGTGTTGTGTGCAAGACGGATTTTAAAAATTCCCGCGCTCCGAGCCCGGCCCCCCACCACCGTTATAACCTACGCAGTGGCGGCAGCGGTTTGCGGCCTACCCGCAAAACAACGGACTGACAGCTCTTTAGTCTACCCTAGACAACGGCGGCTGCAACGTCACCGAAACGTCGGGTCCTACAAATTTCACGCGGTAAATTCGTTTTCTATCCTATTTATAACTTTTGATATATTTGGAAAAAAATGCTTTTTTTTATTTTTAAAAATTATCTTGTAAAAATGTTTGAAAAGCGTTGAGCTCGCTGCACCATCTAGTAGTAGATAAATTATCGTGAATAAACAATATTCGCGATATTTTACCTACCGCTAGATAGCGTAACGCGCTCAACTCTTTTTATAATAATTTTCAAAACATTTTTTTTTCTAATTTCCAAAAGTCTTTTTTGTTTTTTTTTTTAAAAATAACTATTAGAGTTCGTAATTTGCTCATACTGATTCACCCTCTTCAAGGATGCCGCTAATAAAAAACTCAAACTGTATATGGAGTAGGTACAGTCGTCGGGATCGCAGGAAAAATCGATTAGGTCCTTTACAATTCGTGTTTATATGAACGATTGCATAAAAGAAAATTTCCTAATATATACTCGGGAAAAATGAATCCAGGTCATGAATATAAACCTTAATAACGGTTACTAGAATGCTAGCTTATTCGAATTAAAAGTATTTTATACACTATTTAATACTATTCAATTAAAATTAAAAACCTTCTTAGTTGCTGTAAAGTATCAAAAATACTATCAAAAATGTTAAAACACAAGACATTTTTTTAAAAAATCGAACTTCGAAATCACTGCATCCATTATTAATGTGGTAATTATTGAATAAGCTACCATTCTTAGTTTTCAAGATATTAGAGTTTATTTTGGTTACTCGGATTCATTGCGTATGTATGTAGAGTAGATTGAATGCGACTAAATATTATTATTATTGTGATTTGATATTTTTAAATGATATTTTAATTTAAATTTTAATCGTTAACTTACACTAATTTTATTTCATATTCTTTTAATTTAAGTTATTTCTCTTGCTTTCAATTATTATTATCTGTTATTTCTTTTTTTATTCTTTTGGTTTTTAAAATTATTTTTTATAAGAACTTTTTCTTTAATTTTATTTGTCTAATTTTATTTGCTAATCGATTTGTTATTGTCTTAATTAGGTTTAAATTTTCTGTAAGTTCTTTAAATTTGTAACTGCACAACTTGGTTTTTAATTTAATTCGGATATTTTAGTATATATGTTTCTACAATCTGTAAAGATTTTTGAAAATAAACTGAACTTGAACTTGAACTTGAACTTGTATGATGCACAGCAAAACCTTTGAAACAAGGATTCTAGGTCTTGAAGAACTCGTATAATTACATATAATAATAAACATACATCTGGTGACCTAAAACGTTTTATTACAATAAAAATAAAATCCTTAACACTTGGAACATAATATTAATAATTACATTGTAAATTGTAACTTGAATTAGGGAAATGAAATAAATAAATAAATAAATAAACATACTTGTTTTCATATTCTTTATCAACGGATATTTTAACACACATTGGGCCCGATTGTGTTTCTTTTTAAACTAAAATTTGGAATTAGTTGATGCAAACGGGACAGAGCAAGGCGTTAAAGCGGAACATAAAATGGGCGATGGTACATTTTTCCGCATCAAAACTATATGTGGAACTTATAGCCATCCGAATAAATTAGAACACGTTTCGTGCGGTCTTAGATTCAGCCGCTTATTTTTGGTGCATATTTTCATACGGACAAATAGCAACTGTTTATGTCACATTCCGCTATATTCACGTATTGCTCTGTCTCGTTCAAATGAACATACCTGATTTTAGTAATCGAAAAAACGCTATCAAGCCAATTTTTGTAATTTAGTTTTAGGTCGAATTATTTTTTTTTGGTTTTTAATATTACAAGCCCTCTCCGTCTTCGTGCAAATTAGGTTTTATATTTATTGTTTGGAATAAGGTTACAACGTCAAAAAAGTATACTCAAAATACTGGCTTAAAATTAAGGAATACGATCAAACTTAATAAGGCATTTTACCTTATTATTTATTTATTTAATTAATTAATCAACACATTGAGAAAGAATCTCTTACTAATATTAATATCATAAACTTCAACAATTATTTTTTAAATCATATAAAAAAATAACACGGCCGATATGAGCATTAGCATAGATTGATTTATTGTCATACGAATATTTCTTCTAACCAACCTTACTATGTATGTGTGTGTGCGTATAGCACGTGTGTGTCTTGTTATTGCATTCGATCGACAACATTTAAATGCAATTCGTTAATTTTATCCCAACGGAAAAATGTTAATCCAGCTGGGTATTGAACCCGAAACCTTACAAAGTAAGATCAGGCGACCAAACCACTTGAATGTACCTTAGCATTAAATTCTATAATCTACTCCCTACAAAATTTAAACAGCTGGAAGACATAAAAATTTAAAAAAAAACATCAAGGAGATGCTGATAGGCCACCCTTTCTATAATCTGGCCGAATTTGAGGGCCATGATTTTTCAAATATTGTGCCCATTTAAATTACTTAAAAAAGTAGAGCCTTATTGTCTGATTATTTTATATGGTCTTATATCTGTACCTTTAGTTTAAAATGCATAACGTAGATTTAATTTGATTATTTAACATTTTACTGACAATTTGAATATTACGATAAATAATTTTACTACGTATCTTTTCGAATTACTAACTACTTCAAATATTAGGCTTCTATTTTGATTATTTATATTTATAGTTTGACAATCTAGTAGTTAATTCTTGACTACCTATGTATGTTCAGTAAAGAGTAGTATCGAAACTTACTACACAACCCAATTATTTTGACACGTCCAAGAGCGGTCTTTAGCCGTCAATTGGACACGACGAAAATGTAATGTAATGTAATATAATGAAGTATTTAAATTAGAAGAAGTAATTGTTGGAAATAATTTCTCTTAATTTAAAAATTTCATTTAAACAAAGCTATGAAAATTGCAGCTATCCGTTTATCTTTATATAGCGATGGTTTATGTTTGCCGGAATTGCATTGGGGTGGGTTGGATTGGGTTGCATCAGCGGAAAAGAGGGCACATTCGCGGGTTTATAGCTTGGGTGGATGGATTTGTTGAGATCATTGCGATATTGAAAAATATATTTGCTGGGGATATTGGAAAAGCTTTCATATCAGCTCGGCGATTGGATTGAAAGCTTTATGTATCTAGTTGAATCATACCATTCGACTTTTGACTCTACTAGTCTATACTAATATTATAAAGAGGTAAAGTTTGTGACATTGTAGGAAGTAATCTCTGGATCTACTGAACCGATTTTGAAAAATCTTTTACCAATAGAAAGCCACGTTATTTGTGAGTGTTATAACACTATGTATTATCCCGAAAAAAAAGACTATATATTAATCCGAAAAATAAAAAGACTTTTTCGTGGTAGTCGGATTTTCAAAGTAAGTCGGAAAAACGGTCGAACGAAAACGTTTCCAACGAACGCTGCCTTAACGATGAGAGATATATGATTAAGTTCTAGAGAAAAGTTGTAGAGCTTGATAATTCCTACAAAAAAGTCAGCGACAGAATATGTCTACCTTTTATATTTAAGTCACAAAAGTCGTATTTTAGATTAAAAAAATAATTTAAATCGTTAGGTCATGTTTATTGGTCATATTATCAACAATTATGAATTCTTATTAAAATAAGTAAATATATCGTCTCAAGTGTTTAAAGCAAAAGACTTTTCCCTTTTACTGCATAAATAGTTAAAGAGATCATACGCTCACAAATAAGACACTCACTAGAAGATACTCACTAATAACGGTATTATATTCAAATTGGCATGCAAATACATACAAACATATGCAGTAAAAATATAACCCTTCTTTTGGCAGTCAGGAAATAAATCATAGCACTCAGTACTAACACCGCCGCTGTCCAGGGCTCGCCGCCAAAAGACACAGTTTACTGGGACGAGCCTTTCTCGAACCCAGCGATCTGCCCAACTTGAAGGTCAGTGACCTACTTAGTCTGGTAAGAAGTACCGGGCTACTAGCTGACAATTGACCTAACCACACAGTGGGTAGTTACAAAAGACCTTACAGATCTAGGTGACATCAAGGGCTGGAAACAAGCCCCCCACTCCATCTACTACTACTACAGTACTAACACTCATAATTTCATCACAAGTAAAAAGTTTTACCGCCCAACGAAGTGGGCACGGGTCAGCTAGTTTCTTATATAACGATAGCGTATAGTATAAAATGAAATGATCGTGAACATACTAAATGATGTAAATATACAAATGAACGATATAAGAATGAAATTATTGTACACATATTGAAGTTATGGGTTTTTACGCAATATTTATTGTTTTTTCAGTTAATTTAGAATTGTAATCCTCGTAAATATTTTTATACTGGTAATTGGGTATCTATAGTGCTTTTAATTTCTATAGTGCTCTAAAATATTGCCATAGGTTAGCTCTAAAATATTGCCTGCAGGCAATAAGCTCGCCTTTTCTTAAGAATAAAGAGTTTTATTATTATTATTATTATTATTATTAATTTCCCGGTCCAAAGAAAAGTATTGTGAATGCGCTAAAAAAATCCACTTGAATACGGAAATATCCATTTTGAATCCCCCCTGAGACGATTAGGGCCATTTCCAGACTGAAGTATGTCTGTGAGTGTGTGTATGTGTGTGTGTGTGTATATGTGCTGTTTGTGTTTGTGTGTATTCCCCCACGATAGCGCCTGAACGCTTCATCTGATTGAGCTGAAATTTTGCGTGCAGGCATTATTCAGTCATTGCAAGAGTTTAGAGGATTGTAGTTAAAGTCATTTCACCAGAGGGCGCGTTTGTCATACTTCAATCTCGAAATATTGCAGTTACAAACTTGAAATTCGGTACAAAGATGCGACATAGGGCGAAACCATGTTGTGAAATTTTGGTAGGAATATACGTATGTTATACAAGCAACGCATTTTTTTTAATTTGTTATTATTGGATTTTCATCGCTGGGAAATTTTCGAGCAGCTAGCGTTATCTGTTTCCCGTATTTTTGTCTTTATTTAGCCGCGGCTGGAGTTCGTGTCTTCGCTTAGACGCCGATGGGCGCTTTCGAAGCTGTTTCCCTGGATTTCCGCTAGGTGGTGATACTTTTTATTTCTGTTTTTTAGGGTAAATTTTGATTTTGATTCTAATAAAATTAAATGTTACGGTTATAAATTCCAATTTTGTTTACTAAAATAGCGCATCTTCCAGCAATCTTATATTTTAGTATTTATTCTGTTGATTCTGGAAATTCTAGGCAAGAATGTCTTGGGATGACACAGCCGGTTTTTTTTACTACATGTTTTCTCTAGATTATGTATTTTTTTTAAAACTGGTGTAGGTATGATACAAACGGTCATATTCAACATATTCAGGAAGTTCAAGTTCTTTATTGTGTGAATTCCTAAAAAAACATACAATGTTTAAGTAACAAACTGCCCAGAGAGCATACAACATTTCGTTTTCGAAGAAACTTCATAAAGTAGAAGCTATATAAGGCGCAATCAACAAGCAGTAAAACTAAAACCATCAACAATTAAAATAATCAATATCAGAAATGAACAATCAAAAACAATAATCATCAATAATCAGATAATCAATCAAACTAATTTTTATAATGTTTTATCCAAGAAGAATCTAAATACATTGTAATTATATTTAAATATAAGATACCATATAACTAAAACAATCAATAAAATAATTAATTCAAGCTAAAACAATCAACAAATGAAATAATCAGTATACGCATTACATTAAAATAAAGGGGCTGTAAAAAAAGTCATTTTGTAAAATTTATAAATTCCTCAATAGAGTAAATCGTATTTGTTTTAAAAAAATCCTTTAAAAAATTTTGGAACGTTCTGAGGTTGCTATTGTCTTTTATGTTACATGGTAGGCGGTTAAAATAATAAGGCCATGAGAATTGGGTACTTTGCCTAGCAGCGTTTAAAACCACGAATGGTAGAATGAAATGTACATACATTGTACATATGTACGGGAGCTAACGGGCCCATGATGAGGTGGCCACGATATGACCCATGTGTTCAGGGTCGGTCACACTCACGGGTCAACACCCATCCAATGGCCTCCACGCATGGGGTGCGAACCTGGGTAGGACACTGGGTCAACCAGTCTCCCCTGGGAATCAAACCTCTGGCGCTCCTGGACGGTCTGCGCACCGAGCGGCGCAAGCCAATCGATTGTGCTCTCCGACTAACAGTCGGGGGAGTCTGGGAACTGTATTGTTTCCTATAGAGCGGGGGTGGTTGCCTACCTTGCGGCGACTGCTCTTGAAATGACCATTGGTTATTCGATCCCGGTTCAGAGTCGGGCAAAGGACGCCTTGGTCCGCGATAGATTCGGTGCACGCACACCGTTTCACCGCTTCGTAAGGAAGAGGACCGCGCAAGCGACCTCGAACTCGGAACCAATCGAGAGACCGGAGAAATCTGGTCACAATTGGAAGCAAGGGCGCTAGCGTCGGCCCGCCAGGTAACATACTGGCTATCTCGCGGTAAAGGCGTTTGCTTCTTGCGGGTTGTGGCGTAGCTAGATGTCGGATTTGTAATGTCCAAAGTCTTCTACGCTCACTGCACGGTCGATAGAACGAAGAATCGTTAAAACGTCCTGCGGTGACGGGTTCGCCCGTTGTGGTTGACATCTCAATATGTACATATGTACGTACATTGTATAAACAAATGTACGTACATTGTTTACTCATCAGTGTAAACTTGTTCTTCTTTCAAGCTGAAAACTTGAAGATCAGCGAATGCATCCTTTTGTTGTAGCTATTGTTTCTATTGCAGACATATCTCACGATCGATATTTCAGATCTGGGGGGAGGGGTGGAACTAGGGTACCTGCCCTGGGAGGCTATTTAAAGCGACATGAGACCTCAGGCAAAAATATCCGAAATGGGCGGACACGCGTAGAAATAAGGGGAGATATTTTTTTAAAGTTCGGCCAAAAAAATCCAGTCTTGACAAAGGGTCAGGTAAGATTCCACGTCCGCTCACGTCGGCGACAGGGCGCATACTAAACTTTTTATCATAGCGCTAGCACAGAATAACTATCTTTGCGCAGTGGTGGTATAAGGGCGTTAATGGCAAAGCATATTTAGAGTAACTCTCAGGCGCTCTCACGTTTTAATCATTTGTAATTTATTTAGGGCCTAAATAAAAAAAAGTGGGTAAGTGTGACGCTAGAGAATTAACCAGTCAATATAATGAAATTAAAATAAAATACACTTACCGCTTACATTGTAGGAGTAATCCCGCCCGAAAGTTTTTGAAATCAGTTTAAAGCCTTAATATCCAAGGCAATGTTCATCTTTTTTGTGTCCTGTAAATTAGTTCCTTATCAAGAGATTCGCTTAGACACTTTTTTTAAATAATGCTTACATTTCCAAAAAAATCATAAAATTCAAATTCTTTAGATATGGTCTTTCCCAGTTATCATTTCCCCTTAAGGAGCGTTAAATTCACATTTTGAAAAAAACCTTGTTTTACTAAAACGCCTTGCATCCAGGGCGTGTCGTACTATCGATTGTTGATTTGATTTTGGAACGCACAATAAGTTTTTTTTTAAACGTGTGCTGTTTGTGTGTTGACTTCACCAGGGCGCACTAATCATATTTCAATCTTAAAATATTAGAATTAGAGACTTGAAATTTGGACCACAGATGCTTTAACTGGTCGGATATCACATTTTGAGCTTTGGTTGATGTCTCATATCCAAGCTTCAGTAGTAAGTTCTGCCATACTTTTTAATCAAATATTAACGCCTTCTGTTATCGCTTGGCCCTAACCCGACCTTATCCGAGAAGCGAACCGCGCTGCCCAGGGCCGTTGCAGTGGAGCCCCGCCGGATTCGTCCGACTAC
Source organism: Micropterix aruncella (assembly GCA_944548615.1). NCBI lineage: Eukaryota > Metazoa > Arthropoda > Insecta > Lepidoptera > Micropterigidae > Micropterix > Micropterix aruncella. The sequence goes on from OX155951.1 coordinate 3,352,739, forward strand.
AGAGAGAGGGCGCTCGTAGATTTTATTTATGAAATTTTTATTCAGATAAATATCGTCCTTGGCTACTTGCCGGGAAAGTTTTGAGGTGACACAATCGACATCTTTAATTTGGTCTACGATTTTATATTTGGTATACATGTTTCAATAAGTAATAATTACGCACTTAATTAAGATAGACTAATAGATAGCATTCTATCTCTCCATATTATTTCTGTGATGTTATCAGGGTATATGAAAATGTTATAGAAGGCACCAATAAATTAATGTCATTCTTGTTATTATTGGTTAATTTGTTGGGTTTTTATAGTCAATCAGTCCTTTATAAAAAAAAAACATTCATTATCAATGTTATTATAGATGGCCAAATAAATTGCTATTGGTTTCGCCGGACAATGCTATCAGCGCCACCTGCATGTCGCCACCTGCAGGTTTCTAAAAGCATTGACAAATTTAATACCATATATAAACAATGATAACTTAAGTTCCTGCCAAATATCAATTATGTCAGGTATTTTTTTATTCTTTTTTATTTTTTATTTCAAACCAGTTGATAGGAGTTCCTACACTTGGTTATGTCAAAAGTAATAAAAATAACAAGCATAATATTTAAATAAATACCTATTAAGGTATAACATATGAAAGTCGGTATTGCAAGGTATGAACGTTGAGCATCCAAGCGCAGATTTTCTAGGTTATATAGAGGAGACAACATTTTCCAATATTTTTAATTAAAATTCTTACGTAATTTCGTAAAATTTTCATGTGGACAATAGTCCACATGAAACTATTGTACTATTGTACTAAATAATCAAACAAATATTGGATAATTTCACAAATTATCATACGGGAAGATATTTTAAAGAAAAAACACAAATACAAACAAATCAGTAATAATAATTATAGTCAATAGCCAATAGTTAGAAGAAGAAGAAAAAAACGCAATTGTTAAATAGTCAATAATAGAAAGAATAAGGAATAATAATAGTCAAGTAGGTCAATAGAGCTGCGAAAAATTGATATTGTCGAAATCCTCAATGCTATAAATAGAGGGCTTGCATTGCTTGTTCAATTCTGCAACGGATCTCCGAGCTGTGATCACGTTTCTGGTTTGTAAAATTATTATCCACATTTATAAGAGGCGTTATTGAATTACTTAAGAACCGGTGGCAGGCAAAAGGCACATCATACGAGGGTGATATTAGTTTCCTTAAAAAAGATTCTGCTAAAATTTATTTACAGATAAGTAGCCGTAGTCGATATTTATCCAAATATATTTTGTAGAGGAAGAAATCCATGCACAAAATTAGGTAAGATTCCCAAAAGGCTTTCCCTGCGAGGATCATAATAGTAGTTTTTGTGTATATACTTTTTTTTGGTAGTTTCCCTCAAAATAAAATGTTATTATTATTATTATTTTCAAAGAGATATAAAATGAGAAATGTTAATATTATAGTCAAAAAGTTGGTAAAAATTAAAAAGTTAGTAAAAATTAACTAGTTTTTTATTAAAATCGGGAAAAATTTGCATGCTTTATTTCTAGCGGTTCTTATTTTTACCGACAAATTTGCTGAATTTTACTTTTAAAAAAATAGGTGTAAATACTAACTACCGCACTTGAACGTTCGCAGGTATTTATTTGTTTCAAATATTATTCAAGAGTATGACAGACAAATCCAATTCGCCTTCAAATATTTAATCTAGAGTGTACAAGTCTATAATAACTGACTTACATCAGTTAACTAATGCTAACATTAAAAAAAAACATAAAAAAATGAAACTAAATAAAAGAAAGATTATGAATAATAGATGGTGTTTGAGCCAGATTTTAGATACATTCTAATGATGCATTGCGATGCATGCAACTGTAGAAGCGAAATCCGAAAACGATAATCGTTGTCAACCGTATTTACGGTAGCTACATATACTATGAAGTGAGCAGTCATTCGCGTACGCGTTGAATCGGATATATCGAGGGTAAAGTTTGGTGGAATAAGATTTTGCAAGAAAACCGCATATACGGACGTTTTGTCGAGGAAAGGTTTTCTTGTGCTTCATTTTTACTTCTCTGTTAACATTTCGCGACGAACAGTTTGGTGAGAAAGGTATGTGGCAACCTGGGAGGTGAAGCAAAGGTACGACCCAATTGACGTCATAGGGCAGTCCAGACCAAGGAATACTTCTTCTTCTTCTTTTTTCTTTTTGGCAATCCACCCAATGAGGGTGATTTCTGCCAGGTGGTTATTATTTTTTTTAATTTGGGAACTTTATTGTTAGTAGGACAGCACTGAAACACACAGACACAAAACATACAATAAAGGAAACAGTAGGAACTAGTATATTATGGAATGGAATAATGTTACTAAAGGGAAATGTGGTTGAGGGAGATAAATTTACAGAGGATTTTGAGGACTTTTGGAGAGTTAAGGGAGAGGAGATGGTCCACTCACAGTGGGAGTTGAATTTTGAGGGCTATAAGGTCCGAGACGAAATTAGGATAGTTGTTGTTAAATGGGCAGTTAAAAAAGAGGTGGTCAGCAGTGCAGACTGCATGACCGCAATCGCATTGGGGGGACGGGAAGACGTGTATCCTATAGAGGTGAGCGGGGTGCAGCTGTAGCCAATACGCAATCTGCAAATGACTGCTATTTCCTTGCGGCTAAGTGGCTGATGATGGAACCATGGACCAAGGAATATTCCAGATATAAGGCGAAACAACTAGGTGAGCAATACAGTTATACCTTGTACCTATTTGTTGGAGTGCATCTAAAGTCTGGAGAAAGCCCCTGGCTGAAACAGGTGGCATTCTAATCTTTCCGTGATTAAGAACTAATATTCTTAGTTAAAATCAGACTACATAAATAAGCGATAGATAGCACTAATAATTTAATGCTGTTATTGTTATCATTGGTTAAATAATAGGTTTTATAATCAACCAGTCCTATATAGGAAACCACTCATTATCAATGGTATTATACATGGCCAAATAAATTGCTTTTAGTTTCGCCGGAAAATGCTATCAGCGCCGTCTGCATATCGCCGGCGCAGAAGAGTTGCCAAAACGTACTATAGCATTGAGCAATCTAAATCCCCTATATATTCAATGGTTACATGAAACTTTACATCTGTGTTTCAGTATTCGTATAACATTTTTATTTAAAACATTTGTGGTTAAACCTTTTCATTTGATTATACGATGAGACCTTTAAGTTTGTAACCCTCTTTAAATAGAAGTCAGTTTATAAAACCCCGAAAACTGTCGCGGACGTGGTGAAGTTGGTTAGCGGGTAAATGGTTGGTTAGAGAGCGTCAGCGTTGCGATTGTATCGCAACGCCCGCTGACGCTCTCTAGCCCCAAATTACAAAGTCATCTTCATTGTCTTAACTCGGTCTTACAGGCCCAAAACAGGCCTCGCTAACAAAGCACCCGCTTATTCCGCCAGGCGAAGCGAATGTACTAATCTCGAGTACGCACCAACCGAGTTTACTTTATCGAGTAAGTTGGGGTTAAGTGGCAGAAGGCAGGGATAGGCAATCCAAGACTCGCAGACCGCATACACGCTGCAATATACTAAATAGATATTAAGGGCTTCGCAAAATAACGATGAATGGCAAATTCTTAAAATTTTGGGCTATTCCAGTTTCTAAATATACTAACTTAAAAAAATATATTTTAGCAAGGGTTTTAGTGAGAAAAAAATACATTTTGCCTCTAAACCAAGCATATTTAAATGTCTTAAAAAAGCTATGTTAAATGATGTAAAGGGACGGGGGAAACTACGCACCCGGAATTTTACCCTAATTCTTAAATAATGTTTTACAAGTAGTTATATATTTTGAGATCTCTGTGTATCCATATTTCTGAGATCCCTGGGAGAGTATTTAATGTATATCAAATTAAAAAAATATGTATCTTTGTATATCATGTATCTGTCCAATTATGTACCTACCTCATTTATAAGAGTAGTAATTATGTAATAGCTAGGATATCTCACGCCAATCAGGAAGATAGCGCTTGAAGAAGATCAATGAATGTTCTTACAATTATCCGTGTTGGAAGGAAATTTGCGGTGGCCAAAGTATGCGAAAATAATAAACAATAAACCGAAACTGCGAATTTTAATTCTGTAATTTAGCACTTCCTTGGTTTGAACAACCAAAAACTATTAGTAGATGAAAATTTACGAAATCGACAAAAATAACAATGGATTGCAGCGCTAATGATGATGATGAAGTATATTGTACCATTCTGTGGGGCCAATGGTTGCGATGATAGCAGCGATATTAGTACCTAAACCTTTATGGAAATATATTATACCAAGAGTTCAATTACTTTTCAAAAAGCAAAAAACATAGAGAAAATAAAAATAAACAATATGTTTAAGACATTAAATAATAACTAATAACCTACAGGTACTCGTGTGACTTTTTCCTTTCGTTATTTTTGCAATTTTGCAACACTTGTTTTATCATAAGTTTATAATTTCGATATTATTCAGCTGAGACTTGTGCGTGAGATTTGTCGATAGCCGTTCGCAAAGACTTGTGCGTGGACGAGAGCTATTCAATTGTTAAACATCGCTGGTTTGCCGCCGTTGGCTGACATCGGGTTGTGAAGTTTGTTGTGTTTTTTTAGTGTTTTCAGTTGGAATATGAATAGAAATGTAAGTAAATTTGATTCTAAAATACTTTATCTACCAAACCCAACGATGTTATGTACATTTCATTCCAATTTTACCTGTATTTTTGAGTTGAAAAATTGGGTGCGGCGCTATGGCGTTACTACTAATTATTGAGTTCTTTGCGTTAAATAACTCTAAAAATGCAAAACGTCTGCCAAATTCGTTGACTAAATACATATTACTTTATTTTTCATTGAAATATATGAACTTTTCTGCGCATTTGTAAATTAATGAGCTTATTTTTTTCGAGATTTTTTTGCGAGAAAACATCAAAAATTTTATTGCTTTTTATGATCTAATATCTAAATATTTTTGTATGTAAATAAGCAAAACGAAATATTAACTTTGATAGATAATCTAATAAATATCACGATAGCATTTATAATTTATTAATAGGGTACCGTATTTTTCCGTAAGACAAGTACAAGCTAGAAATGCCCAGTTTTTTTCACTTTTTCGACTTTCTCATATTTATTTGTAATATTATAGGTAATTGTTTTAAAAAATGAGATTTCAATATTCTATATACGAAATTTTAATGCGATCATTGCACAGTTATTCTTTTTATGATTGCTATAGTACTTCCATATTTATAGAACTGGCGAGCGTGACGATATAGCAAGAAATTCCAATAAATTGCCGCGGATTTCCATGAAATTATGTCGCTACTCGAGGGGTTAATTCACTGGATAAATCATTTTATCCACTTTTAAAAACGTAGATATTTTATTTACTAAGATTATACATGGACTCTGACCAAAATAGTTATTTTTCATCTAAAAATGAAAAATGTCGACACTGGCAACAATCAAAATGATCAAATGGCAATATTGAAAAGTCAGAGCTGTCAAGCAATATTTCTTCGCATATACGTTTTAACGACAGTTGCCGTCACTTAAATCTGCGTATTAAAATGCGGCAAACGCATTTTCTCAGTAAAACAGTCCCTTTATTCATACGGAGATGAGTGAGAAAATTGTCGACGATTACAGTATTGTGACTGTAAAGATGGAACAAGATGTTGCTATAAAAACGACGGTCGATTCCGATGATACAGTGTCGAGTGTTCATCTAAGCGATTTAACACAAGATGAACGAGGTAATAAGCTTGAATTCGACGAAGTTGACACTGTATTCGTTAAGCCAGAACCAATCGAAGGTGGTACTTCTGGAAGTATAAACGTTAGTGATGGTGGATCTATTAGTGGACATGTCAAAACACATCTATGTCTGGAGTGTGACAGGACATTTTTGTATAAGAGTCAATTAAATCGTCACATAAATGGATTTCATTTGAAAATAAAGGAATTTCTATGTGGTGAATGTGACCGTGCTTTCTCAGCGGAAAATAGTTTAAAGATACACCTGGACTCAGTTCATATGAAGCGGAAGAAATATACATGTGGAGAATGTGGTCGTCATTTTACAACGAAGGGAACTTTAAAGATGCATTTAGACGCAGTACATAGGAAATTGAAGAAATTTGCATGTGGAAAATGCGACCGTGGTTTTGCAATGAAAGGAAATTTGAAAAGGCATTTAGACATAGTTCACAGAAAATCGAAGAAATTCTCATGCGGAGAATGCAGTCAAGCTTTTGCACTGAAAGAAGATGTAAAGAAGCATTTAGAAGCAGTACATATGAAGTTGAAGAAATATTCATGTGGAGAATGTGATCGCATTTTTACACGGAAAGAACATTTAAAAAGACATGTAGACGAAGTTCACAGAAGAAATTCGCGTGTGAGGAATGCGATCGTGCGTTTACAAGCCAAGTAAATTTAAGGAATCATTTATAGTCTGGCCATTAAGAGTGGAAATCAATTCGACGTGGGTGGAAAATAGCTTGATGTGGCAACACTAACCCATATGACAGATGATTTTTTCCTCTTGGTTCAGTTCATGAAATCGCTTTTATTTTGTCATTAATTCTCGTTATTCATATTCTTTTGCGTTAAAAATGTACAAAACTATTTGAAGCGGAGCTAGAGTAGTCGTTTTCAGTGTCTCAAATTGTACTTCTAGATTTTGAAGTTATGTTTTGTATGACGTTTCGTGCAGTTTAACCATAAATTATCGGTACCTACATATCCCAATCGTAGTCAACAGACATTATTAATTCACGGAGGGACGACTAACGTTTTTTCTTTTTCTTTCAAGCTCACAATTATTCAAACGTCTATGTTACCTACGCGATAGAATCAGTACGGGAGCAGAAATACTAGTCTGAGTTCAATACGCCTATTGGGAGACCATACTGAGACATGTACCTAGATTATCTTCTTACTTACTTACTTACTATAAGTCTTAATATTATCACATTAATGTGTTGCCAGACTACCTACTGGCCAGACTGTACACGCAGTACACAGGAAATGGAAAAAAATCTCTTGTGTTAAATGCAATCGTGCTTTTACGCAAAAAATAAAGAAGCGTTTAGAATACGTTCACAGGAAATTGAATAACTTCTCCCTTTCTAAATGTGGAAAATGCGATCGGGCTTTTACACTGAAAGGAAATTTAAAGAAGCATTTAGATATAGTTCGCAGGAAGTCGAAGAATTCTCATGCGGAGAATGCGGTCGTGCATTCACACAGAAAGGGCATTCGAAAGTATACATGTTGTCAGTTCACGGTAATTTTAATAGGTTATTATTGGTAAAAACACATTTTTTAAAACAAGCTTTTATTAAAATGCTCTGTCCCGAGCCAACCCTGAATGCAGCAGCCATGTCATAGTGTAACTTAGAACGGGATATCCTAATTGAATGCGTATACAAAATTTCATTTCTGCGCTGTTTACCGTTGAGGAGTCCCCTCGTTGGTAGCCTACCCTGGGTGCAGCAGCCATGTCATGGTGAAATTTAGAATAGAATATCCAAATTGAATGCGTATACAACATTGCGTGTCTTTTCTGTTGATCGTGGAAGAGTAGCCTCGTCGGGAGCCGATCCTGGTTGTAGAATCAGGTCATGCATTATCATCGGAACTGAACCAACATGTAAAATTTCAACTTCATCGGATAAGAAGAAGTAATTCTAATTCAGCTTGCAAGATTTGACCTAAACAAGCATACATTGCAGGGTAAATACGCTGGTAAAAAGGTAGCTTGTAAAAACAGTAAAAAGTGAAGCTTGTAAAAAATACGTATGTGGAGAATGCAATCGCGATTTTAAACAGAACGGAAATTTAAAGAAGCATTTAGACGCAGTTCACAAGAAATATAAGGCATTATCAAGGGCATAACGCAACCGAGCTTTTAATTGTCATGCAAACCTGTAAATCATTGGACACCGTATATCAGGAAATAAAGTACACGTATGGGAAAGTGCTTTTTCTATTTCCTCAAAACGGTGGTTGAAACTGCATTTAGTAACCTTGTAGTTAATGAGAAATTGAGGATGTTTTGGTGAAGTTTCGTAGTTTCGAACGACGATTAAACCAAATTAGACATTTAAAGAAAATACAACCTGCATAATCATTGATAATATAAAACCAATAAAATGCGTTTGATAATCGAAAAAGATTATAATTGTCTATTAAAATCTAAGGCAAGGCTTATCAGTCACCCAAATAATGAAGGTTATTCATAGCTAAGTTCCTTTCTAGACACTCCTGAAATACAAGCAGAAGGGTAAATATCATCACGTTTTCAGGTTTCATTATTTATCAGGATTATTTTTTAAAATACCTATTAGGTTTACGCTACTAGCGCCATCTATCAGAAAATTTAACAACTATTTGCAACCCGCGGGAAGTAGGAGTAGGCGTCCTGTTGTTTCAGCGCTACGCTCGAGCGGACTTTACCGCCCCCGCCCTTAAAAGTGGTTGAAATGAAAGCCGCTAGAGGGCAGCAAGCATTGAATTTAGCTTACATTTTTTAAAAAATATGACATTAATAATAACATTGCTGTTGATCTATTGGTCATTTTAATGTCATTAATATAAGGAGTTAAACACTGTTTATAGCTGTTATAACCCTATCAGGTTCCCCACTATGTCTTACGACTTCCGACCCTCGAGGCATTCAAAGGCTGTTCAATCAGCTACTTAGCAACATTTGGCCCGCCTTTGATTGTGCGAAGGGCGGGTTTGGATTGCCCTTTCAAGCGAACGTCATACAATTTGATCTGATGGCTGGTTTTAGTTCCACTTCATCGCTACTTGACTGGCGGAATGGCCGCGTCGTCAGGCGAGATTACGTTCAGGATAATACCCGCAATAAAAGTAAATTTTGTTTATAATGTTACGCGACGCGATGCAATTTCTGAAAATACGGTATACCTACCATACGGGCTACGACTGGTTTCCGGTGTGATTATCATTTTGACAGATATGGTAGCGATTCTTACAGATATACTGTGGCGGTTAAATATTGTGAAGGGTGGCTTATTAATGCCGAGAGTTAACCAAAAGGCACTTCCCGTAAGGGTGACATGAGCATTCATACAAATGATTGTATAAACTATACAGGCTGTTCGGGACCTATAATCCTTTTATTGGAGGGGGTTTGGTGCATACGACTAAATTTAAAAAAATACATACTTTTAAAAAACCTACAAAAAAAACATTTTGTTTTAGAAAGAAGGTTTTTTTATTATTTTAATAATTTCTGCAATAAAAACTGTGGTGAAGAAAATGTAAAACCTTTTTTTTTATTTAGGCCTTGAATAGTGATATAAAAATGCCTTCAGATATTGCCTTCATAAAAATGCCTTTTCCTCGACAGTCGAAGCCTAAATCAAGAGAAATTGTACATTACTTTCAAGTCAGTTTTTCCGCGCGATAATTATGATTTGTTTCTAGCGGGCCAAACGACTTTATTTTTTATATCAAACAAATTATTTTTCACATATCCGTGAAAATTAACTGTAGAATACAAGTAACTCAACCCAGATAGTATGCAATTTGTTGATTGTCAGTGTACAGTCCGACCAATGAAGCGACGCCGGTGTTTGCGTTGCCGCGTAGGGGAAATTTATGGTTCTAATAACGCTCCATTCGATGGAGCGACTGTAGACGTATTTTAGAATTACGCCGGTGGAATACCGCCTGCCGCTGCCTGCGAGTTGCTCTAAATTTAGCCTTGATTTCTGAACGGCAAAGGAAGATCCAGCAATTTGCCGGTTTTAATTGTTGGGTTGCTGGATGGATGGATGGCGGTTTTAGGGATTATTTGATACGGGCTGGTATACGAATAGTACGATACCAAATTCTATCTCACCTCCTAGCACACTGAAGGTGTAACTAGGATAAAGGTTAGTCAAAATCCCGCTTCTAAGCAGACAAATCAAATCAAAACGAATTGATTCAATTTAAATACATTGACTAGGTACGTCAGTGTCGTCATAAACCGGAAAATACGCACCGAAACCTATTAAGGGTGGGCATAATATCAATTCGAAAATTATCTCTTATCAGGATCACAACTATCGCAACACTATAGAGGGCATTTTCAATAAAGCCTCTTTTTTTAAAACTCCTAAATTTCAGTGCTATACGAATTAAGTGGTGACACTTGATGTAAAAGTTAAAAAATACTTTTACTGGAATATTATTCTCCTGATTTAAAATATTTTACGTCAAACATTTATTATCAAGGTCAGTAAGTCGAAGGATGTTTAAAATAATTTGAAACGTTTCATGGCGTACTGGTATATTTATAAAGTTCAGCAACATTAAGATTTCATTACTTTTTCCGATATTTTTTTGGCTTAACCCTTTATTAAGAGAATTCATCAATTTTTTGGCGTATAAACTGATGCAGGGATGTGTTATTATAAAAATCGTAATCTAAAAATCATAAGGCTAAAATCGGCTCGTTTTTATAGCTATTTTTTCGAGTATATCTTATAAGATATAGAAGATTACAAAAAACAAAAACTTTAATCACATAAAAACATAGACTTCTATATTACTATTTGTAAAGCATTTATAGTTTAAACATTTGTAAGTATGCCTTTATGACATCAGCTCCAACATTCTGTCAGGCATGCACTTTCGTTGCTCACTTTCAAAACGTTGTTAAAGAAACATATTTTGCTTTCACACAGTTACTAACCAATTACCACACCATAACCACTCCTTTATCCTCCCTCCCTGGGCAAAAATATTATAAAATGGTATATTGTAACCCTAGCATAACTATTTAGCATATTTTAAAATTAACTTTATTACTCCTATATATATATATATATGTACTGTAACGACATCAATTAAAAATTACTTTATCAAATGGTCGACTGTAATAAATCGCTATATTTATGTATAAGGCTGCCATTTGTGCATACATTGTTTTTTTTAAACCATTGTAACATTATAATGTTATTTTTAGCATAACGAAATAACGTGTTCCTTTCCATACCCTATATTTTAATTATGTATATGTTAGGCGCTTTCCTATGTATCCTCCTCCGCTTGATTTAAACCATTAATATATTATCCTCAATTAAAACCATAAAACCTACATTCGTATCCAATTTATCGTGTCACGTGCTCCAGGGTTTTATATTTACAACTAAGTCTGCTTACCACTCTGTGAGGTTTCCACTTAACCGTAGCAGAAAATATATTAGAGTCTTAAATTACAGCCCCCGTTGGAAAGATATTTATGAGATCTTAAAGCCTCCATTTAATATCTTTGCCACATTCTCACAGTTAACGAGCGGCATCACCCGGCAAACACTCACCAACGTGCTAAGACGTTGGGGGGAGGGGGGTGGAGGGGGGGGGGGGGGACGGCCGCCCTGGGCTCTAAAATCAGACAATGGCATGCCAAATCGTCAATGGCAATGGCATGCCATTTATTAATAAAGCGCAGATGCGCTTCATTAATAAATGGATTTTAAAAACATCTTAATTATCCAAAAAAACTATGATACCCCCTACAAGTAATGCAAAGAAGATTCGAAGGTAGCTGTAAACAGCGGAAAAAGAACATTTTGGGACAAAAGCCCAAATAGAGCGAGAGCTGAAGATACATTTTTATTATTTTCAAATCAGTATTTATTTATGTAATTAAAAATACATAATATTATTATAACTAATATAATATTAGTTAACTAATTAGAATCTAGAAATTCCTACATTTTTTCTTAACTCATTTACAGTTTAAACCAAGTTTGTTACAATGGCATGCTAATGTTTGACATAATCTCTTGCACTTGCATGGTTAGATGATACTGGTTGTTATAAATTAAGGGATTAAAACATTATTTTGGTGAACATTATAGCCAGACTCAAAAATTCAAGGGTCTCACAAAAATTAAATCATAAAGGATATGGTGACTATTTTCTTTCAATATGTTTGAGCTGATGCCCTTAAACCGTGCAAAAATAAAGCATCGGTTGTGCATGAAGTTTTTGATAACTGTATTACAATACCCATCGTCTTAGCCCTTGAAAAACATATATTCATATTCATATTCATTTTATTTATTTATTTATTTATTTATTTATTTATTTTAAGGAAAACCAACAGCCATATAAAATATTAAATAACAACTTAAATAATAAATGATAGCCAATAACAGGTTCTCACATTTAGAAACAGTTTGGAGAATATGGAATTGCCAGCAAAAACGCTTGGCAGGGTCCGGTACTATAAATTTACAAAACGCAAATAAAAATTAAACAAAAAGGGACAAGAAGGCAAAAAAACACAATCGAGAAATCGAATACAAAAAAAATAATAACAATAAAGAAAAGCAGAAGAGTAGGTACTAAAAGAAATTGTTGCTGAGGATACGTCTCGCTGATACAACACTAGTGTTAAATAGATCGATATCAACGTCGCCGCAAATCAGTTTATTGAGGTTGTTACTCGCACGCCACATATAGGTGTTTTGCATGTAATTAGATGTAACAACAGGTAGCCGAATTGGGATGGTGTGTCTCATGGATTTAACCGGGGCATTAAAAGATAGGTATGACAAAAGTTCGGTACAATCTAAAGAACCTTGGGCAATTTTTTGCAAAAAAGTGAGGTCACCGATTTCTCGCCGTTTTGCTAGTGGAAGCAGGTGGTGTTTTTTACATAATTTGACATAGTCGTCTGAACTGTATTTGTCTTTGGTACGGAAACATAATGTTGCGGGAAGAAAGATAAAATATCGGGCAGGCATGATGATGATAAACATCACAACAAATAATGTGTCGTCATGCCTAAAATTCCGTGCACTTCAAATTCCCCAACCTAAAAATATTATTTATGGCAGTAAGTGCACTTAGCACACAATATAGGTATACCCGGATTAGCTCCACTAAAAGCGGGAGCTAATGGATGTTAAACTAAAAGTGGAATATTTACAAGCAAACGCTAAAATTTCGAAATTACACGTCAACCCGAAAATAACCTTCGCTCGCGAACAAAGGAAAACGTCGGAAAAATCCCAGCACGTGCATTTAAAAAGGGTAATAAAAACGCACCCTAAACACACCGCCGGCAAAAGGATTAAGCAACCCGTCGCCGATTGTAAAATCGACCCTCCCCGCCAGCCAGGTAGGTACAAAGAATGACTCATATTTTGGGAAGCGCCAGCTTAAATATTGGATCACTAGAAATCCACAAAATTGCTGCCATGAAAATGTCTAAATGTTTAGAATAATTTAATTTAATTTTTAGACTAAGTCCGAGCCAAATCGGCCAATAAATGGTGAAAATATTTAAATTCAACCTAAAATAGGACATAGCAATAGTATATGATTATTAAAATGTATATAATAATCATAAGTTAATATAAGTTAGAGTTTAAGGTCGTATGTACACTCTTAACTTAGTAAAATAGTATACAATATTATAGTACATTAGCTTTACGGAAACGACATATAACAACGCGTCGGTCGGCACCCGCGGGCGAGGCGGGGTGCAACCCGCCCCACCACTGGGCCGGCCGCAGCGGTCATACCTATATAAGGTCGGTTACCCGCCGATATCGGGGCAGATCATTTTGAGCGTGCCTTGGGCAGATCATTTAACAGTGCCTTGCGGGCAGATCACATTTAAGTGCCGGGCAGATCACACTTAAGTGCCGGGCAGATCATATTGTAACAGTGCTTTGTCGGAGATCATATCGGAGATCATATTTAAAGTAGAACTATTAGTACGTGCTTTGAAGCAAATAACGCAATTACTGTAAATTCGTAAATAGTGCAATAGACTACATTTTATAGGAAATAAAAACTTTAATGGCTTAGAAGCTTTTTAAAACGTAAAAATTATTATTATCTTTTTTATTAACAATACAAACCTCGAGTGCATATCCTGGAAATACTACCTACAGCGGATTAAACACGACCCGAGCGACGTTAAAAACGAGGATTTCGACAACGCCGTCCGACGTCACCTTTAGCCTTACAACCTGAAGGGTTGAGTCTGTATGTAGGCCACGCGTGGGAAGGCCCCACATCTTGGAAGCCCCCACACCTTGGAAAGACACCACACATAAGTATTTAAGGAACTTCCTTTGGATGCCCTCGATGCGATAACTGTAACGATAATTTTATTAGTATACTGGTATACAAGTCAGATACAGATTGGCAAACATCCACACATATTAGCAAACAAATATATTTTGTTTTTATCGTAAAGAAAATATATCAATAAACAAACAAAAACAAAAGTACAAGAATAATGTAAAAAGAAGAAATACAAGACAAAATGCAAAGAAATCAATAAACACTTTAACCACCAAAGCATTTTAGACTTCACTCGAGTAATATTCCTCCAGTGAGTAAAACGCATTATCTGTGAGGTACCTCTTAAGGCGTCTCTTAAACACGTCAAGAGATTGCGCCTGCCTAATGTGCTCGCTGATTTTGTTGTAAACCGCTGGGCCGGCGATATAGGCCAGCCTCTCCGACTTGGATAATGCATGACTTATCGAACGTAGCATGCTACGGGATCTTGTTGGATAGTGGTGATGCACACCATTCACTTCGAAATCGGCTAGATGTCTGCGAACGAACAGCGCTACTTCCATTATATAAATGGACGGCAGCGTCATGATGCAGAGATCTCTAAACAGAGGCCTAGCTGGCGTATCAAGCGCCACACGCGCTATTGTGCGGACTGCACGCTTATGCATAACGAAGGCCCTCTGCCTGTCGGCTGCTCGCCCCCATAACTCCGCGCCGTACGTTAGCAGTGAATGAAAGTAGATAATAGATAGTATAATAGATAAATATAATTTCATTCTTGCACATTATAATACAAACCTATAAAAGGCGGCTAAAATTAAAATCTCTTACAGGCTATAGTGAAAGTATTTGTGTGTATTTAGGTGCTAATAAACTAAACAAAAAAAATACAAAAAAGGAAACTTTGTACTTAACTAAAATGTATCAATTAACAAAAAGCCAATTAAAAACATATAATTTTGGATTTAGAGAATATGTATCTGCAATGAGCAGAGAACGGGAGATGATGGGATTGGACGTAGAATAACTAGGAATTTAGGGATGTGAAATGCTTTTGCAGAGACACTCGAAAAGTAGAAACGGTAGGTGCGTTTCTGGTATTGGACGGGAGCTGGTTTCATAGTTAGCTAGCTGCTTGTACGGTGAAGAAATATGTAAAAAAATAGGAATTATGAGTAGGGATCTCAATGTTGCTATCCTGTCTGGAACGTTCCTGGAACGATCCTGACTGGAACTATCCTGAGTGGAAGTTAGGTAGAAGGGAGCGGTAGGATTTTTGAGGATGTTATAAAGAAGGGAAAGACTATATATGCAGGTGTTTACGTTTACGTATTCGAAACCGATGAAATCTGCTTCTGTACTCAGATAGGTAATCTAATGTTTTCGCATTGTATAGGTATATACCATCGCATTGTAGATGCAAATTGTGTAAATTAGCACACATTTTGCAACCGCTCCAATTTGAAGAGGATGGCTTTACTGTCGTTAAGGTAGCTAACATCGGCATAGTCTAGTATAGGCAACAATATTTATTGATTTATTTATTTAATACTTGTACAAAGAAAAGTAGTTACATTATTACCGAAGTAAAGAATCACTACACTGTAAGAACAGATGGTTTAAAAACATGAATAATAGTATTAAACTAATATAATTCGAAAAGGAAAAAAAGATAGAAAAGGAAAATAAAAATAAAGGTAACCCTCCACCGTTTTATATTAACAAATATAAAATGTTTTTTATAGATTAAAGTAATAAAATTCACCATACATTTCGTGACAGGTGTTTGAACTATGGTCTTCTTAACCTCTACTGGTAAAAATCTTTGCAAAAGTCTTGAAAAGAATTTCATCAGCAGATTTTTTCCTTTGCAACAAGATACGTATACATTTTTTCCAAAGAATTAAATTGAGAAGTCCTTAGTACTGATCCATTTTCAATAATTAAAATAATGTTGAGAGTCATCTACCGGCGTGCAGTCACACTTCTGGGCGAGTCGATTCATTCATATGACTGTCCCGTTCATATTCCGCAACCCTTTCCTTCTCTTTTTCGCCATATTTTCCGAAGAAAACGCTGCGACTTTTCCGCTTTGCCTTCCGCTCCATTAATAATGTATACGATAAACGTCGGTATAAAACATTTAAGTATTTTTATACGTTCCCGAATTGTAAGGCGGTCGTTTTTCCATTCCGTATATTTTGTAAGCATGTCTGATATGGAGAAAGTCGCCCTCCCGTGTATCCGTCGCCCCCGAACGAACGGCGTTGCCAGTAGGTATGCCTTTTTTATTTTACTATAAAAAGATTCATACAAACTACAAATTTGAAGCAAAGTTATTTCCTATCTATATTATTGATATTCATATTTATTTTATTAGCAAAAAAGTATATAATTGATATTAAAAATAAGCAAAGAAAAAAATATCGTTAATATAACTAACATGAGAACTTAAGAAAAAAAATCAATATTCAACGAAATAAAAATAAAACGCAACAAAATACAAAAGACGATAAATTAACTCATTTCAAAGAAAAGCATTATAAACACTATTAATTCAATCATCTCACGAGTAATATTCCTCCATTAAGTAAAACGCCTTATTTCTGAGATATTTCGGTGGCTCTTAAACACGCCAAGTGATTGTTTTTGACGAATGTGATCGCTGAGTTTGTTGTAAACCGCTGGACCGGCAACATATGCTAGACTTACGAAGTAGATAATGCATGACCCACCAAACGTACCTTGCTTCGGGATCTTGTCGGATAGCGGTGATGTACATCATTTGTTTCAAAATCGGCGAGACTTCTGTAAACGTCCAGAGCTACTTCTATTATGTATATAGATAAACGGCAGCGTCATTTTGCTAAGATCTCATAATGGCCCGTATTACGTTTCTGGCAAGCCTCAGTTAGTTCTAAAATATACAAAATTAGGTACCATCCTTGTTCTTATAGTATTCGGGTCTTAACTACTTGAGGCGTGTAATTATTTTGTTTATGCTTCAGGTGTTTGCAATATGCAAAAACAATAAAAGATATTAAAAAATAGTATAGAAATCCAATAGTGAGTCACCTATAAAATAGTTTAAAACTCTCATTCTCACTTTCGCCATCTAAATTAATCTAAAAAATCTCATATGTATTTGATATTCTGAAGGAATATCCATGCAAATTATTGAATTGTGTTTATATTTCAGTATTTCCAAGGGATATAATGAAATGTGCAGGCTGCGTAGACTCAATACGGAATAAAAAACGAATAAAATAAACAAAACAATCACTGCCTAATACTATTGATCAATAAAAGAAAAAATATGTATCGTAACAGTAAAATTTAAATACAGGCGATTGCAAAAAGTCATGAAACTGCCACCGATTTCACTTCTTAAGTGCCAAACACAAAACACACATTTTTTTGAAAGAAGTTCAGCTACTTGAAGATATATAGGATGCTTTCGTATGAAAAGAAGTGTCAGAAAAGTGGCTACATACAGCAATAATACGCCATCTTTATTTATTTATCTATGTATCTTTTTCGAACAATATTTACAGGAGGGGTAATATATTCGGTAAATATTATTATAAAACGTGCAGGATAAACAAGTTGGCCCATAGCTCATTGCATACTTAACTGAGCAAAAACGTCTGTGTGGATGCGTATATTATACTTAAGGTATTGCTTTTCCGTTAGCTGAATGGTAGAATGTTCGGATATATATTGTGTGATATTGATGCAGTGTGTGCATGGTGCTAAGCTCGTAACTTCACTTCAATATTAACAAATGTTCAGTGATGACATACACAAGATCTTCTACTCATCTGATGAATGATTACTTCATTGCTGGATGTGTGCTTCTCAGAGTGACTTAAGTCAATGACTTTGGAGTTTTGTCGTCCCACAAATAAAGTTTAAGGAACATATTAGGCAACTATCTACAACTTCTTTGAAGCTTCTAGGGTTTGTGATACGACAATCCAAGCACTTTAATAATATTCGGGTTATGCGCATGTTGTACAACTCGATTGTTAGTAGACGCATGGAAACGAATGCAGCTATTTGGAATTCGCATGAAGATATTTATACTCTCATGCTGGAAAAGGTACAGAAGTGTTTTTTGAGATTTTTGTACTTCAAGCAGTACGGATATTATCAATTTTGTATCCTACTGCATTTATCACAGGCATGGTTAGCTATAATTCTCTGTGTCTCGGAAGAGAAATACTGACCATTTCCTATGTGTTTAATATAATTCATGGTAAAGCTGATAAATTTAGCTTACTAGCCAAGGTGGATCTTTTCGTACCTATTAATTATATTCGTGCTCGATTGCATCATCTTTTCGCGGAGCCGTTCTCGCGGACTGCTCTACGAGGTGGAACTTGTTGCCACGTGTATTGCGGAGCTTAAATGAAATTCACTAGATGGCACCAGATTTTGATATTTTTACCGCCAACCCTAATTCGTTTAAAATGCATGCTATTCATTATTTATTCCTATATGATAAGTGACATTATATTTGTATAATTACGATTATATATTTATTAATTTTACTTTTCAATGCATTAGTTTTACTGTAATGTTTATAAGTAATAAGCGAATAAACAAATAAATAAATAAATATGAAAAAAGTTGTAAAAATTTACACTAATTGTGTATAATACTTACAAACACACTGTATTATTTAGTCATACACTCGCACATTCATTGACGGTGTTTGCGAATGGCAAACATTTCAGTTGAAAAGGCTCAATCCTAAAGTTTCCAGTTTTGTCTATAGGTGTTCCTAATCCTATGCAATGCCTCCTGAGCTATCGTCATTTCCACGCCAGAATAGTTTTAGAGTCCGACAAGCCCGATTTTAAAATAAACGGATAAGGGGACCAATGCAGTGGAACCTCTCATAACAAGCATAATTCGTTCCAGACTCTTACTCGTCAAGAAAAACATTTTTTTCCATACTCATTATGAGAGGTGGGAATTATCGGTATAAGAGGTTCTACTGTATTATATAAATAGAATGTAATAATGCAAAGTTTATTCATTCTAGTATCCTATTATTATCAATTGAATATCTTAAAATAAAGAATACCTTTTAATTACTCGCCATTCAGTTTAGACTGCGCGATTATTAACAGTGCAGAAACGGAATACAAAAATGAGACTAAACTGTTCTTGAGTAGTGTCCAAATAAAGTTTGTAGTTTTTTTTGTAACACAGGATCGTCACAGGTCTGGAGAATCTCTACGCTCATCGGTGCACCGAAAACACTATGTAACAGTTTGTACTAATTACCTTAATCCCGCGCTGCATGTCTTAATAAAAAGTTACTAATAAAACATGATACAATTTATAAGAATGAACGTAGCAAGGGTATATTAGGAGTTACGAAGAATATTGCAGGCTGAAACATATGTAAAGTGTAAAAAAACGGGCGATCAATTACAATAACACGACAATCATACGTTCGACGACCAACACGACGAAGCGGTCGGTAAAAATGCTCAACATGCTCGGTTGTCCATGTAGATCATGTTCTTTAGAGTTCCTTTCTAAAGTGGCGACCCCACCATGATATTAGTTCATATTAGTTCATTCTTTTACTCACGAAGTGAACGCAGAGGCTAACTACACCAACAAACCCGTGAGAGCCCAACGCTTGAACGCGAGGCACTAGGAAATCAACCCAGCGGGCTGACCTCAAAGGCTGACCTCACGCTCAGATTTGTACGGATAAATCCGTCCAAATCTGGTAAAGAGGGTACAAGATTTGGACGGTTTTCTCCATCCTCCAGTCTGGACGCTGATTTGACGTCGCTTGCGGGGCCTCTGCCTGATGTTAGCGGTAATTCAATACGAATTTTTCGCGGGCCGTTGCGCCCTTTGCCGTCAACTCACACGGGAGCGAGTGGCCGAGAGTAGCTTAAGTCAAGTCAACAACCGCCCTCATTGCTCAGGAAACGTACCTGACCATTCCCAGACCCTACCTTATTCGCCGGAGCGAACAGTCGCCCGAGGTGTTCCCCCCAGGGAATCCGATCCCACCTGTCTACGACACAGCCGAGACAGGGTTCACAGAGCCCTTTCCAGGTTTATCCTCTTTGAGTAGGCTACTGAATGGAAGTCGAGGCGTGAGTTGGGCCGGCCTAAGGTTACAAATAGGTCATCAGGCCCAACCTGCACGAAATCATAGATCATGCAGTCCATGTTGACGCACCGACGTTGCAAAGCTCGTTTACCTCGCGTGTATACGTATTGTTGTAGAATTCGGCAGCGTTATCCGATTGACGTATTGTGATGTCCTTGTTAGAAAGATTGAGGGTCTTCATAAGCGCCTTTTATGGCAACTCAACTATGAAGACCGGCTAGGTCTATTCAAGTATGCAGAGCGTGCAGCCTTTTGCCAAATGAAGTCCCTTGTCAACCGCCGTACTATCGTTGGCATGTTTTTGACGTGACAACGTCTTATAATTCGATGGAGCTGGCTGCACGCACGAAAAAACAGGACTCATGAGGCATTACCTCGCTCTGAGGCGTTCCATTTATTATATTTATTATTCAATATAAATGCTGCCATCTACCGGTTGCGAAAGAATTATTTACTAACCTCAGTCTAAAATAGTACGAATGAAAATCACTAGATTGATTTAAATTCTTGACATAATTTTATATGTATTCTTGATATACGGAATGCTATTACTGAATGGACAATTTTCTTGTGGGTACAACAAAGTGCAACGAAGTAAGCAACTTTTATTAAAAAAAATTAAAAAGTATGAAAAGCTATCATTACGATGCGCTATCTAGCGGTTAGTAAAATGTCGCTGATATTGTTTATTTGAGACGTATTACCTACCGCTAGATGGCGCAGCGTGCTCAAACGCTTCTCAAACCGTTATTTAACAATTTGAGATTTCAAACTTTCAAATTAAAAAAAAACAATAAACTTTAAACAATAAACAATTATGCAATTATACTGCTATACAATAATACATTTACATGTTGTAGTCAAATCGGTGAGTATAAAAGCATATATTTTTGGGTGTTTGTAATAAACAATATCAAAATCTTAAATGAAACTGCTTCAAATGCAACCATTCCATCAGTATTTTCTTATGACGTTGTCACGTTCAACTATCGTCAGTAAACCGACTTTACAGAAAACCCATTTTTTAAAAAGACATTATCGATAGCAAATCGGATAGTAGATTACTTATACGAAAAATCGCCTTCAGAGTGCCGCCGTTCCAGGATGCTTCATACGCGATACAACACCTTCCATGCGATGAATTCAGTATTAGTTCGCATACCGCGTTTTAATAATATTGATATACTCCATCTTGACAAATCTGATTTTTAACAGTGGCATGACACTTTATAAGGCGATGCCTTAGCACCCAATCAAATTCAACCAATAATAATTAAACATTTTTCTACTTATAATCTACATATATGCACTGTCGCACTACATTTAATTTAGTTCAAGGACATAATTTTATCTCAAGTATATTCATTGTAATAACTATATATCATACCTAAAATTAAATATAAATATATTTATATACATACATAATATATTTTTATCTATTTCGTCTCTCCCTTTTACATCACTTCCCATCCTGATTCCCCCCATTCTCAAGCGGAAACAATATTAAATTATATTGCGTTCATTTTGTATACTTTATATTCGGAATCATATTAATGGATTTTTGTCACTTTTAAATAGGTTTTTATTGCATTGTATGCAGTTCTGTTTGGTTCCAGAATAAAATAAAATAAAATAAAATAAAAATAAAATAAAATAAATAAATACATTTCGCACACATCCTAATACAAGCACATACACACACTCATATGCCATAACCACTGATAGTGATCCATTCCCACCGTTCCCCATTAAAAGAGCTATATTTCTGAGACTTTTTCCATTTATATTTATCTATTTATAATAATGATATAATATAATAAACAAACAATACTCTAACAAATATATTAATTTTTATCAATATTTTCACAAAATTTCTTATTAGAGATTAATATTAGATTAATATTTTTACATATTTAATGCTGCGTGCTAAATTAATTATTGGTCACGTGCCGTTTTATGGACGATTAACTAAAAAGCATTTATGTATATAATGAACTATTATTATTAAAATTGTTGACATCGTTTGATATTACAATAAAAAAATAATTGTTTGTAAATACTGATAGAAAATTAACTAAATTAACTAACCATTAAATTACAGCAAAATTTAAAAACACATCCCTAAAAATTATCCATAACATTACAATTTGGCAGATATATCATTGTAAAAATGTTGTGGTTACTAAATCGTCTTATCTTAACTCTGCTCAAAAAATATGTATTTTTATATTTGCTGCATAATAAACGCAAATAAAAAAATATGTATTATAGCTTCATTAAAAATATACAGATTAATCATGGTGCATTGACTATACAATCAATTTTGTAATATACCTCCTTCCGCCTTCCAATCGTAGTATTTTAAACGTCAACGCCGAGAAACTACTTAATACTGGCAACCCTAGCGCCGGCGATCGTAGGCCGTAGCACCGCTACGCTCAGTTCTACGCCAGCCACGGCGTAGCGCCGTCATGACCTCGGACTAAAACAAATGAATTACTTGGTAATAAAACCGCTACGACAAAAAAAAACGATAAATCGAAGAGACAAATCTAACGATATAACGCAAAAATAAACAGCAGTTTCGGCCGCCATTCGAAAGCTACGACGTTTCGGACCTGAAAACGCGAAGTTAACCTCATTTGTGACGTTGACAGTTTGACGTGACGTGGAATTTCAGAAAAAAGTGTAGATTACTAGTGCATCTCTGCTGGAAATTGATAAAAACGATGGATTCTACAATGGGTGCTGTTTTCGGTGAGTTATTTTATGCGATTATATAAAATATGGTTTCGTTCAAAATTTGCCATTTTTGCACTGGCATTTTGCGCAAAAACCGGTACGATTTGAAATATATGGGATGTTGACGACAGTTCGACGTTCCTTTCAACTAATGTGAAACTAAACAATATTTTGAAATATTTTTTGGTTTTGACATTTTATCTGACAAAACATGGTTTTGTATATTAGGAGTTTTTCGTACGGGAATAGTTTTTTTTACGTAAAATTTTCCGTTATTCAGATTTTTTTCTCAGTAAAGACCTAATTTTGAAAAAAGTGTCACTCGATTTTTAATTTAGTTTTTTTTAATATCCAAAACCGTGTATTTTTACATTAAAATCTAAATAATAAAAAAGCAATTTTCGTGTTTATTTTCCCATACCATCACCCATTGGATGGAATATCGAGCTACCGCCCTCATCCCTGTATATTTTTAAAATTATTTAACCCTTGTGCATCATTTAATGTGCCTATATATTTTAAACTTTATCTATTTTATGTATATACATTGATAATACATTACT
Source organism: Micropterix aruncella (assembly GCA_944548615.1). Classification (NCBI taxonomy): domain Eukaryota; kingdom Metazoa; phylum Arthropoda; class Insecta; order Lepidoptera; family Micropterigidae; genus Micropterix; species Micropterix aruncella. The sequence goes on from OX155951.1 coordinate 3,376,287, forward strand.
TTATTTTTTATCATTTTTAATACATAAGTGGAAGTTGCGAAAGGGTATTACTTGGTCAGGATTACATACATATTTGTTGGGGTAAGAGATAAAAAGTGCTGTGATGTTTTCTGAGCCTTTGCGCCCCGCCTGATGTCCCTCTTCCGTCTTATAAGAAACGATACATGTGTAAGCAGAATATACTATAGCATAATATCATATAACATAACATAATATAGTATAATATAATATAACATAACATGATATACTTAATATAACCTAAAATTTAAGCTAAAAAATAGAAAAATATGTGTTTTTATATATTATATATTATTTTATCGTGCTGGGTCTATCCCCTATAATATATTAAGTAGTACATACAACAAACATAGATTACAATATTAACACATAGACAATAAAATAGGTAGCACCTACGTTATAATTTCAGAAACAAGATTTTCGCACTCATCTCTAGTAGAGTTTAAGAGCCGATGTGAAAAATAATACTTTTTTATTTTTGATATATTAGACATTATTTTATCGTACTATGAATATCCATTATAATATATTGAATAGTACATAAATCAAAAATAGATTACAATATGACAGCATAGTCAATGTAATTAAATACGTAGCACATTCATTATAATTTCAGAAACAAGATTTTCGAACTCATCTCTAGGATAGTTCAAGAGCCAATGTGAAAAATATTTTTTTTATTTTTTAATATTTTAAACATAATTTTATCGTATTGTGTATATGCGCTATAATATATTAAATAGTATATAAATCAAAAATATATTACAATATTACAACATAGTCAATGTAATTAAATACAAAGCAACATTATAATTTCAGAGACGATATTTTCGCACTCATCTCTAGTAGAGTTCAAGAGCTAATGCGATTTTTAAAATTTTTTTTAAACATTATTTAATCATACTTTGTATATCCGCTATAATAGTACTTAAAACAAACATAGATTACAAAATTACAACATAGTTAATTTAATTAAATACATAGCATCTACGTTATAATTTTAGAACCAAGATTTTGACATTCATCTCTAGTAGAGCTCAAGAGCTAATGTGAAAATTATATATTATTTTTTAATATATTAAACATTATTTTATCATATTTTATATATCCACTATAATATATTAAATAGTACGTAAAATAAACATAGATTTCAAAAATACATCATAGTCAATTTAATTAAATACGTAGCACTTACATTATAATTTAATTCCAAAGACAAGATTTTTGCACAACTCTAGTAGAGTTTAATAGCCAATGTAACGTATCCTATCTTCGTTGTCGGTTCCGCCTAATGTTTGCCCTATGTAGGATAGACATATATCATATAGTTTAGGTCCGAGATAAACATAGTGCAGTTGTCCGTATACAGTATTAATTTTTAGATGTATCGGTGTATCTTTCTGTCTAGTATTGTGTTTGTGCTCAGGTTTGTCTTTATCTATATTCCTTATGAGGTCCCTCTGATAGCGCATTAGAATAGGACGTATGTATAGTTGACGTTTGCATCCGACGGGGAGCGATATGGCTTATTGTTAATATCTGAGAAAAGACTTTTGCGCTTTGACCAGTGGGTCAACATTTATTCTGGGTATACCGCTCTAGCCGATTTGTCCTTATGTAAGAGTCGGTGCCGGTGCACAGTAGATAGTCAGTAGTAAGTTAATGTTGAGTATACTTCTTGTATTTTAAAATATATAAATCAGCCTCAATGTGTTGTATTCATTTTAGAATGTGATCAATGACATTTTTTTAAATACTTTACTGTCTTTGTGCGATGTTTTTCGGGAAACAGACAGTACAACAAAACATATTTACAAAATCTAAATTAAACAAACATAAACTATTTATATATTTGTACCCATTAAACGGCACTACAATGCGCTATGCGATTTAAAATAAAAAATCAATAAACAGAAATATTAAAAAATAAGTTTTTTATTTTTTTATTAATGCTGTATTAATTGCCGAGTTACTAACTGGCAAGTCCAAAGTATAAAAGAGTAAATATAAAGTGAAGAGAGCAAAAAAAAATACCTAAATTAATACGGTAATCAATGAATTGATAAATGAATAGAAAGTAAAAAATATATATTTTTTGTTACACTTTATAACACACAAAGATAAGAGGAGAATATATAATCACATAATCAATTGATTACTTAGGTAAATTGAGGTATTTTTTTTTTCAATTAGATTAGATAGACTTAGGTAATAGATATATATTAAGGCTATATTGCTGGATTGGACCAATAATTTAAATTACAATATTTTTAGCATACATTTATCTATTTTCATGACTATCGCGTTATTGCTATGATAATTATGGTTATAATAATAGAAATAATAATAATAAAACGCTTTGTTCATTAGAAAAGGTGAGCTTATTGCCTGCAGGCAATGTTTTAGAGCTAACCGATACCAAAACGCCATAGGGTTATAGACATTGTTCTCTTTATTTAATCAGCTTATTTCATTATCACAATATTTCCTAATTACTGATGATTCTCATACAGATTGAAGTTCGTATAAACGCGACGCGGCAGCCACTTTTGCGGAAAAAAGGCGATATTCACCTATGACGTAATCTGAAGTAAAAATATTTAGTTATAATATATAAAATAATTTACTTTCCTTTCTTTCTAACATAACCGTGCCATTTTAATATGACTCAGGAAGTGAGCTCGCCTTAACGCAGGAGTGCCTAGCGAGGCGGGCTCGGTTGCACTTTACTTAGCACGTTAGAAAAATATACATCTAAATAATGTATGCGCTAATTAACCTGGGCTCAGCAAGATGTATACCTAAATTTAGACGTTATAAATTACGGCTAAATGTAACATACAACAGTAATTCCTAAATTGTATATTATTTTTCTTATCCTTTTTGATTTTGTGATTTTTGAATAAATTATGTTATTTAAATTACTCATATATTGACAATTATCACGATAGAGAATGCCATACACTTTAGAAAGAATGTTAGACGTAATGACGCATCCAAGTGTAGAAATTTCTACCAGTAGGTAGAAATTTCTACCTACTGGAGTAAAATGAAATTGTGTTGTATGGTGATTTGACAAAAATGCGATCATCTTTTTTTACTTTAACGATAAAGAAACGAATAAGAATTTAAATTTGACAATATGCCATAAAATATTACTTGATAGTATCTTTCATGGATATCTAGGTGTAAAGATAGACCCCAGCCTAACTTTCAAAGCTGCCTTAGAGGAAGCCTCTAGCAAAATAAAAACGAGGAAAAATATCATTGCTTAAATCGCAGGAAGCGCTGGGTCTACAAATAGCTAGTGTCCTCAAGACATCCGTCATTATTATTAATATTACGTATTATTAAGTATTATTTAATAGCACGAAAAAATATTGTGCTTTTAAGCGGCTCATAGACCACGAAGACCCATTTGTTCTGGGTCGGTAACACTCACGAGTCAACACCCATCCGGCGGTCTCCACGCATGAAGTGCGAGCCCGGGTAAGATTCTGGCCTTAGGGCTAGTTTCCCCCTGGAGTCAACCTTCTGGCGCTCCTGGACGATCTGCGCACCTTGCGGCGTAAGCCAATCAATTGTGCATTCTGACCAACAGTCGGGGAAGTCTGGAAACAGTACTGTCTCCTATAGAGCGCGGGTAGTCGTTAAACTTACGGCGACTGCTCTTGAAACGAACATCGGCTACCCGATTCCGGGTGAACAGCCGGGCAAAGGATGCCGTGGTTCGCGATAGATTCGGTTGACACCGTTTTACCGCTACGTAAGGGAGAGGAACGAGACAAGCGACCTTGAACTCGTTACCAGTCGGAAGACCGGAGTAATCTTATCGCAATTGGAAGTAAGGGCGCGAGTGTCAGCCCGCTGGGTAACATACATGGCTATCTCGCGGATAAGGCGTTGGCCTCTTACGGGCATGTGGCGGAGCTTGACGGTGGACTGTTTTGTCCTAAGTATTCTGCGCTCACCTCATGGGGGACAGAACGATCATATTTCGTTAAAACTTCCTGAGGTAACGGGTTCCCCGTTGTAGTTGACAGCTCTAGTTACTATGGATGGTCTTCGAACTGTCAAAGAAACGATCGAACATATATTAAAGCTTGAAACCTTTCACGAAATCAGAAAACTGCAAAGTAACTGGTAGCCTGTCGAATACAACCTTACTGAACATGAGATTCTTCTAGCGAGACATTATCATAATGAGATTAACAAGAAACTTAAACGAACGCTCGAGTCCCAGTTCCAACTACGATTTTAATGGTCTAACTTAAATCTTTTTAGCACAGGTCACGGCTGTTTTGTTACTACCATGACTAAATAGGTCTTTCAGCAAATCTTGAATGTGTTTGCGGAGATAGCCAGCAGACAATGAGGATCTCCTATGTATGGGTTTGGTAGTTGAATCATCGGCCTCCTCCATTTAACTACTGAAGCAGCCAATTGGCTAGACAATTTCAATTTAATTTGGTAGGACACGCTTAGTTTTTTTGTTAATTCCTTATATATGAACAAAGTAATGAGCGAGTGTTACAACATGTTTACTAAAAACAAATATGTAATAAGTAGGGATGTGGCAGAAGCAAATATGTAATAAGTAAATGTGATAAATAGAAGGGATGTTTTTACCGACTTCAAAAAATAAGGCGGTTGATCGATTCGGTTGTATTTTATAATATGTTTGTTACCTCAGATATCCGTCATTTATGAACCGATTTGGAATTCTTCTTTTATTTGAAAGAACATACTTACAGATTGGTCTCAAAATTCTGTTTTGGTGGTGGAATCCGTTAGGAATTAAGGGAACTCCTCAAATATTATCATATGAAGTTGAAAATGTATATGTCGGTTCAGTTACGATGATAATGCATTTTTTAAGGTAAGCATGACCTGATTCTACATCCAGGCTTGATGCAGGCATTCAGGTATGATATCCCGTTCTAAATTTCACCATGACATGGCTACTGCGCCCAGGGTTGGCTCCCGACGAGGGGGCTCCTCAACGGTCAAGAGCACAGACACGAAATTTTGTATATGCGTACAATTACGACAACCCTTTCCAAGTTTCGTTAAGATAGGACTCTCGTACCCAGGGTTGGCTTCCAACGAGGGAACTCCTCGACGGTTAACAGCACGGACAAGGATTTTTGTATACGCATTCAACTATGGTAGCCTTTTCTAAGTTTTACCATGACATGGCTGCTGCATTTATTTTTAAAAATGTAGTTGGTTTTTTTTTTGTAAAAATGTAGACTACTATTTTTCGAACAATAAAATATTCCATGTATAAACCAGCTCCTTATTTTGGTGTCTATATTCACAAACTCACCAACAATGTTGAAATAGCGTAGAAAAGTGTGAATTTCCGTTGTTCGCTCGATTGTTATCGATCCCCGAGGCGTCGCGCCTCTCTTGGAGGTCTTTTCTTCCCTCTGGCTCGATATTAATTCCGCTGCCGTTCTAAATAATAGATAAGACACGCGATCGTGGCCTCTTTGAGTGCACCTTACACGGCCCGGCAATTCCCACAACAATCTCTGTTCAATCAAATAAATTCCTCGCGCTTTGCCCTCGACTTAACCTTACGAAACACCTATAGATACTATGCGCCCACAATGTTCTTTTATATTTGTATGAGTGACTATTGTAATCGTGACTAAATATATGTACATAAATATACGAAAAAAGGGAAAGTAAAACGAGCACGCTATTTAAATCTTTCACCATTTTCATCTACAGATTATACAATGTGTGCTACTCATGTTTTGCGACTACAGTTAGTCGTCAAGATTTCCGTGGTTTTTTTAGCCTCCGGCGGCTTTAACGATTTCTACCCATATTGGATAAACAAATGATTGTGTCCACACTGTTATTGCCAATACTTGTGTACGATGTTACTTATATAGACGCCAATGAGCTTATCTTGAATAAGCTGGAGCATCTGAAAAATATGTACCTGAGGTATGTCTTTAACTTACAAAAGTTTAATCACTTTAGCTGCTTTCATGAGCACCTTAACTAGCTTCCTATTTGCGATCGAAGAAATTTGCCTATATTGACGCTACTCTACAGTATCCTCAACAACCGAACTTCGCCGTCCTATCTCAAGGAGAAGTTCCACCCTTTGGGAGGCCACGGTCTTCCACTTCGATCAAGTCGAGATAACACACGCGCCATTACATTGCTTAACTCTTCTGCATTTACCCGTACTCTTTTACGGAATCAGTTCTCACACTCCGTCAGACTTACACTTTCGAAATGTTGATGAAAAAACATCTGCTTTCATACAGCTATCAACCAAATACCCATCTTATCGTCTCGTTTATGCTTTCCTGGGAAAAAGTAGTTTAAAAAAAAATGGCGTACCGCGCCGCAACATCACGGGCCCGAGTGGCCATAATGACCGCCGACCTCCATTAGGAGATGGCACTTTAAGAAGAAGAAGAATATTACTTGAGTAGGTATGTACAAATAGGTTATTTGTTTATTAAGTTTACAATGGTCCGTGCTACCATGCGATCTATTTAATGTTTGCGAAATGTTCGAGCCGTCTTTCCAAAATTTCATAATACGATGCGATAGAGCGTAAACTCTGACTTGTTGTAACCGCGCCGCGCTCGACTGAGCTTTATGGTCGAATAAACAGGCTATTGGATTTTAGGTTATGACAGAAATATTGCCGATATGGCCGCGCATTGACGAGATCAAAGTTGCTCGATAGGATTTTCAGGCGGCGAACCCCGTACGGGAGAGATCAGGCAGCGCCGATATCCGCGTTCGTTTATTTTGAGACTGACAAATTCAATCTCTATTCCGCGTATTTTTCGATTGATACACGGTATCATTTCAATATGCTCTTTGATACGCGGAGCGTAAAAATCGATCGTTTCTGTCGACTCCCATTTTGGTAAATCAGTGTGGCAGGAGTTTAGACTATCCTTTGCGTAATCGGCACCGGCTTACAGTTTCTCTCACCAAAGCGTCTGTTTTTATAATAAGATCCCTGCGTATAACAGAAGTCTTAATTAGTGCATAACTATGTAATATATAACAAGACATTTAGATAATACTGAATACTGAAATATTCCGAGAGTATAATTCTGTAAAATAAAGGAAAATATTCTGATAGAGCGTAATTTTTATTTTATCAACGATGGCTATATTGCTCGGTTTGACCATTAATTGAAATATTGATATTTTTGGTATACGATTACCTATTTTTATGACTATCAAAGAAGGATGGGCGTTTTGGTACCAATGTTCAATCAAGATGTGTCATACATCGTTGGATAGCTCTTTTCAAGTGAATATAAACACACTATGACGACAAATCCATATAGGTTGTCCGTTTTGAAATATACTCTTCAGAAGATACTGGTTTTCTAGCTCAAAATATATTTATAAAAATTCATATCTACGATTCGGCTTGACCGATTTTGATATTAGAACAGATTTTATGCTAAAAAAAATAGGTAATGATGAAATTCACACCAAAATCGGTCAAGTAATTTTAAAAGTAGGTGGATCTATCACTCTAATAATAAAAAAAAACCAATACAAATACATCGATTGATATATCATATTCAAGCAAGATTTTTATTATTATTACTATTAAACCTGAGTAAGCAGATGACTAGTAATGCAGGAACCGGTATTGTTCCCTCTCCCTCTCCCTGGCGCGGGAGACGGGCATGCTGAGGCGCTTGCGCAGGTTGCCTTGCCAGTCGTTCGCTGATGTTAAGTAAGTGACCACGTTGTTTCGTTTCCCATTGGTCACGTCAACTGTAGACTGGCAATATCTTGGACTATGTTACCCGTATGATAAATAATTTATAATAATAATTAATATAGATTATTAATAATGTTACCAAACCTAATAATTATACTTCGACACGTATACCGTGAGGGATAGAGTAGAGGATCCGAAAAACACGACGCTAATCGCATTATTCAAACTGTGCCAAGATGACGAATTCGCCAAAACCTTGCTCTACGAAGACGTGCCATCATACTACACGTTTGACAAACAACGAGGCGTCTTCGCTTGAAACGACCATTCGGCGAAACACAACGAGCGAAACTGCTCTTGAAACGACCACTCGGCTACCCGATACCAGGTAAAGCCGGGCAAATTAGGCCGTGGTCTGCGATAGATTCGGTATAAACCGATCACCGCTATACTAGGGAGAGAAGCGCGCAGGGGACTTCGGACCTGTAACCAGTCGGGAGGTTCGGTGGTATCCTGATGGTTAATTCCAGACGGAGATATCCTTCCAAAACTGGTTGTCAGGGGGCAAGGCTGACCGCTGGTTAACTTTCCGGTGCCTCGCCGTAAGTCGTTGGCCTCTGACGGGCATTTTGGTATAGCTAGACAGTAAACTTATATTAGGTCTAAGTCTTCTACATCATCTCACGGCTGAAAGAACGATCACATATCGTTATACCAGCTTGGGGTGACGGGTTCGCCTATTATAGTCGACATCATTCTGCATATCTTATTGAGGGGGATATGTGCGAAAGCGCCAAAACAATACAACCAAAATAAAAGGTATAATTACAAATATTTAAACTATAACTCTTATACGAATGGTTAGATAGAGGTCTAAAGTTTCATATCATTTTTATTCAATAATTTGTTGTATCTAATGAGCAATACGCTTTGAAATATCGACAAAAATTTGCAAAAAATAATTTATGATTTTTATATGACGATTTTTAAAATCCTTGTGTCCATTTTTAAATCAGTAAATTAATGAATTTTATAATGCAGTTGAAAATCATTCAGATTTCATTAGTTTTTCAGTAAACAAATATTTCAAACGGTTGGGAATATGATCCCAGCAAAATATTTTTTTTGTTTCGTTGATTTGGACCATGTAATTGTTGATTTTGACCATGACCATGTATCAAAGGTGTGTCCTGAAAACCAGGATATGAGATATCCTGAGGATACCCCTAATTTGCAGCGTTTGTAGTTTTATTACATAGTCTGTCTATTTACATTTTTAATTTTTAATCTGTGTGTTTTTGATTTTTTATACCTATACAAAAAATCTGTGTGTTTTAGATTTTTTTGTACCTTTGCAAATAAATATTATTATTATTATTATTAATAGTTATTGTAGTATTTAAAAGCTTAACAAAATCAAACTTTAATCAGTGCTTACCTCTTAGTGATCTTTATGTACTGCTCCGTATTGAATTTAAATTTATATATTTCCTGATACTAAAAAGTAATATTTTTGGGGTTTTATGGTACCGATCCTTAAATTCTGATCACAGTTGATTAAACGAAAAAGTGGATTGATTCTTGGGTATAGTGTAAAAGTAGCTTTAGATGCCAAAGGGAATAAGGTTGCCGGAGTTGCTTCAATTTCTACATATATAGGTATTTCAACTACCAGCAATCAATTTCACGCGCTGATTGATTATCTAGCGATAATTAATGCTCGCAATTGGAAATTGCAATTGCCTACCTTTAGTTATCTAAACATTATGTCACGGCTTCAGCATGCATGATGAACTACGAGCAGCATCCTGTGGTAGGGCCACATCTCATATATCGATGTTTTAGTAAGTGCTTCTTATTTCACAATAAAACTCTATTAGGAAAAGCTGTTATTATTTGATAAGCATACCTTTAAAATTGCTATTTAATTAGTATTAATTACGTGGCCAGAGGAAAAACCTAATTATATTTTTATGACCTTATTCTAAATAGAACCGAAGTCATTAACGCTACGAATAAAGATTCAGAAAGAGAGGTGGAAAACCAGATGCGTCAGAGTTATGGCTGCATTTTTTTTGGTTCATGTGTCTATGTTTGTTTGCAGGGCCGCCGACTATAGGGGGAGGGGGTAAACGTCTAACACCCCTCCTCCCCCCCCCCCCCCCAAACGTTTGTTTGTACTGCTGAAACAAACTTTTGTAGACATGAAGTAGAATAAAATATATATTGTAAACCTATACACTAAACTCATTATTAAAAGTATTATAACGTTTATTCCATGCTGCAACAATAAGTATTCACGGAGATAGTTGTCCGTATTCGTTTCCTCTTTTGCTTGCTTGTTTGCGTATTTTTCAATTCATGATTTCGCGTAAACTAGTGTTCTTATAATATATACTTATGCAGATACTTTCCATCATAAACTTTTAATCTACCGTATCTGTGTTCTTGCTTGCGTACTCGTTTAAGCGTAAAAACGAATTGGAAATATCGCAATAAGCTTGCTTCCGCACGTTTTGTTACCGCTCAGTCAGATAGCGGGTGCAAGTCCTAGTAGGTCTCTGATGTCACGCATTCTATTCTGATTGCTCACGCACCACGTCACCACTACCGAGGTCAATGTCATCGCAATGTCAGTATCTTGGATGTCAATGTCATCGCAGTGTCATTATTTTAGATGTCAATGTCATCACGATGTCAGTATCTTAGATGTCAATGTCATCGCAATGTCAGTATTTTGGATGTCAATGTCATCGCAGTGTTAGTATCATAGATGACAATGTCGTCGCGATGTCAGTATCTTAGATGTCAATGTCATCGCAATGTCAGTATCTTAGAAGAATTGCTAATTTTTGCAACTAAATATTTTTCAACTTCAACAATGTATTCTGATGTTATTTCAAGTTTTTTTGTTTCGCAAACTTTATTGCACACACAATAGATTACAACATGGTGGGCCTATTACCAGGTATTTTACGACCAAGACGCCAGGATTATTGTGACTCAATGTTTATACATATTTGCAATTGCGAACGCGCTAAAAAAGATGATCGAGATAAAGACAGATATACACATTTTTGCCCCCCCCCCCCTCACCCCCCCCCCCTCCACCCTCCCCCGAAATAATTAAACCATTTCCAAACTGAAGTATGTCTGTAAGTCTGTGTGGCTGTGTGTATTCCTACACGATAGCGCCTAAATGATTCATCCGAATGAGCTGAAATTTGGCATGTCGGCTTCATTTGATCATCATAAGAGTTGAGTAGATTCTGGTTGAAATCGGTGTACCTTTTTTTATTTGTTATAGTTGTATTTTCTTCGCTTAAAGTTACGGGCGGCCAGTGTCATCTGTTACCGCGTACCTATGTCACTGCGCACTACTACCTATGAACCGATGAATGCTAAAGTATAGCAAGTAATAGATTTTCCTAAAAAAAAAAAAAAAGTTAAATTTAAGTTTAGCCTTGCACTATTTCATTTAAAAAAATAAGTAATGCGTTCCAATCATCTGAATAACAATAATAAATAAAGCATAAGATAAAAATCCGAAATGAAAAACGCACGACGCGTTCTACAGATTGCTCCTCGGAACGCAGAACCAATGGCTGTTAGTGCCATATCTGTCGTGAAAACGCAAACTTCTTTCTTTAATCTGTGATACGGCTGAACCGACGTATTGTCGATTTCCAGCCAAGTAGACAATCCCATACAAAACAGCGCCCCTCTTGCCGTGTTCAGCCTGCTACGCTTTTGTTGTGGGCGCCTATTATGTAGCGTCAGCATACTGTACGTAGACTAGGAAGGCGAAGGAATGAATCACAATGAGAAATTAAATGAAAAAGTTTATATCCTACTTAAATACGAGCACATATATGTGCTGAACGTCTAGAGATATCAAGAGATGTCATTTACTACCGGCGAATGTGTCACTCCAGACAGTCATAACGACATCGAGCCATTCCGTCTCCCATGGTGTGAGCGTAAAGACTTTGCGAACAATACAATCCACAGCTAAACTACGCCAACAACCCGTAAGAGTCCCACGCCTTACCGCGAGGCACTAGGAAGTGCAACCCAGCGGGCTATCTTTACGCCCTTACTACCAAATTCGGAAGAATTTCTCCATACTTTAGTCTGGTCACAGATTTGAATTTCGAGGTCGCTTGCGGGGCCTCTACTTGACGTTGACGGTAATTTATGTTCGAATTTATTCCGGACCGTCGCGCCCTTTGCCGGTCTTTCTCACGGGATCGGGTCACCAACGGGTCGTTTCAAGAGTAGCTGACATCAGGTCGACAACCATCTCCACTGCGTAGGAAACGTATCAGAACGTACCCAGACCCCCCCGGCTACTCGCCAGACTGCACAGTCGATTGGCTAACCACCCAGCAGCGCCCAAGGTCGTCTCCAGAGGTTCCGATCTCACCTGTCCACGACACAGTCGTGACAGGGGAAACTGAGACTTTTCCAGATTCCTCCCTCTTCGGGGAGGCTACCTAATGGGAGTTGAACCGTGAGTTGAGCCGACCCAAGGTAACGAGCAGGTCATAGGGTCCAAACTGTACGGAACCGTTACCTGCCAACGTCAAGACGCAATAATAGTACATTATATTATTATTATATTTTTATCCGACGAATTCTACGGGTTCCACGGAAACGACCGTCAAATAAAACTAAATGGCCACAATTTTTAGATTCTCAAAAATTTTCTGAACGACATGCATTATTATTAAGAATCCAATTCAATAGTAAGAATATAAATGAATATAACATTCGTTTATTGTGAGTCATGATTAAAGATATTATAAAAATGTGTTTTGCATGGATTGACAATTTTTTTTTATTAAAAACTCAAATTTTGAAATCGATCAATATTGCAATTTTTTACCATATAAACAAGATTGAATGGATTAACCGCGTAAAGTTTGTAGCACCTGACGTTTCGGAGATGAAGTAACCGCCATTGTCCAAGGTACCCTGTCACCCAGTCTACCCTGGACAACAGTTGTTGCAACATCTCCAAAACTTCGGGCGCTACAAAGTTTACGCGATTAAAATCTCCTCGAAATATCTTAAAAAGTTCCACTCTACTGCAAAACAAATCAACGGCGGAAAGTAGATAAAAACACACCAAAAAGCAAGAAAATATGCAAAATACTCCCGTAAACGCAACGAATGAATGACGCGTTTGAAATTTCCAAGCATTGCTCAAGCGTCTTCCATGGGATATGTGGCTTGAGCCAGCCTTAAGCGTTGCTGCCTCGATTATAGCATGAAAACAGGTACTCGAGCATTACTAAAGCAGGAGTCGACGCTTAAGCAGCCACTATAGATTGTATTAAGATGTTATTTCAATGGCATACATTAATTCTCTAGCAACTATTCTATCGATTTCGATGAAGAGTAAGTAAATATGTATTTATTTTCAAAAACCCGATCTGGGTATAGAAATTACATTTCCAATAATATTATTACGAATAAGATTACATTTCCACATAAAATTACACACATAAAATTATAAAATTTATTGAAAATCTAAATAATGAAAAAACAGAAATATTTAAAAAACAAAAAAACAGTAATTTGTCACAGAAATATAAAAAACTAGAATGGTATAATAGAAAAAATAGAAAGCGTAGACAGTTTGTAGAGTAAGAAAACATAATTTAAAAAACATGAATAAAATTATCAAAATATAATTATCAGAATTAAAAATCACAAAAGAAAACACAAAAAATAATAATTTAAAAATAAAATATCTAAAACTCTTAAAATTTAAGTAATTAAATTAAGTATATATAATCAAAATCAAAGTACTGCAATATGAGTCAGAAAGTAAATTTAAGGATTAAGAATAAATATACAAATCACAGCCAATATGACGTATGTTTTTTGTACTGGTTGTCGGTTAGGCTTAATGTCTGCCCTATGTGTGAGTCAAATATATTATAGAGTTTAGGTCTGAGATAATCGAAGTGTCATTGTCCGTATACAGTCATCATTTTTGGTTGAAATTTAATTTACGTAAGTAAATATATAAATGGCTGATAGCGAGCCCAGCAATGGTATATCGTCCTTTTAAAGAGTGGATATATTTGAATTTCAAATCGAATTTTCGGTATGTCATTCCGCATTTAAAAGACGATTCATTGTGATTTTTTTCATTGTTTTTGCTTTAATTTGTCTTTAATAAAGACATTTTATTTTGGTTTACAAAAGGATACGCTTTGTTTTTGAGATGTGGATGAAGGGCGATCGTTCGCTAGCGATAAAGGGATCCCATTATCCCATCATTTAAAACAAGCATTTCCCAATCCAGTCCGGGAAAACCTTCCAGCTATGTAAGTGGCTTTTATTATTTTTATTTTTCATCAAAGTGTCATCCTTTAAACGAATTCTTAAAAAAAGAAATTTTACAAAAAACCAATCAATATATATATATATATATATATATATATATATATATATATATATATATATATATATATATATATATATATATATATATATATATATATATATATATATATATATATATATATATATATATATATATATATATATATATATATATATAATATTTGATTGGTTTTTTGTAAAATCTTTTTTTAAAGAATTCGTTTAAAGGATGACACTTTGATGAAAAAATAAAAATAATAAAAGCCACTTACATAGCTGGAAGGTTTTCCCGGACTGGACTGGGAAATGCTTATTGTTTAAACGAGATGTATTCTTGGATGAGTACCACTTTCGACGGTACACTGTAGGTTTAATGGGATCCCTTTATCGCTAGCGAACGATCACCCTTCATCCACATCTCAAAAACAAAGCGTATCCTTTTGCAAACCAAAATAAAATGTCTTTATTAAAGACAAATTTAAGCAAAAAACAATGAAAAAAATCACAATCAATCGTCTCTTAAATGCGGAATGACATTTCGAAAATTCGATTTGAAATTCGAATATATCCACTCTTTAAAAGGACGATATACGATTGCTGGGCTCGCTATCAGCCAGCTATTAAATGAAAATAAAAATAAAATACTTCATTTGCTCGTTCCCATGAAATAAGATATAAATCGTAATTTCTGGTCGAGAAGTTTATACTTAAGGCTATATGATATTTACAAGAGTTCAAAACATAAGATAAAATTGTATAATATTGTTAATATTTGATTGGTTTTTTGTAAAATCTTTTTTTAAAGAATTCGTTTAAAGGATGACACTTTGATGAAAAAATAAAAATAATAAAAGCCACTTACATAGCTGGAAGGTTTTCCCGGACTGGACTGGGAAATGCTTATTGTTTAAACGAGATGTATTCTTGGATGAGTACCACTTTCGACGGTACACTGTAGGTTTAATGGGATCCCTTTATCGCTAGCGAACGATCACCCTTCATCCACATCTCAAAAACAAAGCGTATCCTTTTGCAAACCAAAATAAAATGTCTTTATTAAAGACAAATTTAAGCAAAAAACAATGAAAAAAATCACAATCAATCGTCTCTTAAATGCGGAATGACATTTCGAAAATTCGATTTGAAATTCGAATATATCCACTCTTTAAAAGGACGATATACGATTGCTGGGCTCGCTATCAGCCAGCTATTAAATGAAAATAAAAATAAAATACTTCATTTGCTCGTTCCCATGAAATAAGATATAAATCGTAATTTCTGGTCGATTAAACAATAAGCATTTCCCAATCGTTTAAACGATTAATAATCGTTTAAACAATAAGCATTTCCCAGTCCAGTCCGGGAAAACCTTCCAGCTATGTAAGTGGCTTTTATTATTTTTATTTTTTCATCAAAGTGTCATCCTTTAAACGAATTCTTTAAAAAAAGATTTTACAAAAAACCAATCAAATATTAACAATATTATACAATTTTATCTTATGTTTTGAACTCTTGTAAATATCATATAGCCTTAAGTATAAACTTCTCGACCAGAAATTACGATTTATATCTTATTTCATGGGAACGAGCAAATGAAGTATTTTATTTTTATTTTCATTTAATAGCTGGCTGATAGCGAGCCCAGCAATCGTATATCGTCCTTTTAAAGAGTGGATATATTCGAATTTCAAATCGAATTTTCGAAATGTCATTCCGCATTTAAGAGACGATTGATTGTGATTTTTTTCATTGTTTTTTGCTTAAATTTGTCTTTAATAAAGACATTTTATTTTGGTTTGCAAAAGGATACGCTTTGTTTTTGAGATGTGGATGAAGGGTGATCGTTCGCTAGCGATAAAGGGATCCCATTAAACCTACAGTGTACCGTCGAAAGTGGTACTCATCCAAGAATACATCTCGTTTAAACAATAAGCATTTCCCAGTCCAGTCCGGGAAAACCTTCCAGCTATGTAAGTGGCTTTTATTATTTTTATTTTTTCATCAAAGTGTCATCCTTTAAACGAATTCTTTAAAAAAAGATTTTATATATATATATATATATATATATATATATATATATATATATATATATATATATATATATATATATATATATATATATATATATATATATATATATATATATATATATATATATATATATATATATATATATATATATATATATATATATATATATATATATATATATATATATATATATATATATATATATATATATATATATATATATATATATAAGTACGTATGCATTATAGTGTACTTGTAACTTTGGTTGAAGGCAATTACTCGTATTGGCGTTGGATAATAATTCTAATTTCATTTCTACTAATGTGCGAGTGTATGACTGAATAATGACTAAAAAATAATAATTATTATTTTATTTTTATTTTTTTATCTTTTTTTTATTCATTGCCGAATATATGTGATCTTAAAACTAGAGAGGTAGCTGCCCTGGAACAAGTCCTGGCACTTAGTTGGGCAGCAGCAGTACTTAAATGCTAATGCTCATATCGGCCGTGTTTAATTTTAATTTTAATTTCATATATTTCATATATTTCATTAGTGATACTTATGCACTGTAAATGAATTGTTAAATTAATTAAATAAATAAATAAATAATACAGTGAGAGTATACAGTGACTGAATAATACAGTGTAAGTATTATAAATACAAGTAGGAATGTTTCCATAACTTTTTTCATCACCGAGCTTATCACCATTTCAAATCACAACCTTTTCATAACACTACAGCATCCTTAGAAACGGGCGTCTTTGCTCATTTAAAAATGCGATTAGCCAATTGCTATGGGTTATTGCTCCTTTTGCACGATTTCACTTCATTATGCTGGGCAATATTACAATAATAAAAACGAAGTTCGTAGGAATGCGCACGGCGGCCGTCGGAACGGCAAAATGGCGGTATCTTATTATGTTTGATATGATCTGCGGTTAAAATTATTATGTAATATATATAAAATTTAATTTGTTATTTTTACTGACACAACCGTGGCACTCCAATAAGACCCAGGAAGTGAGCTCGCCTTATCACAGGAGTGCCTAGCAAGGCGGGCTCGGTTTCACTTTACTTGGCACATTAGGAATAATTTTATGCATTTTAACATATAATTTATGCACAATTTGGCCTGGGCACAGACAGATGTATGCGTAAATTTAGAAGCATATAGCGTATTTTCTGGATTGTACATTATATTTCTTTTGTGATATTGCGTTTGAATGTTTATGTAACGAATAAATAAATAAATAAATAAGTACATTTATAACAACGTTTACCGAATATCTTAACCCTTTTGCTGTAGATTTTATTGTTTATGATAAATAAATTATAAAAAAACCGTAACAGTTACGCCTTCAAACTATCGATACCACTCTATTAATTTAATTACAAAGTTGCAGAATTTTATTTAATTTATCTATAAAACCAATTAGTAGGGGTAAAACTCTACATTAAGTCGGGTCATTTTTATTATATACTAGGCATCTCAAGCATCTCAAGGCATCTCAAGGCATCTCAAGGCATCTAGATCTATTAGGCATTATCAAAATATGGTATATGTAGGTATATATAGGTAGTTGATACCTAATTGAAAAATTACATAATTGTATAGACATAAATGTATTTAACATATTTTTTTTCACATAAACCTAACAAATACATTAATGATTCTAATTAGGTATTAATGGAGAAACTATGATTATATCGAAATCTGAAAGATTTTAAACTCTTTTGGAGAATTCACCACATTACTGATTTAAAAATTGACACATGGGTGTGTTATTTTAAAAATTGTAAAGCCCTGTTTATATCTATATTTCTGCGCATATATCATAAGACGTAGAAGATTATCACATTTAGGGCATTTTACACCTCTAATAAGGAATCTTACCATTCGTATAACATTTGTACCATTTTTTAACATCTTACCAAAGCCAGTCATGGCAATGAAACTCGTGCGACGGCATGTTTTCGACTCTCAAATTTTTATTTGTAGGGGTTGTTAGTGCATTCATACTAATATATAACTGTGGCGTATTCAGTGAAGGCGATTTTACTGTATATAATTGCATAATTACATAAATATCGAGATAGGCCGCCGGTGTATTGTCGAAACCCACAGATCGGTGGTATTGGCATTCCAGCGGTTAAAAAGGCTGTATGGAATCGATCATCAGACATAGACGTGAAACAATTTGCTGTGGGTTTATTATTTTTAAGTTTAATTTTATTCATATGTATTAAATATTACCTACGTTTCGCGTTACGCTTGTTGTACACCGCTGTAGGTACATTGCTATAAATAAATAAATAAATAAATAAATTGCACCTTTAATTTTGGTTGTGCTTTCGATGTATTGTTTTGGTGTTTTCGCGTGTATCCATCCCTCCTTAATCCTATTCCGCGCCTAATTAAGAACCATGGCCATTTCATTTGATTAGTCATGCCATTCACTTAAACCCATCTAAATCAAATGCCTTAAATATTCACAAGCGCTTACATCCTGCCCTTACCCCCACTCCAGTTTGACATTTAGCTACTTTACGCTCTACATAATTGTGGGGTCAATATCGATATTAACCTTCCGCTTCATCCCTGCGAGCCAGGCATGCCTGCGTGCCTGCATGCCTGAATCCCCACTCCCCTTCGTCCGCCCCTCTTTCAGCATCGTCCCGTATCACACATCATTATGCATGAACGCTTTGCTCAATGTTACGTCATAAACCCGGTTTGCACGGCACGGCAACTGCATCGTTTGCCATCACATAAAAGACCTTCGCTTTGTACCATAACCTCTGTCGAAGTCGTAAATTAATGTTGAATGTGTCGTGTGAAATGCAGTTAGTTTAAAACATGAAAAAAATGCTTCTATAAATACAATTATTTCAGTTGGCTGAATTTAACAGCCGTCTATTTAAATGAAAAGAATAATGGTTTAATAAAATGTTCAAATAATTTTCTCAGGGCCCCGGCTAGATGACCTTTGAAAATAGGTTAATAGTAAATACACATTTTATGTCCCGACATTATTTCTAAGGCGGTTCTTATTTATGTTATGCCCAGTTTGAGCAATGCTTTAGTTTCATTTGCGAAGGGTTGCTTTCAGAGGGCCTTAGATTGTCCGATTCAGGGAATATCCCTTTAGCAGTAGATTTACTGTTTCCTATCCAGCCACTTTTTTGGCGCACAGTTTTAGAAGACATCTTGAGGTGTCAACTACAACGTTTTAACGATAAGTTTTAACGATTAGTCGTTCTGTCGACCTGCAGTGAGCGTAGAAGACTTGGACAAAACAATCCGACGTCTAGCTACGCCACAACCCGTTAGAGACCAACGCCTTACCGCGAGGAGCCAGTTATGTTAACTGGCCGGCGGCACTCGCGCCCTAACTACCAATTGTGACAAGATTTCTCCGGTCTCTCGATTGGTTCCGAGTTTGAGGTCGCTTGCGCGGTCGTCTCCCTTACGAAGCGGTGAAACGGTGAATACCGAATCTATCGCGGACCGTGGCGTCCTTTGCCCGCTTCACACCCGGGATCTGATGGCCAATGGTCATTTCAAGAGCACTCGCCGTAAGGTACGCAACCACCCCCGCTCTATAGGAAACAATACAGCTTCCAGATTCCCCCGACTGTTTGGGGAGCTAATGGGCCCTTGCTGAGTTGGCCACGAAGACCCATTCTGTTTCAGGGTCGGTCATACTCACAGGTCAACACCCATCCGATGGCCTCCACGCATGGGGTGCGAGCCTGGGTAGGACACTGGGTCAACCAGTCCCCTGGGAACAATCCTCTGGCGCTCCTGGACGGTCTGCGCACCGAGAGGCGCAAGCCAATCGATTGTGCTCTCCGACTAAGAATCGGGGGAGTCTGGGAACTGTATTGTTTCCTATAGAGCGGGGGCAGTTGTCTACCTTACGGCGGCTGCTCTTGAAATGACCATTGGCCATCCGATCCCGGTTCAGAGTCGGGCAAAGGACGCCTTGGTCCGCGACAGATTCGGTGCACTCCGTTTCACTGCTTCGTAAGGGAGAGGACCGCGCAAGCGACCTCGAACTCGGAACCAATCGAGAGACCGGAGAAATCTGGTCACAATTGGTAGTGAGGGCGCGAGTATCTCGAGCCCGCCGGGTTTATTCCTGGCTCACTCGCGGTAAGGCGTTGGACTCTCACGGGTTGTGGCGTAGCTAGACGGTGGATTTGTTATGTCCCAAGTCTTCTACGCTCACTGCACGGTCGATAGAACGAACAATCGTTAAAACGTCCTGCGGTGACGGGTTCGCCCGTTGTGGTTGACAACTCAATATGTTAGTCGGAGTGCACAATCGATTGGCTTGCGCCGCACGGTGCGCAGACCGTCCAGGAGCGCCAGAGGTTTGATTCCCAGGGAAACTGGTTCGCTGGCCAGAGTCCTACCCAGGTTCGCACCCCGTGCGTGGAGGCCGTCGGATGGGTGTTGACCCGTGAGTATAACCGACCCTAAACACACGGGTCTTCGTGGCCAACCCATCATGGGCCCGTTAGCTTCCTAAAGTTTTAGAAGACAGTCTGATATACCTATAGCCGGTTCTAGCCCAAGGAGAAGTCTGCTTCCTCGTTTCCTTGTATACTGTTGTGTCTCGGTACCCACGCGAGTGTTACTATTTTTGTGGAAGACAGTTCAATAGGGATTCTGAGTGTATCCCATATTAGTTTGTATGTGACTTTCCTCGTGCTTAGTGCTTTCAGAGCCGCTTGGCTGTATGTAATAATGTAGTCTGGTTACTGATTTTCCTCTTCAGGTTTTCATGCAAGTATTCATTAACCCTCACATTAAAAAATATATAAAATCAAGTGCCAATTTTACTCGATATTTAAAAGAATTGCAAGGATTGTATATTATTTGGATTGATATTTATAAGGATTGATATTTAAAAGAAGTGGAGGAAAGAAACAAATAAAACAAGAACTGACATTTTGAAATGAAACTTTATAGACATTTTGCGTACATTATTCGGTGATTGCGAATATCGCTTTCAATGGAAGAATCAGAGAGTAAAACTTATTAATATTTTTTTACTTTATTGAGCACTATCAGTCTTGTCACAAGAACATATTTCACATTTCGACATATTGAGAATTTACGGTAACGAATAAACTGAACAAAAGACTACGACACAGATCGTAATATGTGCATTCCCGTCGGCCCTGCGACTCAACAACGTGGAAAATGTTACTCTCGATATTACAGAGCAACAGAAAAAGATTCGAGGAGGTAATAGCTCAGAAATTATATGCAACGCGATAAAAGTGTACTCAGCAGAATCGTATTGAAAGATCTGAACGCTCAGTGAGCGTATCCCGCGGTTGGAGGGTTAATGGCAAAACTTCGGATTGAAATACTGTTGCATGTTTTCATAAATCCATCAATATTTTGGCCCTTGGTCCTTTGATTCCAGATCTCGTTTGCTCGTCTGTTTTAGACCCAATCTCCGTATCAGATGGCTGAATTCCTATATAATTACCTCTTTTAATGAGAAAATATATTTTAAAGTTACAAAGAGAAATCGTCGTAACCCGGACTAATTTAAATCCCTCGAGGAACTATACCTAATTTAATAACATCATCCCTCCTAAATATCGTCTCTGCAATTTTATAAATGTCATCATGACGACCGTATCAATATACGGTTTTTTCATATTGTCTAGCCCAAGTAGTGTTTTTTTAATTAGACTGGCGATTGCATCTTGCGTAGAGAGATTTTTTTGAAATCCAAATAATTTTTTTGAAAGGATTTGGTTTTCAGCACCAATTTGGACCAATTTAAAAAGATAATTATAAATAGTTTTGTAAGAAACCCAATTTATGGTATAAGGGAGTTTGAAAATTCCGAGTTTATTTTCCATGTTGATAATTAGCAAAATTTGTAAAATTTTAAACATAACGGAATTATGATAGCTGACATTCTAATTCTCATATAATTTAGTATACATCTATTTATGTTTAAAAAATACGAAGGCTTTTGGATTGACAATAAAATTATTTTACGTTGATTATTCTACATAGAATTTGCATTTCTATTTTAATATATTATTCTCTCTTACTATTTAATGACATTAGTATATTTTGATTATTTGTAAGTAGGTAATATTAAATATAATATTTCAGCCATGACAACTATCATGATAGTTATGTTTTTAATAATTAAATTTTAAGCATTTAATTTTGTGACGCATCCAAGTGTAGGCATGCCTATCTACTGGAGTAGTTGATTGCATTGTATTGTATATTTTATGATAGTTTATACTCCTTCACAAGATCACTTTTAGACGTATTGTAATTTTCATTTATTATATATTTTATATTTTTCTTAAATTTAACCTTACTAGTTGTTAGTTGACATTAAATTGTTCTTTGATTGTCAATTTCGAAAAATGGGACACAGAAGGAGCCTCCCCGAAGATTGTGCACATCTTCGACTGTCTGGTATGCGACCATGAACAATCGGGTGTCCCTGGAAACTGTGAGTCTCAACTCGATAAGATACGGAGCCAATCGTGTCTGCTGGAGCTACACAGCAAATCCAAAATACGACTGGGATAAGCTGCAGGATATAGATGTCAACCCCCGTCACACACCAGGATCTAAGAGACGAAAAACAAAACCACCCAGGCTGCATATTTTTGAAGACGTGTCCTAGCCAGGCCCGGACACGTTAACTAACTACCTATTGTCAAATTAACTAATTGTGTACCAACGAGGAGTTTGATGTAGTCATGCGACCGTATACATACTATTTATTCTTTTGAGAAGCCAATAAAATATAATACAATAAAATTTTAAAATATATATTTCAGTTTAATAGTACAACTTTTGATTTAAGAGATTTATGAAAGGACCTTGCTTAACATGTCACTTTTTGCTGTACAGTGCACAGTATTTGAGTATTTAATTTATTCATTCAGAATATACAATAAAAGCATGAATTATGAACTAAAGCTAATTATCGCATATTAGAATTCGTCAGTTGATAGTAATATAGTAATATATGTAGATATAAAACTATTAAAGCATAAATATTAATTAGACAATAACGTTGACTAAAGTCGGCTTTACACGGCAGACAAATTAAAAAAATAGAGCTGAATCCATGTACCTACATGAGTATACATATAAAATAGATAATTATTATAAGAATACTAATAGTCATCTTAGGCACTTTGTACAAAAAATAATCACACAATATAAAGTATCAAAACAAAATTGAAAAAAAAACCACGTTACACATTGTAATCTACATATGAAATATTAAATTCATAATATTATTATTAAACAATAAGAACTAAAATGAGGTACCTGAAGTTACATATTAATGTTATTCCCATTTGAAAGAATCGGCATGATGTGGCACACGTTTCTAACCTGGATGAACGTGAGAATGCCTATATTGCGGTCACACGTGCGTGATCACTCAGTTCGTTGGATTAATAGTATGCATTTCCCATGTGTCTATGCTCGTTATATTTCTATATAGGTATATTAGAAGATACGAAAATAAATGGGGTATAATAGTGATCGATTTTCATTTATACATTCTATAACGCGACCCCACACTCTATTGATGCCGAAGGCCAACCGCTGGTATTCAATGTGTTACGCAACATCTACTGTCTACGTTTTGCTTTGTCCTTTCGCTACACTGCGGATATATTCCAAACATTAAACGCACATTGTCATACGAACGTTCATACTGATATTTTATTAAGCTTATAATTTCTGTTTTGGTGATGATATACATGACCTCTCTAATTTATTATGTAAGTTGCGTGAAAAAGAAAAAACCCATATTAAAACATAGATAGTTTATATTTTATATCAGACAGTTTGTGTTAATATTAATCATACATGTTACTTTACTATATACATGTTTTTTTATTATATATACATTTTACTATATATGCTATATACATGAAAATGATGTTTAATAAAATGTAGTATTCGGTATTGGGCGGTGTCAATTATCACGGGCGTACCCGCCACCCCATGGAGTTATAACTATATTAGGTCATTCTGTCACCCGTGGAGTGAACGTAAAGACTTTGTGGACAACATAATCCACAGTCAAACTAGGACAACAGCCCGTATGAGTCTGCCCTTTACCGCGAGGCACTGAGAAGTGCAAATCGGTGGGTCATCGTCGCGCCCTTGCTGCTAGATTTAGACGGATTTCTCCAATACAGATTTGAGGTCGCTTGCACGGCCTCTACCTGAACGGCGGAAACTCAAGTTCGTTTTTTTTTTTTCTCTTTCAAACCAGTTGATAGGAATTCCTACACTTGGTTATGTCAAAAACTAACAAAAATAACAAGTATAATATTTAAATATATACCTATTAAGGTAGAAGGTATGAACGTCGGTATTGCAAGGTATGAACGTTCAACATCCAAGCGCAGATTTTTCTAGGATAGAAGAACAACAATTTCCAACATTTTCAATCAAAATTCTTACATAATTTCGTAGAATTTTCTTGTGGACAATGGTACTAAATAATCAAACAAATATTGGATAATTTCACAAAATATCATAAGGCAAGATATTTTAAAGAAGAAACACAAATACAAACCAATCAGTAATAATAATAATAGTCAATAAATAGCCAATAGTTAGAAGAAAAAAAACGCAATCCTAAAATAGTCAATAATAGAAAGAATAGGTAATGATAATAGTCAATTAGGTCAAAAGAGCTGCGAAAAATTGATATTGTCGAAATCCTCAATGCTATAAATGGGGGTTTTAATCAAAATACCCTGTACCTGTTTCTTAAAGTGAACCTCCCCAAGGCCCCTGATGTGTAATGGAAGTTTGTTGTAGAATAAGAAAGACTGGCAGATAAAGCTATTCCGAACCTTACTCAGTCGTACCTTAAAATGACGCAAATCCTCTTTATTTCGCATATTATGCGAATGAATATTTGAGTTAGTTGGAGTAGTCTCGATGGAGTAGCCCTTTGCCCGTGAAGCTCACCCAGAATCAGGTGGCCAACGGGTCGTTTCTCAAGATAGATGACGCCAGGTCAACAACTACCCCCGCTTCTTAAGAAAAGTACATTTCCAAACTCCCCCTGTTGTTCGCTGGATCGCGCAAACGATCGGCTGACGCGGCACAGTCTGCAAACCGCCCAGTTCCGTTCGTAGTGTTCCCTCAGACCGAAACCTTAGATCCCAGTTGTCCTACGAGTGCAGGTAACAGCCGCAGGCAGAGTTCAGGTTACTCCCACTCGAGGAGACTACCGGATGGAAACTGCACCGTGAATTGAAGCGACCTAAGAAAACACAGGCAGGCCATCGGGCCTAAGTTGAGCAGAATAACATCATAATTATACAAATTTACATATTTTTAATCATCAACGCTGTAGAAAACCTCGTTTACATGTTTTCAGACGCCTCCTGAATATAATCTCACTTGGTGCTGACTTCATAAAATCGTTTAATCGATTGTTTATCTTGGGAGCAATGTCGTCCGCTAAGCTTTCAGATTTTCTCTTAAATGGACAAAACGGAGCTGTTTGCCGAATTTTTTAGGATAATTGTGGAAAATGCCACTTACCTCAAAATTTGCTAAGTGCTTCCTGTCGTAAAGGCCACTTCCAAAATGTACATCGCAGGGACCGTTAAAATCGCAGGGAACCGAGCTCGCGGTGAGTCCCGGAAGCACTCCAGCTAGAATAGAATATAATCTTAATATATATAAATTACGTGTCACGTTGTTTGTCCGCTATGGACTCCTAAACTACTTAACCGATTTGAATCAAATTTGCACAGTTTGATCCAACTTGAAAGATAGGATAGCTTACATCTTAATTTATAGTCGCAATATTATTTTATTGCAAATTATTTGTCTATTATTTGACATTCTCAATTATCTGTTAGCTCCAAACGATGTTAACAGATGGCGATATCTGTTGACTGGATTGAGTAAGTAATCAATAGATGGCGCTGCTATGTTAATAGAATAATATATTAGAATCTCAAATAATAACTTTATTATGTACATATAATATTTCAACAAATTATGTCATTTACCCACAGGGCATGGAATCACATCGTACATCTAAAATCTAATTAGGAATTACATTGCGAATATTTAAGTCAGTTAAATTTCAAATTAGGTATCATATCTGGATAATTCACATACAATCATTTAACAAAGAAGTATTAAATAGTTTTACTTGATTTTATTGCCCTTTAATATTGCCTGTTTTTACTGACTTTCTATTTGGTTTTCACTTCTGAAGTTGTCCGAAATTTGAATCATTATTTAAATACAGCTTTAAGAAGGAAATTTTCTAGAAGAGGTTGCATACAATCGAGGACTTCGCTATCGTATAAAGTTCATCGGTGGGATTTTTTATTTTTTTTTATTTTTATTTTCTTAAGGATAACTTACAGCCAATAATTTTATAGTGAACAATAATAGGAAGCTTAGAGCCATTTACAAGTTACCACTGATAATGACAATAATAATAACGTGAATTTAGAACTGATATTAAGTATAAAGAAGATATTAAACAAGAAGATACTAAATTGTACATTAGAAAACATGTTGACATAAACAAGACCGTAATAAAAGAAGGAAATGCTAAGCCTAGTCATCACAAAATCGCCCTACAACCTGCTTCCTTATAGTATCTATATTCGTGAAAAAGGGGTCAATATCCATGTCAGCATTCAGGGTGTTGAAAGTTTCGCATACCCTTATAAAATAGGAATTACGCCTGTATTTGGTTTTAAAGCCAGGTACATGAAGCGGTGCCCTATTTCTAAGTGCCCGGCTAGGAGTGCGGAGAGATATTTTAGATAATAGTTCAGGACAATCAATCGAGCCATTTAAAATTCGTAGTAAAAGTGAGATGTCAGCTATGTTTCTTCGCAAAGCCAATGGCAGCAAATGATGGCGGATACAACGAGAATAGTAGTCTGGATCACGTATACGACATTTATATTCTATGTAGTGCAGAAATTTTCTTTGGATGGCCTCTATTCTCGATTCATACACCTCGTAACAAGGGTTCCATAACTGGGATGCATATTCAAGATGACTGCGGACGTAGGCACAGTAGAGAATTTTTATGGTTTTTATGTTATTGAAGTGTTCGCTGGATCGTATAATAAATCCTAGGGCTTTAAACGCTTTCGCAACAATACTGTCGATGTGGGCATCAAATAGCAGTTTGGAGTCGAGTGTAACACCCATATCCTTAATCTTAGTTACCCTACTCAAAGCAGAGTTATTGAGAAAATAAGAATGGCGATGGCGGCGGATGGCGATATTGTTTTCGGATAATTTGTAGTATCATTTTCTGCGGAACTTGCAATGGCTCTTCCAATGGGTTTTAGCACATCCACCTTATCAAAGTATTCCATAAATAAAAAGCGATTCGTATAAATCTCACATAATATTGTAATATTCGGTCTCACATAATATTGTACTTTATGTATTACTTAAGATTTCTATTAAGTACACTTCTCGTTTCACCTTAAATAAACGGCCTGGCACCCCAACAGCCTACCCTATTTTTGTCGACCGGCGAACTGTAATATTCATGGCCGTTAGCCGGATCTCGAAGACGATGCAGAAAACATTAATACATTTGCGGCGTTGTCCTCATTAAGGACCTGTGAGAATGGCCACCCTTCACTAGACTCCAATTGCTTGTGAGCGAAGGGTGGTTCTCAGCATGAAGGTTGCTCCGTTAATGAGAGTCGTAGATGTCCGTGTAGAAGAGTTTATTCAGAAGATTGAAGAGAAGTGAGTCGAAGTCGCCAGTTCTTAACGCCTTGAGTTGTGTTCGCCGTTGTGTTGTAGTGTGGGCGCGAGGTGAAGCCGTGGCGGTGCGTGTGTAGTCGAGGAGCGAAGTGTGTAGTCGAGATATCTGTCCACTGAGGGGACGATGTGTAGAGCGCGGTAACTGTCTGCCGAAGTAATGATGTAGAGGGGCAACTGTCTGCCAAAGGAATGATGATGATCGAATGAAATGTACTGCGTTTTATAGGGTGATCGGTGATGCAATAGCTACGAGTGGAGCGACGCATGTGTCGCTTGCCTGGGCAATATTTGCCAAATTTAGCTGGAAATTAACTGCAGCTGCTCGTGTAAGTTTGAGCGAGTCTGCAGTTTTCAATTCTGTGAAATTAACTTTTTTGTTGTCGGTATGTGGGGCCGTAGGCTCCTACATGGCTCCCCCCTAGTGAAGGGCTTGCGTATGACAATATGGAAGGTCTTACGACAAAGTGGCAAAAAAGTCGGAGTGTGACAATTAAAAGTGTGTGAAGTTGTGTTCGCGAAAGTTTGGGAATCGTATGTTTTTATGCGAGTGTTCGACAGTTTGAGAACCGTATGTTGTTATGAGTGGTGAAGGCGTTTCGTTACAATGTGTTAAAAACTGGCGCTGTTATAAAATGTTGACAATAAGGAAAAAGGAATGAATATAAGACAATGGACAATGGGCTCGGTAAACATGCTGACGTGATAGGATTCGCTGGCCGTGAAATGACGAATGAATGTATATAAATAAAATGTGCGCGTGTTAAATGCTAGCCGTAACTTGAAATGAAAAATATTTAGCGCGATTTTAAATGTGATAATGCGATTGTAAAAATGCGTTTGAAGGCTGTTGCGTGATGTCTGACGTCCGAAGTTTGATTTCTGCGCGTTCGTGGTGGACATCAGTTGGATTGAGAATTGAAGTTCCCGTTTGAAGGTGTTGCTGGAATGCGGCGTCGTTATCTCTGCGATGAGGGTCGTCCAGTTCGGTGATTTAATCTATGTGTTGTTAAATCATCACAGTTGACTTCCAACTGGCTTCGACTATGACGTCGTATCCATGCGTGTTGTGTGGGAATTTGTGTAGTTCATTGATGAATTTTGAGATTGGTTGTAAGCGATGTAGTCCATTGTTGTTTTTCGTGATTGTTATCGAGTGCTGAAGAGTGTGAGTTCCATCCGTTTTGCGTTTTCGATGTTGATATTCTTCCGCTGCTTAAGTTGTTTCGTGTGTGCCGTAGTGAGTTTGTCGTTTGAAATTTTGAGAAAGATTATAGGCCGGTAGTGTCCTTGGTCAGCTGTTCGGCTGGTCAGCCGAGTGTCCTTGGTCTGGGCCTAAGTGTCAGTCTCCCGGATAGTTGTGGGATGCAGTTTCGCTAGACTGCATAAAGTCCCGTCGAGTTGCGCCTGCAGGTCATTAAGCTGCAGAAAACGTCTTACTTGAGTCCGGTGTTGAGTGTGAAACGATTGTGACGACTTCCTTTCGTAGGATTTTACCTGAGAGTGTATCAATGACGGTTTCGCCTGTACAAGTCCTCAGGGCCGAATATCGTTGTTTTTATAAAATTCGTTAGCGTTCGTTGTTTTGATCCGAGATAAGTGCTGTATGTATGTTGCGTTGGTAATCGCGCGTGTTGATAATGTCGTTTAGCCATGACCGTGGTTGTGTGTTCGTTGATTGTAGGTGCCGAGTATATTTTTAATTAAATCGCGTGAGTACTTGCTTACTGCTTACTGGTAGAAGTACTTGCGAATGCGTTGCGGGAAATTTGCTTCCGGGGTCGATGCAATGTCTGCATTTTTATTAATCGAGCAGGAATTTCGTCTGCTTATGCGTCGTTGTCGTTTTTTCTTTCTTTTTTGGTGGCACCGGTCGTCGTCGAGTGGCTGTCTATCTGCGCTGAGAGGCGTTGTGGTGTCGTGTTTCGCTGTGTCGTTATGCGTTTTATTGTTTTACTTGCTAGGCATGACCGATGTTGAGAATGCATATTGTAGTTGGTGGTCATGCGTAGCAAGGATCATTCCTTTGTTCTTGAGCTGTTTATACTGCTTGTATCTGTTGTATGGGGGTCGGGCGATTTCTTTCCTCAGCCATTTCCTTATTCCCTGTCTGCATCGCTCGTGGCATAGTACGCAGAGGATTACTGCTATTAGGACCACCATTATTATGATCAGTATGTCTGATGTGTTGTTGTTAGTAATCTGGGTGCCGGTGATGACTGCCTCGTCCTTGCTCTGTTGTCCGCCCATTTGGATTTTATAGTGCGAAGTCGCTGTGTGTGCGGAGGTTTGAGGAAGGCGTGTTCAGCGGCTTTTGAAGTTGAAGGAGAGTGAACGGCGTGTCCTTTTCAGTGTCGGGGCTGTAGTTTGAAGGATTCCGACGTGAAGGTTTAGGCGTGAAGGCGTAGGCGTGGTCGTTGAAGGTGCGTGTTGAAGTTTTTTTAGTCGGTGTTATCAGTGTGATGCGAAGGTGCGTTTTGTCCAAAATCGAGTTTGCCCGTGTGAATAAGGTGATGCGTGTCCTGGTCGAACGTTGGTGTCAACAGTGTGAAATGACCGTGTTCATATCCAGCGTCGGAGGTCACCAGTGTGAGCGTGTTCGTATCAAACGTCGTGGGTCACCAATGTGAGAATGGCCACCCTTCACTAGACTCCAATTGCTTGTGAGCGAAGGGTGGTTCTCAGCATGAAGGTTGCTCCGTTAATGAGAGTCGTAGATGTCCGTGTAGAAGAGTTTATTCAGAAGATTGAAGAGAAGTGAGTCGAAGTCGCCAGTTCTTAACGCCTTGAGTTGTGTTCGCCGTTGTGTTGTAGTGTGGGCGCGAGGTGAAGCCGTGGCGGTGCGTGTGTAGTCGAGGAGCGAAGTGTGTAGTCGAGATATCTGTCCACTGAGGGGACGATGTGTAGAGCGCGGTAACTGTCTGCCGAAGTAATGATGTAGAGGGGCAACTGTCTGCCAAAGGAATGATGATGATCGAATGAAATGTACTGCGTTTTATAGGGTGATCGGTGATGCAATAGCTACGAGTGGAGCGACGCATGTGTCGCTTGCCTGGGCAATATTTGCCAAATTTAGCTGGAAATTAACTGCAGCTGCTCGTGTAAGTTTGAGCGAGTCTGCAGTTTTCAATTCAGTGAAATTAACTTTTTTGTTGTGGGTATGTGGGGCCGTAGGCTCCTACAGACCCTTGAGGATCAATTTCAAATCGGCATTAAAGACTATATATTCAAACATGCTCTTTACAAATTAGATTAATAACATACATATGCACAAACATTCAATGACAAGGGATTATTTTTCAGTTTTATATTATGTAAAAGATTTTGGATTATTATTTTGTATTTTTATTTTTTAATATTTTATTATTTTTATAATTATATAGTATATTTTGTAACATCAGTTTATTATAGTTTCATTTCATCTATACTAATATTATAAGAGGTAAAGTTTGTGACGTTGTAGGAAGTAATCTCTGGATCTACTGAACCGATTTTGAAAATTATTTAACCAATAGAAAGCCACGTTATTTGTGAGTGTCATAGGCTATATATTAATCCGAAAAATAAAAAGACTTTTTCGTGGTAGTCGGATTTGCAAAGTAAGTCGGAAAATAAGCGGAGAATAACGAAAACGTTTCTAACTAACGCTGCCTTAACATAAAGAGTTATATGATCAGGTTCTAGAGAAAAGTTGTAGAGCTTGATAATACAAAAAAGTCAGCGACAGTATATGCTAACTTTTATATTTAAGTCACAAAAAGTAGTATTTTATATTTAAATAATAATTTAAATCTTTAGGTCATGTTTATTGGTCATATTATCAACAATTATGAATTCTTATCAAAATAAGTAAATTTATCGTCTCAAGTGTTTAAAACAAAAGACTTTTCCTTTTTACTGCATACATAGTTAAAGAGATAATACGCTCGCAAATAAGACACTCACAAGAAGACACTCACAAATAACGGTATTATAGTCAAATTGGCATGCAAATACATACATACATATGAAGTAAAAAAATATAACCCTTCTTTTTGCAGTCAGGAAATAAATCATACCACTCAGTACTAACCGAACCACACTCATAATTTCATCACAGGTAATTAAGTTTTACCGCCCAACGTAGTGGGCACGGGTCAGCTAGTGCTATATATCTTTTTAATATATACATTAAATTCTCAGGTATTTGATTAGGTGTAATAGCGGTTTCACCTAACACCCAGTAGGGCAACTATCTGGAAAAGTCTTCAAAGGCCTGGAGAGCCAAATACTCTCCAAAAGTTCTGGTTCAGAAGGCAATGGGAATCCACTGTACTATTTTTTCTAGTACTCAGCTTCATATGGATCAAAATAGAAGTATGCAGAGCTGACTCCCAACTTTCACTAGTTAGGGAGGCACCCAAAGAAAAATAACATTTATATCTAGGTATAATTATATTTTTTCACACTTAGGTACTCATGACTTAGTTCTAAAGATGTTTATTTTTTGACACTATTTTGTATTGTGCATGTCAATATTTTAATAATAAAAATTGTCCAATTAATATTAGATTGCTCGACTTTATAGTACGATTTGGCAACATTTCTAAAACGGCGAAATGCAGGTGGCGCTGATAGCACTTGATATTTTTTTTGGGGGTCTTTGCTAATATTTAACCAAAACGGTTGGAAACCGCTGCGGTAAACCAACGGTCGTGCTCCCCGACACAGCCCCCCCTCTTTTTATTGACCGGCGAACTGTGACATTCATGGCCGTTAGCCAGATCTCGAAGACGACGCAGAAAACATTAATACATTTGCGGGGTATGTGCGTGTTTTTACGAGTGCCGCGGGAGCACACCGCCTGAAATATGATCTATTTTACGGCCTAGTCGGCCACTAGCAATATTTTCGGCGCGGATTGGCCCCTTTAGCCCCGACGCCCCGTTTTGGGCCGGGGGCGTTTGGGCCGAAAGCACTGCGACGCGGGGCGTTTGTTTGACTGGCCCACATCCGATCGCCAGACGAATCCATAAACCTAATGGGGCTATCCCGTGTCGACGCTAGTGGGGCGACACGCGCCATGGAAAATTGACCTTGTTCTCCATATCAACTTACAACATTATTAAAATACAAAATCTTTATCGAACATATTTTTTTTCAAAATTATTGTTTATCTTTTAAATTCTTTATTTATGTTACTTATTATGTTATTTATTATGTTACTGTTACTGTTTTTAATGAATCACTTTTTATTATGAATTATTGCCATCTTAATTAATTTATAAAATTGACTATTTTTACTGCCCTTTTTTTAATAAATAAAAAAACGGTATTTATTTTAATTGATATTTTTTATTTTTCATTCATTATTAACTATATTAACTGTGCAGTATACTTACTCATTACATTACAATAACCTCATTTTTTATAGCAAATTACCAGAAAACAAAAAAAAATGTTCTCAATTATGACAAATTCAGGAAAAATCTATGAAATAGTTACTTGAGAAGCGCATAAGCGGTTCTCAAGTAAATATTTCATAGTTCATATAAATTACCTTAATGAATTTTAATACATTATATTTTCGGTAAGAGTTTGAACTTCTATTGATATTAGTCTAATTTGTGGTTCGTAAATTTATTCTTAAGTCTTGTTTATTTTCTGATTCTTTTGCATTACTTTGATTTAGATCACAATTAAATATTTAAATCTTAAAATGTTTTCCTGTTTTCTTAAAATCCTTTTTTGTTTTTTTGTTTTTTTTTCTTTCTATATTTTTTTATTAAGTCAGATGTATATAATTTTATCCTTTTATTGGCGTTGTTTGTTGTTTGTTTTATCCTTAATAAATGTGGTTTCTTACACTAGAAATCTCTTTAGATGCTTTCCATCTTCCTATTTTTCTATTTGTTCAATTTAATTTTTTTATATTTTTGTTACTGAATTTCATTTTTTTTGTATTTAGTAATTATGTTTTTCAATAGACTTTTTTTTAATCGAAGATTTTCGCGGTTGTTTGACTTTATAAATAGGATAAACGAATTTACAGCGTGAAGTTTGTACCACCCGACGATTTGGCGATGTTGTAGCCCGCTGTTATCAGTCTACCCTGGACAACGACGGCTGCAATTTATCCGAAACGTCGGGTGCTACAAACTACACGCGGTAAATTTGTTTATCTCTTTTATATACTTTTTTTTGTTTTTTTCCGTAATTGTGAATTGTAATTTTATTTTTAATAATATTATTGGAGATGTATTTTCTATACCCATTTCGGGTTAATGAAAAAATAAATACCTACTGAGGTACTTACTTACTTTCTTACTTGTAATAGATAAAACCGCTCTTAACCTTTCAGATTTTATGTGCAAGTAATGTAACTCTATGTTTATAGAATATCCTCCCAAGCACAATCTTCGCTTAGTTAAGCGACATCAGGCAATAAACATCATATAACAATTGTTTTATTTTTTGCTGTGGTTTAATCAATTTAGATACACAATATTTTATTTGATGTTTTAAATAGTTATATTATTTGTGAAATGCTTTAGATAAAGAAATGAAAATGTTATATTATAGCGAATAATTTGATGACGATACGAGCTGTGTAATAGTTGCGTACAAGTTAGAAATATTGAATGAAAAGGTAGACACGCCCCTGCGTATCACTACTGAATTCCCCGGGCGAAAAGAACAGGGTAATTCTAAGATGGGTTCCCGGCCATGCAGGAATCGAAGGAAATGAAAAAGCCGACGAACTTGCTAAGACGGGAGCAAAGGGAACATTATAAGGCCCTAAACCTTGCTGTGACGTACCAAAAAGCCTTACAAACCTAATTCTCAAAAAATATGTTTAGATCAATCCGTCAACCACTGCAACAACACGCTAGGTTTGAATCATTCAACCGTAAGACTGCCCGCGAGGCCTTATAGCTAAATAGAAACAATCTACGCATACAAGTGAGGGCGCTCACGGGGCATTGTGGCCTGAACAAACACATGTACGACCTCAAGCTTCGGGACACAAAAATGTACAGGTTCTGCCAAGAGGCAGAGGAAACTCCTCTGCACCTCATGTGCGAGTGTGGCCCGCTGATGCGTAAAAGATACGCCCACTTGGGTGATTACACCTCCAACCGGAGGAGGTAAAACGATCTGGCACCAAAAGCCTGTTGCGGTTTTTAATGACACGAGGCTTAGCGCAGAACTATAGCAAGGTGGCGAACACAATAGATCAGCAATGGTCGCAGGTTCATAAAGACATTAGAAAAGCCCCAAACAACAAAATTATTTTCTTTAAAACATACCCCTTTGATAAAATTACCAACTGGTTCAGGGCAAATAAAATGTGTTTAAACATGTGTAAAACTGCGCCATTCAATTTAAGCCTATAGAAAGAATATATATTTAACTTGCCTAGACATAAGCATTGACTGTATCGCCAAGTTTTTAGGGTTTCATACACATAGAAGATAAATTGAATTGGCGTAACCACCTCAGCCACGTAAAATATAAGATATCCTCTGCGTCGTATGTATCATATTATCTCGGATTCGGTCATTTACGGACAAATGAGCTTCCACCTCAGCCTATCAGTAAATAGCGCTCTAAATACGACTATTATACGGTATAGAATAATGGTATAAAAGCAAACGAATTTTAAATCAATATTATATTATAGCCATTATTATTTTAATATCATTTACATAACGATATAATTTTTTTATTAACTATACAAGATTCAATACGTGATAATTGAGCGCGTTAATTCTACAGACTAATATATGGAATTCTATCTCTCCATATTATCATCGATTGGTATTATTTCTGTGATTTAATCAGCCTATATAAAAATGCGATGGATACACGAATAATTAACTGTTATTATTATTATCGTTTGTTAAATTATTGAATTGTTATAATCGATCGGTCCTTTATAAAACCCATTCATTATCAGAGTTATTATAGATGGCCAAATAAATTGCTATTAGTTTGATCGTCAATGTTATCAGCGGCGCCTGCATTTCGCTGTATCGGAAAGGTTGCCAAATCGTTCTGTAGAGTTGCGCAATCTAATACCATTTATAATCAATGCTAGTACATAGTAGTCATATGCTACCATCAGTAAACTTATTTCGAAAATTTTGAATTTTTGTTTTGACAATTTTTAAGGATATTATTTTTTGTACTGATACTTTTGTAAATCATGAGATAAACGGCGCATACGCAATTATTATTTAAGCATGCGGAGTACGCATAAAATATTATACTCTATTTAGTAACAATGTAAAAATATTAGTGATAAGCATGTATTATTAGAATATTGTTTACGTACCTATTATACTCTTACCTACTAAATAAATAAATAAAAACTAATATCATAATTCAAAGAAATCTGGAAAATGAGGTCCAGAATGAAATATCACAACTTGGCTCCGTAATCTAATCGTAATTATCGTGGCGACCAATGAACTTGTAATAGCCAATAGATGGATAGATAGACAGATAGAGATTCTTTATCGCACATTTTAAGAAACAAAAACATACAAAAGGCGGACTTATTGCCTAAAATATAATCTCTTACAGCCAACCTTCCATATAATAGAATAAATATTGTATAACTGTATGTAAGGTACAGAGGTATATATTTTTTTGTAGACAATGGTTGTATACAGTTTGCCCACAGGGCTTATATATTGTCATACGCTGTCATATTGCCCACAGGGCAATATGACAGCCAAGCGCAATAAGGGATATGGCACCAGAAGAGGAAGAATGTATTATTTTGTTTCGCCAAGACCGTGATTTTTTTGTCGGTTTATATTGAATTAAACTTTACATAGCAGTGATAAATTAAATATGCGTAGTCCCTTAAATCCCGCGACAAAAGAAAACAGACTTTCGACGGTGAAAAATTGTAAATTAGGGAATTCGGCCTATTCAGGAAGCGGTTACCACTTCCCGTGAAAGAGAAGGGAAATTGCTCTCTGACATGCCACATCCATAAATATTCTAACCGCTGTAAAGCATGTAAGAATTGTGCCTTATCGCAGTTTTGATAGCTTGACCCGGATTTATGTGATTTACCTCGAATATGGCTTCTCTGGGTAATATTACTAGGTTCGTTGCACTGGCTACGCATTAAAGCATAGAATTATAGACAATTAAAGGGAGGGGGAAGAGGTTGGGCGGAATTCGAGAAACAATGAATAACATTTAGATAGTATTTAATATAGCAAATACGATAAGTTGAAATCTACGAATATCGCGGTTGTTTGACATTATAAATAAGATAGAAAAAGACCACCGCAGTCTACTCTAGATAACGGCCGTTGCAACATCGCCGAAACGTCGGGTGTTACAAAGTTCACGCGGTAAATTCGTTTTTTATCTTATTAAAAAATATGACATTTTTTTTTTCAACGACAAATTTACTCATTTCTGCCTATTTTTAATGAATCACCCGAAATAAAAAGTTTTTATTCGACGTATATAAATTGCGTACATTATTAATCTGAACGTCAAGAGACAATAACAGTATTACTTTTATAATATTTTTTAACGACAAATTCTATGAACTCCGCTGGAAAAAGAGGTAAAGAAAACTAGATGTTCAAATTTTAGTAAGTACTATAACTGTTAGGAGTCAATCCATTTTTTGAAGTCCTTTAAGCATATGAAACAGAGAGAATGAAGTAAGAAAATAACATCAAAATATGAAATCAAAGACTATCGCGGTTGTTTGACATTATAAATAAGATAAAAACGAATTTTCCACGTGTAGTTTGTAACATATTGAGTTGTCAACTACAACGGGCGAGCCCGTCACCACAGGACGTTTTAACGATTAGTCGTTCTATCGACCTGCAGTGAGCGTAGAAGACTTTGGACAGAACAATCCGACGTCTAGCTACGCCACAACCCGTAAGAGACCAACTCCTTACCGCGAGATAGCCAGGAATACTTCCCGGCGGCTCGAGACACTCGCGCCCTTACTTCCAATTGTGACCAGATTTCTCCGGTCTCTCGATTGGTTCCGAGTTCGAGGTCGCTTGCGCGGGCCTCTCCCTTACGAAGCGGTGAAACGGTGTATACCGAATCTATCGCGGACCAAGGCATCCTTTGCCCGGCTCTGAACCGGGATCGGATGGCCAATGGTCATTTCAAGAGCAGTCACCGTAAGGTACGCAACCACCACGCTCTGTAGTTTGTAATCGCCCCCGCTGCGTGCCGTGGTAGCGGCCGCCACTGTGGAGCGCAGCAGGCCTGCGCAGTGGAGCGCAGCAGGCCTGCGCAGGCCTGCGGTGTGTGAGCTATTTAGCTGTGAGCAGTGTGAAAGGGCGTTTCTCGCGCGCCAAGTTTTAAGTTTTTGACCTGCGGCCGTGTGCGCGCCGTTGCCGTGAACCTCCTGGTCTATGTGGGCGCGGGCGCGCCCTTGCCCCGTGGGCTCGACGGTCCCGTGAGGGATCTGGAGGATTCCTCCGTTAAATCGTCCCGTGTGAGCAGTGCGACAACGCGTTTCCTCGCGTTTCCCCGATGGCGAGTAGTGACCCGGGCGGTGGCGGCGATCCCTTCAGGAGGTCGCCCCGCATCCCCCGGTCGCCCACCCTCCCGACCCGCCGCCCCCCGCCCCCTCGTGCTCCGGTAGGCGAAGGGTAGCTGCGTCGTTGGACCTCATCCTCGGGTGGGGCCAGCGTAACGGACTGAATTTCTCACCGGCTAAAACTCAAGCGCTTCTCCTGAAGGGGCGCCTCAAGCGTAACCCGGTCATCAGATTGTGCGGACGCCCGGTATCCTTTCCGGAGTCTGTCCGGTACCTGGGGATCGCGCTGACGCCGTCCTTTTCCTTCCTTACGCACGCGAAAATTGTAGCCGAGAAATCCCGGTCCCTCTTCTTTGCTCTCCGTAGAGCGAGCCGAGCCGACTGGGGAATTCGTTTCCCGGCGATAAGGACGATTTACAAAGGTGGCTTCGTACCACGTGTGACGTACGCTGCACGTGCGTGGACGGAGCACCACATCCCGGAGGCAATCCGAGTGGCTCTTCTGCGTGGGCAAAGCATCCCTCTCGTGGCTATGACCGGGGCGTACAGGACGACGTCCACTCTCGCGCTACCTGTCATTGCGGGCGTCCTGCCCATCGATTTGGAGGTTTTAGAGCGTGCAGCGTTGGCGCGGTATCGTCGGGGAGGACCAGTGGTCTTTCATAGCCTCTCGGTTGACCCGGCGGGGTACCGAGCTGGGGAGTTTGCTCGCCTGATTCGTGCGGAATCCCTTCGTGTTGGGCAGGAGAGGTGGGACGCTGGCGGCACGGGCCGCCTCACCCACTGCTTCTTTCCGTCGGTAGAGGCGAGAATAAAAAATGCGTGTTTTCTGCGTTTTGTGGGTTTCCCTTTGGGAGGAGTTGAGGCTTCCGGGAACCCCAGTTTTGGGGTCCCCCCCGACACCAGTGGCGTGATGCGGGGGCCACTTCCAGCCCGAAGTGCCCGTCTATGTGCCGTCCCCCAAACCGCCCCCGCGGGCGCGTCTCCTGCCTGAGGACCTTGCTTAGACCGTCCCCCACGAGACCGCCCCATGACCCATACGTCTACATACCCACTCACCAGCCACTTAATCCCCCTGACATCCTGTCTGTGTTTGGTAGCCTGCCTTTTTTTTCTTCAGTTATTATTATTTGTGTTTCTTAAAAGTGTTTTTTATTATTATTATTTTTACTTCTATTTTTATTCTGTGATTGCATGCATTTTAATGTTAAAATTTTTCAATTGTTAATTTCGCTTGTATGCAATTGTTCGCTTGTATGCTTGTTTTTTTTTCTTAAAACTGAATAAATGGGTTCTCGGGGTGGTAGGGGGGGGTGGCTACCTTTATTTACCCCTCGCGCGTATACCCTTCTGGTACGCGCGGGGTGTCGTTGCATGACATCCCGGGCAGATAAGACGACCACCGTCGTTATAACTGCCCGGGCGGTGGGTGGGTTCTCCACCCTCACCTGCCGCCTTGAAACCACTAAACTGTAGTTTGTAACACCCAACGTTTCGGCGATGTTGCAACCGCCGTTGTCTATGGTAGACAGTCAATAAAGAGCTGTCAATCCGTTGCTCCGCGGGTAGGCCGCATACCGCTGCCGCCACTGCGTAGATTTTAACGGTGGCGGGGAAGGGGGGGGAGGGGGGTGGGCGCGGCGCGTGCGAATTTCGAAAATCTGTCGTGCAAACAACACTAACTGTATCTTGTCTTACGTCCTTGCGCTCAGCGATGGGCATTGAGAATATTTTAAGAAGAGGGTTCCAAGTAGAAGATAGTTTGTAACCGTCGTCTCTATCGAAGTTCGGGGTTCTTCTTATTTCAATGGCTTCCCGGATCATGCGAGGGAAGTAAGATTTTTCTTTGGATAGGAAAATGGGATTTTGAAACTGCAGCCAGCCAGATAACCATTTATAACATCAAAATAAGTAAGGTAACAAAATTAATCTTTATTTTTCTTAGAATGATATTTGTGCCGAAGTTAATCTGAAGCGCTTTTGTTGCAAAAGGGGGACCGAATAAAGTAGATAGAGCTGAATTAATTAAGTAGAGATAGCACGGTTCCTCGAGAAATGCATGGACGATGCATATTAGCCGACCACTATAAAGAGTTAAAGTAAGGGTAATCATTATAAAGAGTAAGGATCCGGATTTATCTATTTAACTACCTGTAGCTAGTTATCCATTGGCAAACAAGTATGAGAGAAACAGTAAAACGCTAAAACTAAATAAGTAACTTTAATATTTACTACGGGTATTTCAATGTGTACTTAATAATATCAGTGCTAGGTAGTTCTTTATAATTTATGTAAACCAGTTCGAGTTTTGGAAATTATGCTGTTGTCAGATACCTACTTGTTGACTTGAACCATTTTCTCCTTAATTTTAGAAAAAACATAGTGTCAATGCTGATCGCTTGTATGTACATTGCTGAAGTTTTCTAGTTTTCCAGCGAAATAATAATATATGTAAGAATAAAACCAATTCAGGCCAATATGGAGGAAATACATGGGTACCTACTATTCGTACATTGCAAATATGTCGAGTAAATGTGAGCTTCTATCAAATTTAATCGTCTTTTAACGCGGTGCTATTGTTTTGTAGATTGTGAAAGCCTCTATACGATAGGCTCAAAGGCTGTGGATATTGTCAAAGGCTGCCTTTCGCAACAGAGGCGCCTTTTGTACGCAAAGAACGCTTCAAAAGACAAAAACAAAGAATAGGCAAAGGCAGGGGAGCGTTCTCGTATTTTATCTAGATACCGATGACCTAAACAGGCAATTATACAATTACACAAACCGTTTTATTGCTCTTTAAAATGATTTTTCGAAAGGTTCTAATGTTTTTAAGTGTGTCCATAATATATTGTGTTGTGAGTATAATTTATGTCTGTAAAAATCTAAAGCAGTTCAGTAAAGTTAGTGACCTCCATAAGATGAATACCAGAAATATAAATAAACTTTCTAATCTACAGTTCCGATTAAAAAAGGTCAGGACTCTTTTAAATGACAATGTATACAGGGTGAGTTTTAATTACACGGCATCTTTGTAGGTGGTGCATCAGTGCGACCAAGTGAGCAACTTTTGTTAAAAAATTGTGGCAAAAACAAAAAAATATATATTTTTTTAAAATTTTTATATGAAAAGCGCTGAGCACGATGCGCCATCTAGCGGTAGGTAAAATATTGCTAATACTGTTTGTCATACATTTATTAATATAACGCTTGTCAATTTTATTTAACAGTCAAGTACTTCAAAAAAAACCGGTTTTTTTTTCATTAGAAGTTACTTAACTAGCTCGTACTGATTCACCTTCTTGAAGAATACCGGTTAATTAAAACTCACCCTGTAGGTATATACAACCGAATTCATAGGGAAATTTTAAAGTTACCGATAAAATGCCTACTTTGTAAAAAGTATGCTATATGATAAAGACTCTTTGAATGACAAAGATGCCTGGTGTTAATATACCTTACTATTTTTGTGATTTTTGTGATATCCCATGAACATTGAAGATTTTTTTGGCCTTTTTAACTATTTTCTGTTCTTTTCTTAACCTAGTATTGCTTTTATGTGATATCTTTGACTTTGCAACAAAGTTCCATCGTCATACAACGCAATTGAAGTAAAAATATTAGATTAAAACCGGTGACAGTACGATTAGGAAATCAAAGGAGCTCTGACGCTGAATGGTGTCACTAAATGCTTGCCAGAAGTATTTACTGATGTGAGCAGCAAGCAACCGAACACCGGCCTACGCGCCCGTGCACTCGGCGCTCAAAACGAGGAACTTTCTGGACAACACAATACTGGTCAAAATTATAAAGTCACCTCCAACAGTCCCGATTTGGTAGCGTCTGTCTTCTTTGATTTCCCAAAAATAAAATAAAAACTAACTGAAAGGTAAAATGTTTTCATCACCGCAAGGTGCACTGGCTACATTCGAGCGGGCATTGAAATAAATGCTTCGGAAATTGGTTTTGGGCAATGACCCTTTGACAGACTGATGGAGGGTTCTTTAAAAAAGTAAGTACCTAATAATAAAATTGTACCCCTTAGATCATTTTCTTTTATTTTATTTATTTATTTTATTTTCGGGAAACATACCTACAGCGCTTCATTAATTATTACTAATTATTCTAATACAGTGTTTCGCAGGCCGATTAAATGTTTCCTACATTATTTTCTTATATGGTAAATCAAAAGTTGCATTGCACATTATTAAATTAAATTACAATTGAACTATTGCAAGGATATGAAAGTAAAGGGATGGGATATATGTAGGATAGGATATAGGTATTTAAATTATACTCTTTGCTATTCTCATTTTCGCTCTGAGTGTTTTGAAACAATTTGTATACTCACTATGTAATCACTTCCTAGACGTCTAGTGAGCTAAGCACAGCCTCGCTGAATTTAGGTTGATTCAAGTAAAAAAATTCGATATCTTCGAATCGACTATTATAATATGTGGTCATAAAGCGGTGCATAACAGAGTTTTGGGCGTAACTAGTGACACAACTTTTCGCACAACTTTCTGAGTTGCCCGCGTTTGAACTCTGCCTGCGGCTGTAAGCTACAGTCGAGAATAGTTCGGGATCAGAGGTTTCGATTCGGGGGAACACCTCAGGCGGAACTGGGCGGTTTGTGCGCCGTGCGGCGTTAGCCAATCGACTGTGAATACCGGCGAATAACCAGGGAAGGCTCAAAACGTACGTCTGCTAAGAAGCTGGGGATAGTTGTTGACCTGATGTCATTTATCCTTGAAACGATCCGTTTATTACCTGATGCCGTGTAAAATTCGTTTGCAAAGAGCGGCAAGATCCGCGATAAATTCAAACTGAATTACGGCGACTTCGAACATGTGACCAGACTAGAGGACGGAGAAATCCGTCCAAATCTGGCAGTGAGGGCGTGAGGTCGGCCTACTGCTTTCAGTTACCGATACCTCGCTTCAAGGCGTTTCTTGACTCTCGCGGTCTTGTTGGCATAGTTAGACGATGGACTGTGTTGTCCTTAAGTCTCTGCAATCCCCCCCCCCCCCATGGTTATCCATGGGGTGATTGCAGAGAAAGAATGCTCAAATATCGTTATAACTTCCTGGAGTGCTGTAGTATTTGACA
Source organism: Micropterix aruncella (assembly GCA_944548615.1). Lineage (NCBI taxonomy): Eukaryota > Metazoa > Arthropoda > Insecta > Lepidoptera > Micropterigidae > Micropterix > Micropterix aruncella. The sequence continues at coordinate 3,419,904 of OX155951.1, forward strand.
TCCCTAAAGTGCTTGGCCCATCCTTTAAGGGCGCTCCTAGGTGGCACTCCTCGGGTAAGAATGGTAGCGGCTATAGAAATTACGAGTCACTTAAGCAAAAAAAGGGGTCAACCTCGGAATGAGAGATAATAGGCTGGAAAGTCGTATACCCCAGCATTTTGGCGTTCTAAAAGTTGTCTCAAATGTCTCATAAAATCTCGAATCTGCGTCATAAGTTATCTAAGGTCACAAAATCGGGTTTTAACGATTATATATGTTTTTATTACTGCAATATCGACGATGAAAATTGTAGAGCATAAACTTTGCGAAAAATTTTGTTCCAAACATTTTTTCATGCGCTCAACCTTTCTTGAGATAGAGGGCGGAGAGCGCGCAGCGCTCACCCAAACATACTATAATGCAAGGTCACACAGTTGACCTTGCATTACAGCATGTATGGCTGAGAGATGCGCGCTCTCCGCCCTCTATGTCAAAAACGGTTGAGCGCATGAAAAAATGTTTGGAACAACTTTTGTCCCAAATTTTATGCTCTACAATTTTTATAATATATGTTAATAACATTGGAGCTATAGAAACAGATAATCGCGAAAACCCGATATTTGTGGCCTTTGCTCTTGAATAACTTACGACACAAACACGAGATTTTATGAGACTTTCGAGACAACTTTTGCAACGCCAAAATGAAGGTGTAGACGAGTTTCCTGCTTATTATCTATAATTACGTGGTTATAACCTGTAATATAACTGGACTATGAGGATGACCAGCCGTTTTGACTATACAATAATTGTATTTACAACATCAAACCTATAACAAAGTGATCACATTTATATTGGGCGGTATATTAGGAATAAACTTCGTAGAAAGAATATGCTCGCCGAAGTTGTCTCGTGTTTACATGTTTATTTGGGGAAGAGTGCGTGGCTTGCCTTATTAGAGGCAATAGGTCGGTTTATCAGCGGCCGCGGGCCACCCACGTCTCTCGCCCACGGCCCACGGCCCGTGGCATTACAACCTACAAACATGGGGGCAATATGTGCGAGAGAGGGCGAATTCGATTTCCGCATCCGGGTCATCCCGCGCCCGCAGCGCCATCTTTTACGGCCGCGACGCGACACTCTTTTATTACCTCCCTGGACCGACCCCACCGCCCCCGCCCTTACACTCCTCGTCTCGGACCGCTTTGCGGCGTTGCCAACTGTGTCACATTGTGCAGCTTGGGCCATTAGATCCATCGTGTTTTCGGGGTCGGCCAACTCACGATTCAGCTCCTATTCAGTAACCTACTCGTGTGGAAGACTACCCCGGGAAGGACTCTCGCATTCCAAGCCTCACGTTTTGTTAATCGGTTTTCCCTGGGAAATTGCCTCATGCCGCTACTGGACGGTTTGCGCCCCAACTAGAGCTGTCGACTACAACAGGAGAACCCGTCACCTCAGGAAGTTTTAACGATGTAGATCGTTCTGTCTCCCGTAGGTGTCAGCTCCCGTTAGTTCGTCACATTATACAATGCAAACGATCAAACAGTTATAAATAGGATAAAAACGAATTTACCGCGTGAATTTTGCAGCACCCGAATTCGTTGGTGTATGTATAATCGGCTCAAAATAAAACTTTTGAGTTTTGAAATAGTAAAAGCTACTTAAAAAGTAGCGAAGGAAATCCCAGCTTGTATTGGGAAATGCTTATGTTTGAATGAGATATACTTACGGATGTGCACGACTTTCGACGGTGCAATGTAAGTTTAAAGGTCCTTTTGCAGTCGACTAACGATCACTATTCATCCATATATCTCATAAATAGGGCTTATCCTTATGGAACACAAAATGCCTTCAGTTGAGACGAATTAAGCAAAAAAATAAAAAATTAAACTATTGATCACTTCGGCAAAGCCGTTTTCTAAATGAAAGTGACATTACAAAATAATTCAAATTTCGAATGCTACCAACATTTAAAATATGATACAATTGGCTGAGTTTGTTATCAACTAGCCATTAAATCGAAATAAAAATAAAAAAAACCTCCATATGCTCAATGAAATGAAAGAAGAAACTTCAATCTTAATTTCTGGCAGAGGAGTTTATAATAAAGATTGTATAATGTTATCAAAATAGGGTAAACCTATATAAAATTGTATAATATTAAAAAATTGTAAAGAAATATTGTAGAAAACAGTATAATATTGTTATATTTGATAGGTTTGTAAAGAAATCCGTTTATAGGATGATATTTTTATTTAAAATAAAATTAGTAAAAGCTACAGGAAATCCCAGCTTGTGTTGGGAAATGCTTATGTTTGAATGAGATATACTTACGGATGTGCACGACTTTCGACGGTGCAATGTAAGTTTAAAGGTCCTTTTGCAGCCGACTAACGATCACTATTCATCCATATATCTCATAAATAGGGCTCATCCTTATGCAATACAAAATGCCTTCAATTGGGACGAATTAAGCGAAAAAATAAAAAATTAAACTATTGATCACTTCGGCAAAGCATCTGTGCACATCAAGATCATAAAAGATTAAGTCGTGCACATCCGTAAGTATATCTCATTCAAACATAAGCATTTCTCAATACAAGCTGGGATTTCCTTCGCTACTTTTTAAGTAGCTTTTACTAATTTTATTTTAAATAAAAACATCATTCTATAAACGGATTTCCTTACAAAATCAAATATAACAATATTATACTGTTTTCTACAATGTTTCTTTATAATTTTTTAATATTATACAATTGTAATATTTACGTATTGTGATGTGATCAGGCTATATACAAATGCAATAGATGTCACTAATATTTTAATGTTATTATTGTTATCATTGCCTAAATAATGTTTTTTTTATAACCAATCAGTCTTTTATAAAAAAAACTTTCATTATCAATTTTATTATAGATGGCCAAAATTGCTATTAGTTTCGCCGGACAATGGCCAAATATTGCTATTAGTGTCACCGGCACAGAAGGGTTGCTTAAACCTACTATGGTTTTGAACAATCTAACACCTTACATAATCAATAATTATAGATTTCGATTTAAATCCAATGTGCGGCGTTTGTTTTTTTAGATTTTTAGGCGATTTTGGCATTTGATTGATCGGTTGTAGCTATAATCTGATAGGAATCAGCAATCAATTCTTTCTATAATGATAACGAAGGCGACTCAGTTTTACTATTGTGTGGCTAATGTGCTGTAAACAAACAGTGTATAGAGCCCGTTTGAGCTGAATATAAAGGAATCATATAGGTATATCACCATGGCTGGTACATTGAGAGGGATCATCGCTAACAATTATTACAGATAGACGATGATTTTATACACTTATTATGTAGGTAATTAGATTATATTATGTTGAGTGTTGTTTTTTGTTTATTTTACCCTACTGAGAATTGAATTCTTTCACTTTTACAAAGGTTGACTGCAAAACATCATAATTTAAGCAATAGGTCCGCCTGTTGTATGTTTTGTTTGAAATGTGCAATAAATATTTTTGATCTACTTACAAGCCATGACAAAATTACTTACTTGGGATGTATATTTATGATATTATGTCATACTTTGTATGCGACGCAGATAAATCGACGACTGTTGTTGAACTTCGTAGAATAGAGGATATCAAAGCAACTTAATCATAAATCATGGACCTCGAGGACCTCAAAACAATGTCATAAATCAGGCCAGTACCTGTGTCCTTCATACTTAAGCAGCAATATTCGTCTACAAGGACAAGGGAGGCAACAGCAACAGAAGAGACAAAACGGTGGCACTAAACGTAAAAGACAAAGACGTCATCGTCAATATTAAATTGCCTGATCTATTAAAGGCGATTAAAAACACCGATAATTTCAAGAGATCCTTCCGGGCGTATCTGCTCAAAATTAGCATATGTATACCGACTTTATTTAAATATTGTGAAAATACATAGAATCGTACCTACCAGTTTAATGTATTGCAAAAAAAATATGTTTTATTGTAAATTTATATACTCGTGCCTTTGTTTTTGTAAATTGAAAGGTTTGAATTATTTAACTGAGGATGATTTCTTTGATAGATTAAGTAACTGGTTTAAGATTACCTAAATGGCATTCTTACACAATTGTAATGGTTGTATTGAAAATAAATACCTTTTTTCTATAAAAAAAAGAATGTATCAGAACCCAAAAACAACCTAACAACATATCAATCGGTCGCTATCAGTGGCAGTGTCATCCCCTCGAAGATCAACATCAGACAGACACCAATAACAAGTTCCGCTAGTTAAATCCGTTTAACAAAACCTTTTACCTATGAACGTCTTCTCTCCATAGGGAGGTGGTATGATGTACATCAGAAAGACTAATCACTCGGTCAGTAACGATTGTGCGGGCAAATACGGGCGTATTAAACTGTCCGATATTTTCGGTGCTTACATTATTTCTGATTTTGTTTGTTCTAGAACAATAATACAATTATAGTAATGGAACAATATCTGTGTTGCGACATTATTTCCCTATAAGTAAAATCATTGATATATTGAAATCATTGAAATCATTGATATATTCGATATTAGATTGCTTAATGCCGTACTTCGTTTTAGCAGCTAGGATTTTACTACGAAACGCGACTTGTAGATAACACTCATATTTTTAAACATTCGATTAGAGGCGATGTTGGTATAGCAGTAAGATGGCGCTCTAAACACGCCTTTTCTGTATCGTATCTCGAAATAAAATAATGTTTTGATTAAAAAACGAACTTTCAAATTACAGCTCTTGTTATTTTAATATTATTTAAATAAAGAGATCAATTTTTAATTTCATATACAGGTTTCAATACGAAATAATTACGCATTTTAATATTCATTTGGAATAATAGATAGCATTCTATCTCTCCTTACTATTTCTTTAATGTAATCTGCCTATAAATAAATAAGATAGATGGCACTAATAATTGCATATTATCATTAGTTAAATTATTGGCCTTTAATAGTCGAAATTCATGAAAAAACAATTATTATCAATTCTATTATAGATAGCTAAATAATTTGCTATTAGCTTTGCCGTTCAATGCTATCAGCGACACCTGCATGTCTCCGGCGCAGAATGGTTGTTAAAACCTACCACGACGTTAAGCATCATTATCTATACTAATATTATAAAGAGGTAAAGTTTGTGACGTTGTAGGAAGTAATCTCTGGATCTACTGAACCGATTTTGAAAATTCTTTTACCAATAGAAATCCACGTTATTTTTGAGTGTCATAGGCTATATATTAATTCGAAAACTGAAAAGACTTTTTCGTGGTAGTTAGATTTGCAAAGCAACTCCGAGAAAAACGGTCGAACAATAACGTTTCTAACTAACGCTGATTTAACGATGAGAGATATATGATTAAGTTCTAGAGAAGTGCTTGATAGAGCTTGATAATGCCTACAAAAAAGTCAGCGACAGCATATGTCTAAATTTTATATTTAAGTCACAAAAAGTAGTTTTTTTATATTTAAAAAATAATTTAAATCGTTAGGTCATGTTTATTGGCCATATTATCAACAATTATGAATTCATATCAAAATAAGTAAATTTATCGTCTCAAGTGTTTGAAACAAAAGACTTTTCCCTTTTACCTACTGCATATAATTTCACTTTTACTGCATAAATGGTTAAAGAGATAAGACACTCACAAGAAGACACTCACAAATAACGGTAATATAGTCAAATTGACATGCAAATACATACATACATATGCAGTAAAAATATAACCCTTCTTTTGGTAGTCGGGAAATAAATCATAGCACTCAGTACTAACCAAACCACGCTAATAATTTCATCACAAGTAAAAAGTTTTACCGCCCAACGGAGTGGGCACGGGTCAGCTAGTAGCAAATAAAATCAATGATAACACTATATTCTCATTCTCTTTAAAACAGCCTAAAAATTTCGATACATTTTTTTAATAAAACTCCAATCTGGTAGCACCATTCAGGGTCTACCGCAAGAACATCACTTCGAATGCTTAGCTCGCCTCAAAATGTCCTACTTAGTCCCCCCGTGTTCTTTACTATTACGGAGGATTTTTTAGTACCTAGCGGTTTCCTTTACTATACCCTGTTCTGGTTACAACTTAATCCTACCTATAGATAGGAATCACGACATATTATCATTGAAAAGTGTCAATTACAACGGGCGAACTCTTCACCCCATGGAGTTAAAAAAACATAGAGCCATTATTTCTTTGTCATGAAGTGAACGTAAAAGACTAGGAATGTCGGCTACAGCGTGCAAGCCCGTCACCTCAGGAAGTTTTAACGAGTAGTCGTTCTATCTCCCTGGAGTGAGCGCAGAAGACTTGGACAAATCAGTCCACCATCTAGCTCCGCCACGAGCCCGTAAGAGGCCAACGTCTTAACCGCGAGATAGCCAGGAATGTTACCCGGCGGGCTTACACTCTTACACCCTTACTTCCAATTGAGACCAGATTACTCCAGCCTCTCGATTAGTTACGAGTTCGAGGTCGCTTGCGCGGTCCTCCCCCTTGCGAAGCAGTGAAACGGTGTATACCGAATCTATCGCGGACGACAGCGTCCTTTGCCCGGCGGTTCACCCAGGATCGGATAGCCGATGGTCGTTTCAAGAGCAGTCGCCGTAAGGTCGGCAACCACACCCGCTCTATAGGAAACAGTACTGCTTCCAGACTCCCCCGACTGTTAAGAGTGCACAGTCAATTGGCTTACGCCGCACGGTGCGCAGACCGTCCAGGAGCCCCAGAAGGTTGATTCCCAGGGGAAACTAACCATAAGTTCAGAGTCCTACCCAGGCTCGCACTTTATGCGTGGAGGCCGTCGGATAGGTGTTGACCCGTGAGTGTGACCAACTCTGAACAGAATGGGTCTTCGTGGCCAACTCAGCAAGGGTCCATTAACTCCCAGTGGACAGGACAGTCCACAGTCAAACTACGCCAACAGCCCGTAAGTTTCCGACGCATTACACGCGAGGCACTGGTAAGTGCACCCAGCGGCAACCCCGCGCCCTTACTACCAGATTTAGATGGATTTCTCCATTCTCCAGTCTGGTCACAGATTCGAGGTCAAGGTCGCTCACGCAGCCTCTATCCGACGTTAGTGGTGATTCAGTTCGAATTTATCTCGGACCGAGGCGCCCTTTGCCTGTCAAGATCACAGACCCCCAGGTAGCATTCCGAGTCTCTTTCTATTGATCTAGGCATAATAATGCTGCCTCTCATATACATGAAATTATAAATAGGATAGAAAACGAATTTACCGCGTGAAATTTGTAGGACCCGACGTTTCGGTGACGTTGCAGCCGCCGTTGTCTAGGGTAGACTGAAGAGCTGTCAGTCCGTTGTTTTGCGGGTAGGCCGCAAACCGCTGCCGCCACTGCGTAGGTTATAACGGTGGTGGGAGGCCGGGCTCGGAGCGCGGGAATGTTGAAAATCCGTCTTGCACACAACACTCACTGTATCCTGTTTTACGTCTGCGTTTGGCGTTCGGCGGCGGGAACATTTTAAGAAGAGGGTTCCACGTAGAAGAGAGTTTGTAGCCGTCGTCTCTATTGAAGTTCGGAGTTCTTCTTATTTCAATGGCTTCCCGGATCATGCGAGGAAAGTAGAATTGTTCCTTGGATAGAACAATGGGATTTTGAAACTGCATCCAGTTGTTACTTCCGCTATCAACAATTAAAATATTCAATATCAGAATAATAAACAAACAAAAGCAATAATCATCAATAATCAGATAATCAATCAAACTAATTTTTATAATGTTTTGTCCAAGAAGAATCTAAATACATTGTAATTACATTTAAATAATAAGATACCATATAACTAAAAAAATCAATAAAATAATTAATTCAAGCTAAAACAATCAACAAATGAAATAATCAGTATACGCATTACATTAAAATAAAGGGGCTGTAAAAAAAAGTCATTTTATAAAATTTATAAATTCCTTAATAGAGTAAAACGTAGTTGTTGTAAAAAAATCCTTTAAAAGTTTTTGGAACGTTCTGAGGTTGCTATTGTCTTTTATGTTACATGGTAGGCGGTTAAAATAATAAGGCTTTGAGAATTGGGTACTTTGCCTAGCAGCGTTTAAAACCACGCATGGTAGAATGAAATTATTCTTGTATCTGGTGTTTTTGTTATGTAGGTATATCTTTAAATCTCACGTGACTTTCCTTTTCGTTGTAAAAATCTAATAATAGCCTATATAAGTAAAGTGATGCGAGAGTCATGATTTTTCAATCTTTTAAAAATAGGTCTACATGTTTCTATATGTTTAGCGTTGGCGTTGGCGATGTGTTTCGATATGTAATCCGTAATGCTCTTTTCTGTAGGATAAATAAGGGTTCCCTGTGACAAGCGTAACAGTTTCCCCAGATCGTAATGGCGTAGCTCAGTATCGATTCAAAGTAGGAAAAATAAATACTCCTCGTTTCTTTCTATAGACATGTTTAGAATGCTATCTATTGGTTTACGGAACATAAGAAAAAAATATCAATGTTTGTAACTATGAATGCATTCCCAGGTGCCAAAACGTAAAATTCTAATTGCCCAAACGTAGTAAACGTACCAGTATGGATTGAAATAATATCGCCGCCCAGCACGCCATTAGTATCATTCTATAGCCTCGAAAAACAAGAATCCATTAAATCTTTTCGCGTGTTTTATTTGCCACATCAACACAGCGATCCTCGCCGTTTATTGTGTGAAAGGCAAGAAGCGGCAGGCTCGTTGTCCTCTATCGTTCCTTTGTCACATTGTGTGCAGTGATGGGCTGTTAAGGGCCCCTTACGAGGCCGGCCGAAGGGCGCGACTGGCACATTCGTCGCAGTGGGGCGCCCGTTAAAGCGGACGGCGTTAAGGCAACTGCTCCGGCGAGTGATGAGCCCGCCTCCGATCATGGACCATCACCTCTTTTATATCACTATTTTGTACCCCTTTAGCGATCACCGCATCACTTTTACTGCCGGGGCTAAACTGTCTACGCCGCGATCGTAGCGGAAACGGATACGGCCTAGTTGATTCAGATATATTTGAATGTGTCCTCTAAGAGGGGATGTTCTTCAATGTACATATATACAGGATGAGTTTTAATTAACAGGCATCCTTTAAAGGGGTAAATAAATAAAATAAAAAAACAAAAACAAAAATTGTTTTGTTTTTTTAATTATTTAAAGCGTTGAGCACGATGCGCTATCCATCGGTAAGTAAAATATTGGTAATATTGTTTATTAGAGATATTTTACCTGCAGCTGAATGGCGTCAAGTACTTGAAATTTTAAAATGAAAAAGAAAATCGTTTTTTTTTTTTTCTTATTTATTCATCAAATGTTGCTTACTTGCTCGTACTGATTTACCCCCTTGAAGGATGCCGGTTAATTAATACTAGCCCTGTATAATATCGTGGGGCAAGGGTGCCTAGTTAATTATAGATTCCAAATGAAATGTTACAAAAAGTCAATACAATATGATGCCAAAACCAAACGCAGTCGTACTCATCTTAAACTGGAACAAGGCCCATTATCCTTTAGTTATATGCACGAGTGTAGCTGCAGACATCGTGTTTTTTTAAACTATCATTTATTTATTTTTTTATATATACTAGCTGACTCGTGCCCACTTCGTTGGGCGGTAAAACTTTTTACTTGTGATGAAATTATGAGTGTGATTTGGTGATTACTGAGTGCTATGATTTATTTCCTGACTGCCAAAAGAAGGGTTATATTTTTACTGCATATGTATGTATGTTTTTGCATGCCAATTTGACTATATTACCGTTATTTGTGTCTTCTTGTGAGTGTCCTATCTCTTTAACCATTTATGCAGTAAACGTGAGATTATATGCAGTAAAAGGGAAAAGTGTTTTGTTTTAAACACTCGAAACGATAAATTTACTTATTTTGATAATAATTCATAATTTTTGATAATATGACCAATACACATGACCTAACGATTTAATTTTTTTTAAAATATAAAATACCACTTTTTGTTACCTAATTATAAAAGTTAGACATATGCTATCACTGACTTTTTTGTAGGCATTATCAAGGTCTACAACTTTTCTCTAGAACTTAATCATATATCTCTCATCGTTAAGGCAGCGTTCGTTAGAAACATTTTCGTTCGACCGTTTTTCCGACTTACTTTGGAAATCCGACTACCACGAAAAAGTCTTTTTATTTTTCGGAATAATATATAGCCTATGACACTTACAAATAACGTGGCTTTCTATTGGTAAAAGAATTTTCAAAATCGGTTCAGTAGATCCAGAGATTACTTCCTACAACCTCACAAACTTTACCTTTTTATAATATTAGTATAGATAAGTACTTAATGCAAACATTAAAAAATAAGAGTAAACAATTTCAGCGTAGGAATTATGCACAAAAAAAGAATACATCGCACAGTCTAGTGGCAACGTCACCTAACTAGGCCGGTACCTGTTCTAAGATAAACATTTATATTTGAATGTGCTTGCTTGATACCGTGTTTATAAAAATAGCGTATATTACATGTATGCACAAAATAATAGAATTGCATAACCATATTTAAAATGACTAAATACTTAAATTAAAGATAGAAGTAGAAAATTAAAATAAATAAAGCAAATAAATTTAAATCCACAAAAAAAAAACAAAACCATTTAAAATAGTCAACCATAGATCAACCAAACATCCACTGTTGAATTGAATCCACTGTTGTAAATTAAAATTAAAATCATTTATTATTATAAAACCAATTATTTCGGAGCACACCCATGGGCTGTACTGTCATTCACACACTTAAGAGCACATTATAGACAGACAACGAATATACGAGTAATGCGCACCTATTTTTCTATAATTTCATGATAACAATGAATGTGCCTTTGGCCACAACAACATGAATAGATTGCCTTTAAAGGTAAACCCTTTCATTTGATGGAATAATTTGACGTTTCCTCCCACCCATAAAGTCATTAATGGCGTCTAAAAAAACAGATCAATAACGGCGTTAAATATTTCTATTCATACAGCTCGTATCGTGTTCTAATGAATATGGCCGAACAGTATTTACAAGTCAATTACGGATATATATGTTTTTTGTTAAAATTACTTAATATGATGCAGATTAAAGGGATTGTTTACTGCTACTTTTTTCTGGTAGCAAACGGTTTCATGCAGTTCGGACCGTAAGATCCAGTTTGTTTTATGGGTCGTCCCAACTCACAATTCACCTCCTATTCAGTAGCCTACTCGAGTGAAGGACTACCCCGGTAAGGACTCTCGCGTCCCAGGCCTCGGGGCTGGTGAATCGGTTTACGCTGTAGAATTACCTTCCGGCGCTACTAGACGGTTTGCGCACCGTTCGGCGTCAGCCAATGGGCTTGTGCACTATGACTAATTACAGAAGGAGTGTGGAGACTATGGAAATCTACTGTCTCCTACGCAGCGGGGGTGGATATTGACCTGTGTCCTCCACTCTTGAAATGACCATTAGGTTACATGATCCTGAATTCAGAGCCGTGCAAATGATCCCATGGTCCGCGATATATTCAAACTGAATCACCTCTGAACATACGGAAGGTAGAGCACCGCGCAAGCGACCTCGAACCCGTAACCAGTCGGGAGGACGGAGATATCCTGCCAAAACTGGTAGTGAGGGGGCGAGGTTGCCCGCTGGTTTACCTTCCTAATATCTCGCCGTGAGACGTTGGCCTTGACGTGCATGTTGGCTTTGCTGGACGGTAGGTTTGTACTCGTCCTTAGGGACAAGTACAAATCTACCGGGCCGAGCGTAGAGTTAGGTCCTCTACGCTCACCTCACGGGACACAGAACGATGATTATCGTTAAAACTTCCTGGCCTGACGTTTCGCCCGTTGTAGTCGACACCTCCAACTGCTACTTTTTCTCCGGTTGTAGCGAGATATTGACTCAACAAAGTATGAAGTGAGTACGCACGCACTGCACTGTGCGAGGGAAGCTGTATTCGCTAGAAACTGGTATGTCGTGTAGGTGCTTTGAAATTTGGTTTTTCCAGTAAATAGGACCTGTATTTTTTTTATTAATAATCTTATACCATAAAAGTAATGTCTGTCCATTTGTGCCTTAATTTTAAAATAGTCTATTTATTCTTGATAAGAATTTAATGTAATGGAATTACGAATGATTTTTTATTTATTTATTTATTTATTTGTATCAAACATAATTATAAAACACATAAAAAAGGTCATACCAAGTAATGGTGCGAAGAAACAACGGCCCACATTCACATAACCATGCTTAGCGCATACCCAACTAGGCCAAATATAGCCTGTATCTGGGCATACGACTTATTTTTTGACTTAGGTGGAGAAGCCTAACTGACGTCGGTACTCATATAAATACATATACACATACACACATACATATACATACATACACAAATATATAAATATAACGATCTAAATATATTATATTATTATTCTTTTGCATTATATTACAATATAGTACATTTTGTTCAATATATCATATTATATAGTATAATAGTAAAGTTATGCTGAAATATATATATATATATATATATATATATATATATATATATATATATATATATATATATATATATATATATATATATATATATATATATATATATATATATATATATATATATATATATATATATATATATATATATATATATATATATATATATATATATATATATATATATATATATATATATATATATATATATATATATATATATATATATATATATATATTTCATTGGTTTTTTGTAAAATTTCTTTTTTTAAGAATTCGTTTAAAGGATGACACTTTGATGAAAAAATAAAAATAATAAAAGCCACTTACATAGCTGGAAGGTTTTCCCGGACTGGACTGGGAAATGCTTATTGTTTAAACGAGATGTATTCTTGGATGAGTACCACTTTCGACGGTACACTGTAGGTTTAATGGGATCCCTTTATCGCTAGCGAACGATCACCCTTCATCCACATCTCAAAAACAAAGCGTATCCTTTTGCAAACCAAAATAAAATGTCTTTATTAAAGACAAATTAAAGCAAAAACAATGAAAAAAATCACAATGAATCGTCTCTTAAATGCGGAATGACATACCGAAAATTCGATTTGAAATTCGAATATATCCACTCTTTAAAAGGACGATATAACATTGCTGGGCTCGCTATCACCCAGCCATTAAATGAAAATAAAAATAAAATACTTCATTTGCTCGTTGCCATGAAATAAGATATAAATCGTAATTTCTGGTCGAGAAGTTTATACTTAAGGCTATATGATATTTACAAGAGTTCAAAACATAAGATAAAATTGTATAATATTGTTAATATTTCATTGGTTTTTTGTAAAATTTCTTTTACAAAATAAAGACATTTTATTTTGTATTTATTTCTTTAATAAAGACATTTTATTTTGGTTTGCAAAAGGATACGCTTTGTTTTTGAGATGTGGATGAAGGGTGATCGTTCGCTAGCGATAAAGGGATCCCATTAAACCTACAGTGTACCGTCGAAAGTGGTACTCATCCAAGAATACATCTCGTTTAAACAATAAGCATTTCCCAGTCCAGTCCGGGAAAACCTTCCAGCTATGTAAGTGGCTTTTATTATTTTTATTTTTTCATCAAAGTGTCATCCTTTAAACGAATTCTTAAAAAAAGAAATTATATATATATATATATATATATATATATATATATATATATATATATATATATATATATATATATATATATATATATATATATATATATATATATATATATATATATATATATATATATATATATATATATATATATATATATATATATATATATATATATATATATATATATATTTCAAATTGAAATTATGTTAATCAGTAAATAAATGAAATGATAAAATAATGAAAGGGCACTTATCTGGTCTGTGGTGACCAGGAGTGACTCCACGCCTTCTTCTTCTCCTCACTCAGTGTTTGCTGGTGCTTCCTGCTGTGGCACTAGAACCCGATCAAAATGGCAGTCTTTCACAGCGGCACACAACAATGCGAGACGAGAATGAATGCTGGAAAATAATAGGCGATTAGTGTTTCTTAAATATTAATGATTGTTATAAAATGTATATCAATATTTCGGCTCAGCCGTCGTCAAGATATGTGACATTTCTGAAATCGAACAATTCGTTGAAAATTTAAATTCAAGGAATCGAACAAAAAGAAATGGATTAATAATATTTTACACGATTTAGTTAAGGTACCGAAACCAACCGTGCAAAACGTTATTTTAAAATGAATGATAAAAATTAAAATAAAAAGCATTTGATGATTATGATAATATGATAAACCTTATTAATTTTGCCTATTGAGACCGGAACCTTTGCAAGCGCCTAAAATATAAATATAAGCCAATTCCCAAGATTTGACGTCCCTTTCTTGTGCATTATCACCAAGGCATTTTATTATTTTAACTTTAAAACATTGATCAAAAGATAAATTATGTGCCCTGGCATGCAAAGATATTGGGAGTTGGCTTTCATTTCCTACACTAGCCCTATGATTATTTAGTCTAATATTAAGTGGTGTTGTTGTTTCACCGATATAAAAGGCATCACAAGTCCTGCACAGAAGTTGATATACTATATTTTTTGAAATACAACTGCAATGAAAGGGAACCCTGTAACTATTAGTAGTATTTGGACTGGTAAAAAAAGGACTTAGATCTAACAGAGGACAAGTTTTACAACGTGGACGACCACAAGGTTGAAGACCATAAGTATTATTACCAATAGAGAAATTTTGATTATTTTTTGTTTTGTTTAATATTGATCTAATATTAGGTGGTCTGCGGAAAGATAAAATTGGCGGTGAATCTAAGAGATCCTTAGTGGATGCATCATTAGAAATGATCAATAGAAATATATATATATATATATATATATATATATATATATATATATATATATATATATATATATATATATATATATATATATATATATATATATATATATATATATATATATATATATATATATATATATATATATATATATATATACATACATACACATATATACACATACATACATATATATACATATATATATATACATACATATACATACATATATACATATACACATTAAATGATATATAAATAATTTTTGAACTGTTTCAATGTCTTCTTGTATATGTAGCCTTAAGGATACCAAATGGGCGAAGGAAGTTCGCGGGAGGAAGGGTTAGAGGGGTTTGGCGTGCGGGTAGGGGGGGTTTCCGGGAAAGTCTTATTGTGACACAAACGATTTTATTTTTTTTATTTTCTCATGATGGAAATTTTGTAGTAATTCTTTACAATGAGGCTGAGAAGGTTTCATTGGCGGTAAACGAGTATTCTATCAAAATTTCCATACATTCCAAGGCAGTAAACCGAACCAGCCACCCCCATATTGTATTGAAAACTCAAGTAAAATCGAATATAAACTAACAATTTAAAGTGGTATGTACGTCAAACGACGTACGTTGAAATTGTTTCCATCTATTTATTTACGTGATGTATGGTCGTAAATGTCGCTCGCCATGATTCGCATGAAGGGTCGGTCCGTGCTGTTCGGTTGATAAAACAGCTTTCGCCCCTTTATTGCCTACTTTTCACTTAACGATATTGTCCCTGGGCCAATCAAACGCTCCACATCGGGACTACGCGATACTGTAACCGGGACTCTTTTATGGCGACTCGTGACGTCACAGCCTATTTGGATATTGCGTGAGATTCGCAAATTAGGCTACGAAGATGCCTATCTCTGCCCTAGAATTTTCTTTCGAGCTTTAGACCTATGACCTTATATTTAATGTTTATATTTTAGCCTGTTTTACTCAACGAGGAGAGAAAGTATTGTAAACGCGCAAATTTATTTTCGAGATGAAGACTGAAATATCTATTTTGAGCCCCCCTGAGATGATTAGGACCATTCCCAGGCGGAGGTATGTCTGTGTATCTGTGTGTCCTCAACGAAAGCTCAAACTCCCAAACGCTTAATCAGATTGAGCTGAAATTTGGCATGGAGGCATCATTTGGTCATGGAAAAAGTTGAAATAGTTGTGGTTGAAGTCGGTTTACCGAGTCGCGCTAGTTATATTTCAATCTCGAAATATTGGACTTAGAGATCTAAAATTAGGTACGCAGATGCCTTGTTAGGCAGAAATCAAATTGAGTTTTTGTCGGTCAGTATATTTGTCTGTTATTCCTTACCCTTTGACATAGATATCTTTTGCATATCCCTTTGGCAGCTAAAAAGGCAAGGCCTGCTATCTCATATTTATTGGGAGTTAATGGGCTCTTGCTGAGTTAGCCACGAAGACCCATTCTGTTCAGGGTTGGTCACACTCACGGGTCAACACCCATCCGACGGTCTCCACGCATGAAGTACGAGCCTGGGTAGGACTCTGGCCTTAGGGTTAGTTTCCCTTAGGAATCAAATTTCTGGCGCTCCTGGACGGTCTGCGCACCGTGCGGCATAAGGCAATCGATTGCGCACTCTGACTAACATCTTGCGGTGTCAACTACAACGGGCGAGCCCGTCACCACAGGACGTTTTAACGATTAGTCGTTCTATCGCCCTGCAGTGAACGTAGAGACTTTGGACAGTACATTCTACGTCCAGCTACGTCAACAACCCGTGAGAGTCCAACGCCTTACCGCGAGTTAGCCAGGAGTAAACCCGGCGGGCTCGAGATACTCGCGCCCTCACTTCCAATTGTGACCAGATTTCTCCGGTCTCTCGATTGGTACCGAGTTCGAGGTCGCTTGCGCGGTCCTCTCCCTTATGAAGCGGTGAAACGGAGAGCACAACCGATTGGAGCAAACCCCGCACGGTGCGCAGACCGTACAATCTTCGCGGACCAAGGCGTCCTTTGCCCGCCTCTTACCCGGGATCGGATGGCCAATGGTCAATTCCAGAGCAGTCGCCATAAGGTACGCAACCACCCCCGCTCTATAGGAAACAGTACAGTTCCCAGACTCCCCCGACTGTTAGTCGGAGAGCACAACCGATTGGAGCAAACCCCGCACGGTGCGCAGACCGTCCAGGGGCGCCAGAGGTTTGATTCCCAGGGGAGACCGGTTGACCCAGTGTCCTACCCAGGACTCGCACCCCATGCGAGGAGGCCGTCGGATGGGTGTTGACCCGTGAGTGTGACCGACCCTGGACACATGGGTCATCGTGGCCAACTCATCATGGGCCCGTTAGCCACTCTGACTAACAGTCGGGGGAGTATGGAAGCAGTACTGTTTCCTATAGAGCGGGGGTGGTTGCGGACCTTACGGCGAATGCTCTTGAAACGTCCATCGGCTACCCGATCCTGGGTGAACAGCTGGGCAAAGGATGCCGTGGTCCGCGATAGATTCGGTATACACCGTTTCACCGCTTCGTAAGGGAGAGGACCGCGCAAGCGAGTCCGCTGGGTAACATTCCTGGCTATCTCGCGGTTAAGGCGTTGGCCTCTTTCGGGTTTGTGGCGGAGCTTGACGGTGGACTGTTTTGTCCAAGTCTTCTGCGCTCACTCCAGGGAGATAGAACGACCAATCGTTAAAACTTCCTGAGGTGACGGGCTCGCCCGCTGTAGTCGACAACTCTAGTTATCTCATGTTTATCATAATCTTTGTTTTACTTAGTTTTATTTTATTTTTTTAATGTCAGCATTAGCTACTTACGACCCGAAAATTGTTGCACACCGTCAAAAAGCGCAAGATTGAATATCTGGGACTCGTGCTGCGGCATGAGGGATATCAGCTTCTCCAACTGATATTGATGGGGAAAATTGAGGGTAAACGGCGTCGTGGAAGAAGGAAAAAGTCGTGGCTGTGCAATATTAGAGAGTGGACCGGGATTACCAGTACGGAACAGCTCTTCCGGATGGCGCAAGACCGAAAAAAAAGAGCTGACGGCCAACCTCCAGTAATGGAGAGGCACTTTAAGTAAAAGAAGATTAACTTACTTATGTAAGTCAGTTATTATAGAATTACACTTTAGATTAAATATTCAAGGGCGAATTAGATTCGTCTGTATGCCCCTGAATAATATTTAAATTAAATGAATGAAAATCTTTTTATTGCACAATAAAAATAAGGTACAATGGCGGACTTATTGCTACATTGCAATATCTTCCAGTCAACCAACATGTGGAAAGAGGAGACAAAAAAAATATAGCTTAAAATTAAATTTTAAATTATAGTATATAATATACATTGTGTGTGTATCTAAAGTAAAAAGTAAACAAAAAATTAAGTTTTGAGTTGGACGTATTACATATTATATACATGCATATTTTGATATATTAACAAATAAATAACTAAATAAATGAATAAGTAAATAAATAAACTGCCAAAATAAGGTTAGGAACGGGAGTAGATAACGGAAAGATTAGAATTTATGGTTCATATTTATTGTGAAAGGAAGTGCTTTTTCAATGATTGCTTAAAGGTGTACAGCGAGCTAGCGCCTCTAATAGTTGAAGGAAGCTGATTCCACAGTCGATCTGCATGTACGGAGCATGTACGGAGCTGCATGTAAATTAAATAAATAATAAATAAATTATTTCATCTGCGTAAACGATTAAATCGAACGTCTTTAATGCGTTGTATCCTCACTACCCGCACTCGTCGCCGACGAACGATTCGCGTCATTGACTCTTGATATATCCGAAGTTTTATCGCGGTAGGTTGTGAGTTCTTCCTGTGAAAAATTGACATCGCTATCAAATCCTTGCATATGTACTTATCTAATTGCCGGTAAAATTTGGGGTGACACCACCGATTTTTTAAATTATTGTTTACCAACGCTTATCCTTCTTGCAGCGCAAAACTAATATAATTAATAAGTCGTTCTCGGGACAGCAACTACGACCACATGTAATATTCCTACATCCGTGTCACATTAGAATTTGCTTCCCCAATATAGTTTTGTCAGTATGACGCGCACAAGGAGCAATTAGAAGTTGTTTGCGCCACCCTCCTTTAACATCTTACATTAAAAACTTACGTCGCAAGGCTTAGCAGATACTTCAAACTCTTGCAACTTGAAGATCGGCGAATCGTTAGCGGACCTACTGCCCCAGGACGTTATAACGACTCTCGTTCTCGTCGTGATTAACGACTCTACTATAATAAACTTATAAACTGCTTTAATATCCTGCTCCAAACCCCTCATTTCAGCGCGTGACCAAGTGAGTCCGAAGTATGATCAACTTAAGTGGCTCTAACTAAATCAGCACAGGGAACTGCATACACATATATCTATCCATCATTTATAACACTTTACATATCCGCCTCTCACCTTATTCATATACTTCTCTCCACACTGGCATCCCTACACCAACATGATACCTACGCTTTATACACCAACGACAACCCAGAAAAAATCTGCACGCGGCAATCTCAAGATATTCATGTCGACGTCCCGCAAATGCAGACCACTTTTGGGCAGAGGCATTTTGTGTACATAGCCCCCAGAATATTCAATATGTTAGACCAAAAACCAAAATTGTATTTGCTTAAGTGTACTTTCAAATCTAAAATGGATTCCTGATTATTATTTTACACAGACGCAAATTTATATATGCAGACAGTTTCTGATATTAAATCTTATCCGTATTATTATCCTTGACTACTTCTTATTATTTAATTTTGATTACTCCTATTTAACTTAACACGATTATCTATTTTGCATATTCTATTTTAATTATTTCCTATTGTGATTATTATCTATAATTGATTTGTAACGGTTATAGTATCATAAATGTTTTTTTTTAACTTTCCGAATCAATGTACATACAAAATCAAAGAGCTCGTAGCCTTGGAAGAAGTCCTAGCACTTAGAGGGTCGGCAGCAGTACAAATATATGCTAATGCTCATTTCGGCCATGTTCTTTTTTGTTTATTATGAATAAATTTAATAAATATAAATTGATATGAATTAAACTGGTAAGTAAGAAATGCTTTGCAAATTTGTTAATTAATTACCTCATTAAATAAATACACGATCATTTAATAATGTGACAATTTTAAACCACTAGCACAGGTACCATAAATCAATCAATGACCTCCAAGTATACATAAAAAGCAGTCACTGAAAAGTGTTAAAAATCCTGCACTAGTTATTTGCTTGTTGCTTCAAAAGTGCTCAGTATGACAGCTACAATTTCAATACTTTTTACACGACTGACCAAAAAAGGAGTGTTACGTGTTCAGGATTCATCTATGTATGTTTTCCGTTTCTTTATTCCACTATAACTTCTAAACGCTTGAACCGATTTCGACGTGTGTCGTATTGTTAGAAACGTTTTGTCCTCTCGAGTGGCATAGGGTGTGCGACCACTTGCTCTCATATAAGGAGAAAGCAGCGTATTTAATATAAATCACCGTGTTACGCGGTGCGTGTTGACATTCATCATTTGACAGTTTAGTATTTTTCGTTTTTCCTCTGCGGCCTTAAAAATTATTTTTTTAAGGTCTAAAGATTCTGTAGCCCTAGTAACGAAGAGAAATATTTGGAATATTAATTAAAATAATTAAATTATACAAAGTGGTAATTATTACCTTCCACAAAATACTACCGATTGTTAAAACCCCGTTTTTGGTTTTAACAATCGAATTTACTAATTTACTCCAATCCAACATTTTGGAAAATTATAAAATGTACCTACTACGCAATTGTACTCGGAAAAAATCCGGTATGTAGTCATGATGAAACCCTGATTTTTATTCCACCATAACTCCTAAACGCTTGAATCGATTAAGAAGTGTGTGATATTGTTAGAATAGTTATGTCAACGTCCAAATGTCAATAAAGTAACATAAATATATTGTATTTAGTGTCAAATGAAAGGTCTGCTTGAGTACATTCCGGAAATATACATCTATATTTATAGATAAATATATATATACATTACATTACATTTTCGTCGTGTCCAATTGACGGCTAAAACCGCTCTTGGATGTGTCAAAATAATTGGGTTATGTAGTAAATTTTGTTACTACTGTTTACTGAACATACATAGGTAGTCAAGAAATAACTACTAGACTGTCAAACTATAAATATAAATAATCAAAATAGAAGCCTAATATTTGAAGTAGTTAGTAATTCGAAAAGATACGTAGTAAAATTATTTATCGTAACATTTAAATTGTCAGTAAAATGTTAAATAATCAAATTAAATCTACGTTATGCATTTAAAACTAAAAGTACAGATATAAGACCATATAAAATAATCAGACAATAAGGCTATACTTTTTTAAGTAATTTAAATGGGCACAATATTTGAAAAATCATGGCCCTCAAATTCGGCCAGATTATAGAAAGGGTGGCCTATCAGCATCTCCTTGATTTTTTTTTTAATGTTATGTCCTCCAGCTGTTTAAATTTTTTAGGGAGTAGATTATAGAATATAATGCTAAGGTACAAGTAGCTTTTCTGTACGTTTGCCAGTCGTATTCGGGGTACGTATAAAAGGGAGCTACCGCGGGTATGATGCGAGTGAATGTCTGCATTAATTGGTGTTTCTGCTGTGCAGAAAGCTGCTGTCTAGCATACATTAAACACTGGTATATGAACGCCGAATACATAATAATTATCCTTGCCTTGATGAAATATTCTTTGCATGAGGTCCTAGTCGTTACCTGATACATGCTGCGCAGTGCTCTCTTTTGCAAAAGAAAGATTTTTTTACTCGTTGCAACACAAATATTTCATGAAAAAATACCTTAATAAAAATAGTTATAAATACAATAGTTTACTTTCTGAACAGCAGTCATGCTTTTATCCTTTTCAATATATTTACTTGTTTGCTTCATACGATACTTTCTTTACAGCTAATTAAAACATATCAAACCTCCCCTCTAGATTTCCTGTATTCTTTTATTGAACATATTATAAATTTCATATTAGCGAAAATGCAAAAAAATAACAAATATCTGCCTATTTCAACATAATAATCAACACTGATTTCCCCAAAAGCAGCCAAGCTGGCCTTATCGCTATCTTTTGTTTTATTGTTAACCGGTCCCGTAAAGCCATTCATTAGACACACTCTTGGGGTTCGCTGGCCCCTGCCAAATTCGAATATCCGATTATACAAATTATCAGCGACGCTTTCATGCGACCATCATTCTTCCAATGCGGTTGACCGCTCCTTGTGTTTCTAGCACGTTTACCCGGATCTGACCGACCGCCGTGGTCACACTCCCCCCGGTTTTACCCCAGCCTCCCCTGCGACCGCCCTAACCCAAACCATGGACTCTTCCGAAGCCTTCGGATCACATTAAGTGCGGTTACGACAGAAATATACGGTCGCACGGCGCAAATTAGAGAGGTCAGTGTAGGAATGTCAAAGAGACGAATGATATTGGACCTAATACCATAACATGCCCTTTTCGTAATTTTCACTAACTTTTTTTTTTAGGCTTCACATGAGGTGCCAATATTTGTGATTGTAGTTGTAGTTAAGTAGATACTGGATTGATAACCCACAGTTTTATTTATTAGGTTCTCTGTTGTAATGTACAATATTACTAATTTATTATTAAATGAATACTTTTTACTACCTATTTTTACATCATTGTTAGTATAGGAAATTTATATTCGTGCGATGCAGCCTGGCATGAGGTAGGAAACTGGAAATCTGTAAAACCTAATGTTATAATTTTGCTATAATATAATTACTATTGTTGTTTATCTCTTTATTGTTTCCTATGTATCAATGTACTTTGTTAACATTGAAATATTTTTATATATAGAGTAAGTTTCAACAATCTGTAAAGATTTTAGGAAATAAATTGAATTGAATGGCTAGATAACTTGCATGCTTAAAATGTTGATACCTTCATTAATATATATTTTTTATTGTCGTTACGTTTTTTAATTTTCTTGCCTATCACCCAACAAAAAGGGAAATTATCGTAAACGCGCAAAGAGCTTTTTCGAGATAAAGAGAATAAACCATTTTGAGAAACCCCTAAGACACGAAGAAGACATTTCAGAAGACATGAAACGATTAAGACATTCCCCACTTCGAACCGTTTGTTAGATGATGGAGGTTGTGAAGGAAGAATAAAAAGTTAGGTACAAGGTCAAATATGAGGCATATTTCTTATATTTTACCTATTTCTTGGTAGAAATCATAAAGTGAACTTCCATGCATTCGTTTTCATATTTCCCATAAGAAAATCAGTCCAAGTCGTGTCAGTCTGCTTATTATAAAGTCAACGGTTGCATATAGCAATCCGTATGCTCGTGCATGTATATATATCGCATTCAAGTCTCCTACTTCAATTATCCCTCACAAATATTTACACAAGACCAGCGCTTTGTATGGTCTTTTATTGCTGTTTTTTTGCCCCAGGTATACGATATCCAAGCCGCCCCACGTCGCCGGAAGACACACAGATTAAGTAAAAGAGGTCACGTTTAAAGATATTTCACGCCATGTTACGTGTTACGTCGACATGCAAAAATGCTTTCCTATAAATCATAAAAAAATATATTGATAATTATGTGTATTAGCAAAATTATTTCCGGTCTTTTAAAATTAATGATAGTAAAACTCGCAGTTCTAGATTGAATTCCTCGTCGATATATTGCCTATTCACTTGCTTGCGACACTTGCTTACATATTGAACTATTCAATATGAAATAAGAATTTAAGTCCCTTTTGCTGCAATATTTGCCAACTTTCCGTTGCTTATATTTTAGGGTATAAAATTTCAATCGTTTTTTACCGATATGCTCGTGAAAAAAAAATCGTGGAGCACAACTTTCCACTCGAAGACTTAATTTTTTTTCTACTCAGCTCATTTTAAATTACCTCAAGATCTAGACTATAGTCACAACTATTACGATAATTAATATTCCTTAATTGAATACATTACTTAAAATGTGGACGCAATGACGCATCCAAGTGTAGAAACGCCTACCTACTGTAGAACTAAATTGTATTGTATTATATTCTATTCACTACTTTCCGCTATTATCACAGCCATGGCCTTAGCGGAGAATAGTCGCCTATCAAATGTACATCCGTGTGCTCCTTCAGTATGCAAGTGTGGAAGTAGTCTTAATCTCTTCGTTTGACCATGGAGAAACATAATTTTGATGGTGGCACTCTCAAAAATGGTGTGTTTGGGCGCTGCGGGCCAAAAACAAAATGGCCGCCATCAAAAACATGTTTTCCTATTTATATCAGTAACCGTTGAAGATACGAAAAATGTTGTTGAATAAAAAATGTAGCCTGACAGATTGTGCATAGAAAACGTCCTTACAACTTTCTTTGTATAACTAACCGTTTTCTCAAAAAAATTACTTTTGTAAAAAGAAATATTAAGAAATGAAAAAATCGAAGTTTTAGGGTTTTGCAAGCACATATTTAAAGTTTTTGAAATTTTTTACATGTTTCCTGATTTATTACAATAATAACTGTATTAAACTTTAATAAATTAACAAATATACCATTTTTATATATTTTTTTTTATGTAGGAATTGGAAAGAGGAAAGAGATTTCTTGAAAAGCTCTAATTTGTAATAACAATACTGTTGAAGAAATACAATATTACATTTGTTAAATTTTCAAATACAATCAATATCACTGTCAATGCCAATTTCACTTAAACCTAGATCTTCATCATTGTCTTCCTCGCATTCTCCCGTATTGTCGCAATGGTCAGGATCACCTTCGCACTTGCACATTTCAGTACACCGGAGTCCATTTGACTGACACGTACATGGAGGACAGCAACGTCTTTTTGAGCATGAGCAGCGGCAAAGCTCCAAGATAAGCTTTGGTGCACAGGGGTTGGTACAAGCAACAGGCTCGTATGCACTACCTATTTTCTGCCATCCAAAATCTGAGGGTGACGGGTTATTAGGATGCTGAATTAGGTCCTGATTCCACTCAAAACATTGAAGGTGAGCCCGTAGCAATGCTGGATTTAGTGCTGATTTTGTTGGAGGAAGGTTCTCATCTTGGTGTTGTTTTTAAACAAGAACCATCGCACTGCTCCTATGTCTGTCAATGATGTTTTGGGGATGTATAGCTGACAAATGAGTGCTTCCAAGTTAGCCCTCACATCTTCAGTGAGTAATAATGTTGTCCCCAATTTAGCCAAAGCTTCTATCATCGTATCACTTGCTGAATTAAAAGCTTTCCACCACTTTATTTTTCCTTTGCCAGCAAATGACCCTGTTACATCAGCTCCTGAAAGTGCATGTAGTCCAGGGAGTGCAGAGGCTTTCAGAGGTCCAAGTGCTCTGTAAATTGGCCCTATCTGAACAAACCTTTTCATACTATGTCCAAGATAGAAAGCAAAATCTTTAGAAAGTTGTGGATATCGCCTTAGTGCTAGAATAAGGACGTCAGTATCAGGGGAGAACACGTGAGTAGTTTTAATTCCTTTCTGTGCTAAATAAGCTGCATGTAATATAATCTTTGTGTCGGCCTCCTCTTGCGTGCTTGAAAGACAGGATACATCATCCCCATGTGATGACGCTGCCTTGTCCCTCCAACTGAGTACGAACTTCTTGTTGTTGGTCTCACCGAATTTGAGTATTTGATTGGAAAGGAACTCGGTTAGTTCGTCTTTCGTCTTATCATGGGCCAATAGTTTGTGCATTGGTATGCTTTCAATTTTTGTTTCTGGCCTGACTTTGTATTGGATTGGATCAGAGCCTTTTTGCCGTATGTCTCGCATCGCTTTCTTCAATGAGTTTTCTTTGTACTAGTCAAAAACTATATGTACCTCACTATAGTTATTGAATTTTTGTCCGATCCATTGGCTGAATTTCACACCGAGGTCATTACATGTCTTCACTGTTGTAGGTTTGTGGTAGGTATGAAGAAGTGCCATGCCATCTACTATTACAGCTTTTCCATGTAGCTCGTCATTATGTACTGGAACATCATGAGCTGTAGACGTATTATCATCTTCGTTTTCTTCAGCAGGTTTCTCTTGGATTGATTCTAGAGCATCTGTAAGTTTGTACTTAGCCAGACAATGGTGCATACTCCCGTCAATTTCAAACAACGACTTTGGTAGTGCTGAAAACTCGTAGTTGCTTAAATTGTGCCTCAAATCTATGTCAGGTCTGCTTCTGGAAGCTATCAACAATCTTGAAATGAGAGATAAGTCTGTCTTAATGGCAACGGTTTTGTCTTTGATGGTAATTTTAATCTTCTTAGCTACTGATTTACACGTTTTTATGACATTCTTTTTCATGGGAGCCCAGAACGTAATTGTGTTTGAACGAATTCGTTGATCTAAGAAAATATTATGGAGATCTTTACCAACTTCGGCAACACTGTCTAAAGACACTTTTACTTCTTGAGGAAAGACTCGCTGAGTGAGGATATGAATGAGGTCATCACTTTTATATTGGAAGGGATTTGTTGAGTTTTTAAATGCTTCCATTAGTGTAAGCACATTATCGCCCTGGCGCTGTTGGAGTTTTACTGACACTTCGTGATGTTGACTTCGTTCTGTACTTTTTAATCCAATCATTTTCTCAGTTTCACATGCAATTCTAGTTAGTTCCGAATTAGCAAAGAAGAATCGATTTCGAGCATTCTCATTGAGTGTTATACCCACAAGTCCTCCATGTACCTTTAGTTTTCGATTTTGGTGTTACAGAGCCTCATCCACACCTAGAGAACAAAATGGTACTTTACTTCTGTTCACTACCCAATTACCTTCCATAAACTGTTTCCAGATTTCTGGATCTGTTGATTCCAAGTTTTCCATCTCTGAAAGATATAAGGTGATCATTCTAGCATAGTTAAGTCTATTAAATGTAAAGAAGTATTTAACAAACTCGTGGACGGATGCTAAATACAGTTTCCAATCAGATGTTCTTACAGCTCTTATGAAATTCATCATTACTTGCACCATATCCATATACGTGCAAGCTAGTTTGAAAACAGGATGCTTTTGATTTTTTGTTGCTGAAAAGTTTTCAATGTTTTGAATAATCTTTCTTTCTTGTAGGGAAGAAACTATTGTGGAATTTACCCTTTTCAGCTCTTTTTTATCACTAGTTGTTAATGTTTCTACTAGTTCTTGGAGATGAGGCTTCAAACAGTCTAGCTGCCCTGGAAATTCTTTTTGAAATTCTTCTAAGAGTAGGTTAGTTAGTGTAGAGGCAGTAGATATATGAGTTTCAATTCCTCTTCTGATGTGTTTACCGTCTAGGATTTGTTTCATTGTTGCTGCTGAATATAATCCACATTCAACCCACAATTCAGGTATACCTGAACCTTCAATGAGCTCTCCTATTGTCCGGAGCTGAGCAATTATGATATGTAGCTCACCAGGCTTCAAAAGCCATCCCTCCTTATATTCATTTACAGCCATTTCCAGCTGTTTTATTGGTTTGTAAAGAGCCATGTCAACTGTGACAACTACCTTTTTCTTAGTGGCTTCTACATCGGGACTTGTATAGTGGACTGAACTATTTAGTTTCTCCAGTTGTTTCATCACAGTAAGCTGCACTGATTGATTAGTTGGTACTCTGGGATCATAGGTAGCATGGTAACTCTTGACACAGGCTTCTGCTGATCTATCAAGAGGCTGTTATAGCCAGCCCAAGTTGGAAAATGTGTAGTAGGCTTCTCGTTCATTGACGTACATATGATTATTCACTTGCAAAACCCTAAAATTTATATTTTTTGATTATTCTTTTTACAAAAGTAATTTTTTTGAGACAACGGTTAGTTATACAAAGAAAGTTGTAAGGACCTTTTCTATGTATAATTTGTGTAGCTACATTTTTTGTAAAATACATTTTTTCGTATCTTCAACGGTTACTGATAT
The DNA here is from genome assembly GCA_944548615.1 of Micropterix aruncella. Taxonomy (NCBI): domain Eukaryota; kingdom Metazoa; phylum Arthropoda; class Insecta; order Lepidoptera; family Micropterigidae; genus Micropterix; species Micropterix aruncella. Next base: position 3,447,740 of record OX155951.1, read on the forward strand.
AAATAGGAAAACGTGTTTTTGATGGCGGCCATTTTGTTTTTGGCCCGCAGCGCCCAAACGCACCATTTTTGAGAGTGCCACCATCAAAATTATGTTTCTACATGGTCAAACGAAGAGATTAAGACTACTTCCACACTTGCATACTGAAGGAGCACACGGGAGCCTATATTTGTACATTTGAAAGGGGACTAGAACTGGATATTGTATACTTTTATATATTATATAAAAAATAAAGTATTTTATAAAAGATCTATGTTTTCCATTTAAGATACTTGTATATGAATAATATTTCTTTGCTAATATTTAGTATGTATCTTTTCAATATGTAACAATAAAACCTATCTACTATAGAATACAATTATCATATATTCCTAACATGTCTGCATTAACTGATAGAATAGAGAAAAAAACATTCTTAATATTACATAATCCGACCATGTCCAATGACAATCTTGAGAAATGTTGCCATAATCCGATTTTTTATTCGAAAATATCTCGCCCTATAATTACGATCCGCTGGTCAGGCTATATTAACGGCCGTTGGTCTATTTTTAAAATTTATATACGCCACCTCGCGCCGCAGACCTCAAACTACGAGACATACGTCAATTTCAAACAAACAACAAAGGCGTCACATCGCTAAATCTGGTGGATTTTTTTAGTATGGTATATAACTTTCTTCATTAAGCTGATTGATATACAGCAGCAACTGTTTCTTGCGTTAAAGCTGTTTTTAAACGATTTGTAAATGTTATGGTGCTACGGGAGACACGTTCACATTGGAAATATGAATACCAGCTAGACAGGGTGAGTTTTAACTAACTGGCATCCTTAAAGTTGGTAAATCAGTACGAGCAAGAAAGCAACTTTTAGCATACATTTTGTAAAAAAAAAAACAAAAAAGTTTTTGTTTGTTAAATGGGAACAGCTTAACTTGTGAATAAAAGTTTATCTAGCGTTTCGCAATAGTTATCTTCCGCTAGATTGCGCATTGCGCTCAACTTATTTTATACTTTAAAAACAAAATAACTTTTTTTAAAATACACAAATTATCACCAAATCTTGCTCAATTGCTCGTACTGATTCAACCACTTCAAAGATGTTTGTTAATTAAAACTCAACCTGTATATTATTACTGACTAGGTGGTTTGGAATAGCAAAAATAAACATGCTCAGCGAGTAATCCACTTCGATATTTGTAATAAATTATAGAGCGGAAAGTTCCTCGCCTCAGTTCCATTTTCTCTAATGACACATCAACTGTATTTATAGCTTAACTAGAAAATGTTTTTTTTCTGTAAATAACCTTGGCTAAATTAAAGACCTGTACTCGCGCGGCAATGTGATTTGCCGACTTGTTCGAAAGTACTAGATTCTCGAACATTTTGTCGTGGACGTTTTTCAAAAGTCCAAAGAAATGACGTTCACTCAAACGTACCCCTTCCGACTACATCCCCCGAATGCGCGCGTCGATTGAGCGATTTTTCATTCGTGTCGCATCTAATGAATTCACATTACTCCCTCCCTACTAATCTATGCTACAGGGGATTGTAATTTTTAAAATGTATACGGCTCTCGGCTTGAACGGACGGCGAAGCGTCGGCTGAGCGGGCGGCCTTCCGCCCAACGCCTTATACTATTTATGGCGTCGCCCAAGATGAGATATAATAGACGGCATGGCTGGAGACCATTCTTTCTAGAATTGCATTGCAGTCTGTACGTGTGATATAACTGCTAGGCAGCGTTGAATAAACCAGTGTTGAGCATGCCGTAGTCGGTAGATTTCTTTTCGCAATATTAAAACATAATTTCCAGACGTCAATTTTTGATTTAATATTTTACATATAATACCGTTATTTCAGTGATAAATATAAATAGCAGCTACATACAATAGACAAATATAAATAGCAGCTACATACATATCTACTCATTCCTCGAAGTGTTTATTACCTAATATTAGGTTCTTACATATAAAGTCACTGTTACACAATGGAAATTTGAGGCCAAAAAATTTTTATGAAAAATATATATCTGTTGTAAAACTCTCGTAAACAGAAACCTACGAATGCTTTAAGGGCGACTTTCACCGACTCTTCAAAGTTGTTTTTATTCCGTTGTAAAAAAGTTATCTAAATTCTGAAGAAAAAATAAACCCTATTGGAGCAAGGTCTGGCAAGTACGGTGGATGACCAAGAGTCTCCAGCCGCAACTCCTGCAACTTTGCGACTGTTTGCAGTTAAATCTGTGATTATAGGTTGTCATGCAGAAGCATTGGCGATGAGCGATTGACCAGGCTCGGTTATTTAATCACGAGCTTCTCATCATCATTGCTTGCGATTCATAAAAGCATACATTTACTGTAACCGTATAGATGGACTGCAAGAAGCTGTAATAGAAAACATCGGCGCAGGATCTGATATTTGAAAATAATGCCAATTTCCAACTTGCAGAAACGGTTCCATGGTTGCGTTGCACAAACGAAAATATTTGAGAAAACACTAACGACGGACAGACAAATAAACAGCTGATCCTTAAAAAAGAATAATATGGCTTTGAATTAACATTTGAAATTTCAACTCAAACCCAAGTTATCCAAGTTCAAAATGGCCAGTGTGAAAAAACAGAGAAAACATATGTAAGTACCCAATATAATATCTTGGCCAAAATTATGTTTGCACCCTGGGTATTATTAAATTATTTTCTAAACCTTGTCTGGTTGTCTTCGGGTATTAAGTATACTTAAACTTTAATGATTATTCAAATAAAATTGTACAAATTTGCCTTCATTCAACGACTTCGATTCCATATATATCTCATCGATAATTTGGCGATACGGTCTGCGGTATTAGGTCATTTACCGCAGGGTATTAGGTCATTTACCGCGCAATATTCCTCACTTCCTTAAAAAATATTCAAGGATTTGCATCTTCTTAGCCAACTTATATATATATATCTATATATATATATATATATATATATATATATATATATATATATATATATATATATATATATATATATATATATATATATATATATATATATATATATATATATATATATATATATATATATATATATATATATATATATATATATATATATATATATATATATATATATATATATATATATATATATATATATATATATATTATATATTATATATATATATATATATATATATTATATATATATATATATATATATATATATATATATATATATATATATATATATATATATATATATATATATATATATATATATATATATATATATATATATATATATATATATATATATATATATATATATATATATATATATATATATATACCTATATATATATATATATATATAATGCAGGAAGCAATCTAGAGTGGGTCCCTTGTTTAAGATATATTCCAGCCACATGTGGAAACCACGTTCACAGTGTGGTTTCGGCCAAACGACGCATCTGTGTAACGAATTTCAAGTCTTTAAGTCGAATATTTTGAGGTTGAAGTATGACTAGCGCGCCTTCTGGTAGACCGATTTAACCACAATCTTTTCAACTCTTGCCATGATCAAATGATGGCTGCATGCCAAATTTCAGCTCAATTAGATGAAGCATTTGGGCACTATCGTGGAGAGTATACACATAGACACACGCACAGACACATAAACAGACTTTAATGTAGAAATGGTCTTAACCGTCTTGAGAGGCAAAGGGGAGGGGGGCAAAATCTATATTTCCGTCTTCACCTCGTTTTTTTAAGCGCCTTCACAATACTTTCCCTGGCCGTTGATTGACCAGGAAATTAATTCCAGGGACCCAGACGGAACCTTGTGAAACGCCAGGCGTTACTTTCCTATCTTTAGATGTGTGCATGAGGCAATATTTCGTATGGCGTCAGTGAGGCGGCGGCGCCCCGGCGCCTAGTGCCGCCCAACTCGGCAGTGCGCCGCCCGATATTTACGGCGCCGCCCCGGGAGCCCCGAAGGGTTCCGCACTTTTAATGATTCCGTGTGGCCTCCGATGTTTTGATAACTAATTGCCACCCGTCTGTTTCGGACAACTAATTGCGGATAATCCCTTTAGTTTACCCCTCGTGAATGAGTAAATAAAGAAGTTGTCGGCGCCGACAAGGGAAAAACAGTCTTCCGTATTCGGCGTGGGCATATAGTTGTGATTGAATTTCCCCATTGAATATACCTATGGCATTAGATCGCTTAACTCCATAGTACGATTTAACAACCCCAACCCTTGAATTATCAGCGAAACTAACAGAAACTATCTTAAATTGTCTTACATTATTTGGCATCAATAATAACATTGATAATACTAGCTAACAAAATTTAGCTTATATTCTATAAGATTGATGAAAACAGTTCATCTTTATATTTATAAGGGTGCTGAACAAGAAAATAGCAAAGTTTAGCTTTTGTTTTTTAGTTATTGAAGCTTTTCAGAATTGCCCTTAAAAGCCTATGAATGTATTTACCTTATAGTTCTTCCTCGGAGAAAGGTAACTCATAGCGCAATCGCTTGTATATTATTGCGGGTCATTCCCTGATGAGCGTCCAGCAATAGTCCGCTAACATTGATTCACTCCACTTACCCCGATATATCTCTTCCTGGTCCGAAATTTCTTAGTGTAAGCGTTCACCATGCTCGTCGCTAAGAGCACCACTGTTATCGGGGAAGAAGTCTAAGTGTGAATGTATAAAGTGTAACTTTAAAGACATGTTACACCCGATGTTACACACCAGTCACTGCAGAAGATATTCTACAGGATCCTTATAGTTTTCTGCCTTATGATATCCAAGGAAGTTTTATGACAGTTAAACAAACTATAGCTAATCGGGATTTTCATCTACGTTTTCGTGATTAGCATGGTCGATTTAATATTCATATTATATTCGTATTCATTTTATTGGTATACTGGTATACAAGTCAGATTAGCGAACATTCATACATATTAGCAAACAAACATATATTTTTTATCGTAAAGAAAAGATAAAATAAACAAAATAAAATGAAGAAAAAAAAACACTAGAATAATGTAAAAAGAAGAAAATACAAGACAAAATGCAAAAGAGATCATTAAATACTTTAGCCACCAAAGCATTTTAGACTTCACTCGAGTAATATTCCTCCAGTGAGTAAAACGCCTTATCTGTAAGGTATCTCGGCGTCTCTTAAACACGTCAAGAGATTGCGCCTGCCTAATGTGCTCGCTGAGTTTGTTGTAAACCGCTGGCCCGGCGATATAGGCTAGCCTCTCCGACTTGGATAATGCATGACTTACCGAACCTAGCATGCTACTGGATCTTGTTGGATAGTGATGATGCACACCATTCACTTTAAAATCGGGTAGATTTCTGCGAACGAACAGCGCTACTTCCATTATATAAATGGACGGCAGCGTCATTATGCAGAGATCTCTAAACAGAGGCCTAGCTGGCGTATCAAGCGCCACACGCGCTATTGTGCGGGCAGCACGCTTCTGCATAACGAAAGCCCTCTGCCTGTCGGCTGCTCGCCCCCATAACTCCGCGCCGTACGTTAGCAGTGAATGAACGTATGCAAAGTAACACATGCGCAGCGCGGATAAATCGAGAAATGAAGCGATGCGAAAGAGTGCATAACACGCTCTTCCCAATTTATCACATAAAGCATCAATATGTAGGTGCCATCGTAACTCATTATCGATTACGAATCCCAAGAACTTTGTTGAGTATACCTGAGTTAATTCTTCGTTATTGACGGTCACGTGTATTTTGGTTTTAGTAGGTCTAAGGCTGAAATACAGAAAAAAATACTTTGTTCTTGTTACATTTTCACTGTTGGCTAGTGTAATGAATGTTTTTTTTTATAAATGGCGGTTTGTATATCAAACAAATGATAACATTCATTTATTAGTGCCATCTATCGATTTTTTTATATTGGCTGATTACATCACAGAGATAGAATGCCGTCTTTTAGTATATCTAAAAATTATAGTGCGTATTTATTACGTATTAAAACATGTATACCGAATTAAAAATAATATATTTATGTACATAATACTAAAATAATAATAGCTACGATTTAAACAGTCGTTTGTTATTATATTATTATTTTATACCGCATAGGCGTGTATAGAGCTCCATCTAGAGTGAGCCTTCATACTGATATACCAGAACATAATAAGAGAATATTAATCAATTGTTGGAACTGTAGGAGCCTACGGCCCCACATACCCACAACAAAAAAGTTAATTTCACAGAACAGAAAACTGCAGACTCGCTCAAACTTACACGAGCAGCTGCAGTTAATTTCCAGCTAAATTTGGCAAATATTGCAGAGGCAAGCGACACATGCGTCGCCCCACTCGTAGCTATTGCATCACCGATCACCCTATAAAACGCAGTACATTGCATTCGATCATTATCATTCCTTTGGCAGGCAGTTGCCCTTCAACATCATTACTTCGGCAGACAGTTACCGCGCTCTACACATCGTCCCCTCAGTGGACAGATATCTCGACTACACACTTCGCTCCTCGACTACACACGCACCGCCACGGCTTCACCTCGCGCCCACACTACAACACAACGGCGAACACAACTCAAGGCGTTAAGAACTGGCGACTTCGACTCACTTCTCTTCGTTCTTCTGAATAAACTCTTCTACGCGGACATCTACGACTCTCATTAACGGAGCAACCTTCATGCTGAGAACCACCCTTCGCTCACAAGCAATTGGAGTCTAGTGAAGGGTGTCATTCTCACAGTGGTGACCCCTACGCTCGATAAGACACGCCCCGACGCCAAGGAACATGCAGCGGAGCCCAACCGCACAAACGCCAAACAGAGCAACTTCGCAAAACCCTCCGAAAGCAGACGAACCGATGGAATTATCGGCCATGGCAATGACAAACAGGATACCCGAATTATGGCCGCAATCAATCAAATTATGGTTGAACCACGTGGAAGCCGTTATGGCACCGCAAAAACCATCGGACGACGTCATGTACCAGATGGTAATAGCCAAGCTCCGCTATCAGGACCTTCAACAGGTCTCCGATATAATTGCAGACCCACCCGCCGAACAAAAATACCATACATTAAAGGAGAGACTAATCCAAGTTCACGAGGAATCGGCGCAGAAGCAGTTCAAGAAACTCATAGAGGGAATGGAACTGGGCGACCAGAAGCCCTCACAACTCCTTCGACGAATGAAGGAGCTCGCAGGAGACAACATCAGCAACCTAGCACTAAAATTCCTTTGGGAATCTCACCTCCCCAAAGTGACGAGGACCATCCTCGCCATTCACCAAAACAAGGACGCATCCGAATTAGCAGAAATGGCAGACGCAATCCATGAAAGCACAGCAATAGAGCCGGTACGTTTTATCAACGAGGTGACGACCCCAGCCACTCCGACGGCGCAAGCAACTCCCACTGAACCAGACCCTATAGACGAATTACGACACACGGTTTCGGAGCTATCCCTCAGATTACAAGAGCTAACCACAGACGACCATCGCCGTCAGTCGCGACCAACACCCAGGGATGACTACAGACGAGCATCGCCTCGTAGACAAGAATTCAGGCCCAAGTCGCCCTATCGGAGAGTACATCAGAGGTACAATTTCACCCAGGCACCAGGAGGACTGTGCTATTACCACCACTGTTTCGGAAACAGAGCATTTAAGTGCAGCCAGCCCTGCTCTTGGCCGCAGCAGAGAAACGATGGAAAACCCGAATATCAAAAAAACTAATCACCGTTAGTTCTACGGAGGCGACAACTAACACAATAAACAAACGCCTCACAATATACGACAGAACGAATCAACTAATTTTCCTAATCGATACCGGCGCTCAAATATCAGTACTTCCGAAACCCCCAAAAGCCAAACACCAGGAAACGCACGTCAAACTATACGCTGCCAACGGTACTCCAATCAAAACATTCGGCGAAAAAACACTCCGAGTGAATCTTGGCCTCAGGAGACCGTACCTATGGAAATTCACCGAAGCGGACGTTTCCACACCAATCCTCGGCGCGGACTTTTTGGCATACCACCATCTTTTAGTAGACGTAAAAAATCACAAACTAATCGATGGTGAAACTTTTTTATCCACCAAGGCCCGAGCAGACAACAGCAGCGTGCCAACAATAACAACAATTTACGAAGATATTCCGTTTCCCGAGCTGTTCAGGCAATATCAAAGCGTCGTCAACCCCGCTCCATTAGAGCCAGCTCCAGTCAAGCACAACGTCGAACATTACATCGAGACAACAGGTCCACCAGTCTTCTGCAAAGCCAGACCACTCCCTCATGACAAATACGAGCGAGTAAAAAAACAAATACAACAAATGGTCGATCTAGGCATCTGCAGACCGTCAAAATCAAGCTGGTCCTCGGCCCTGCACGTAGTTCCGAAAAAGAATGACGAACTACGACTCTGCGGAGATTACAGAAGACTCAACTTTCAGACCTTGCCAGATCGATATCCCATAGCCAGAATCAACGATTTTTCATACATTCTGAATGGCAAGACACACTTCACGAAACTGGACCTTGTCCGAGCATATGAACAAATACCTATCAAAGAAGAGCATATACCCAAAACGGCTATCATAACTCCCTTCGGCTTATTCGAGTGGGTAAGAACAAGTTACGGATTGAGGAACGCAGGTCAGACGTTCCAGCGTTTTATGGATCAAGTGCTCCAAGACGTCCCCAACACATATTGCTACATCGACGACATACTCATCGCTAGCACCTCAGAGGACCAACATCAAAAAGACTTGCAGCTCGTACTCCAGAGATTGGACAGCTACGGACTAAAAGTAAACATAGCAAAATGCGAAATAAATAAACCCGCCGTAGAATACTTGGGGTATCTGGTAAACAAAGCCGGCATAAAACCGCTCGAAGAACGCGTAAAGGTCATAACGGACCTCAAGAGGCCAGATACCATTCACGACATTAGGAAATTCCTAGGCATGATGAATTTCTACCGAAATTGTATCCCGGCTGCAGCATCACTACAAGCTCCCCTCAACAAAACACTAATAGGAGCACGAAAAAACGACAGAAGAAAGATCAATTACACGGACGGACTCACAAAGGCTTTCGAAGACTGCAAAGAAGCGATCAAAAACGCATTTACACTAACACCGCCTAATGCCGATGCACAACTCGTATTGACAACTGATGCATCGGACACCGCGGTAGGAGGAGCACTTCAACAACAAGGCGAAACCGGTCTTCAACCCTTGGGATTTTTTTCCAGGGGCCTAACAGACACTCAAAAAAATTACGCCACGTATGATAAAGAATTACTCGCCATATATGCCACAGTCTAACACTACCGTCACGTGATAGAGGGAAGGAATTTGGTCATCTATACCGACCACAAACCGCTGATCTACGCTCTAAAAAAGTGCTCTAACTCTAAAAACGAGACGCCACGCCGAATACGCCAGCTCGCGTATATATCAGAGTTTTGCCACGACATCCGCCACATTAAAGGCGAAGATAACACAGTGGCAGATTACCTGTCCCGCATCGAAGAAATCAGCTGCCCGGGACCGATCGACTATCAAGATCTCGCCAACGAACAGAAGGGGAACCAAGAAATAGAGGAATTTTACAACAAAAAACGATACTTGCGTAAAATCACATTCCCCGGAATCGATGAACCAATCACATGCAATACTCAAGGCGATGTCAACAGACCGTTCCTCACGAAAAAATTCAGGAAAATAGCGTTTCAGCAACTACACAATATCTCGCATCCCGGGATCAGAGCCTCCAAGAAGATAATAAGCCAAAGATTCTTCTGGCCCAATATGCAAAAGGACGTCGGGAATTGGGCCAAAGCGTGCCTGTCCTGCCAAAAATCCAAAGTGGCTCGACACAACCACACCCCGTTCGGAAAGTTCGAGGACACAGATAGGTTCGAACACGTCCACATAGATATTGTCGGTCCTTTAGCCACATCGCAAGGCTTCAAACACATTTTAACTATGATAGACCGAACAACGAATTGGCCTGAAGCCATACCTATCATCGATACCTCTGCCGAAACGACCGCAAAAACCTTCTACGACAGCTGGATAACAAGATTCGGCTGCCCAACCACAATAACAACGGACCGCGGTCGTAACTTCGAGTCACATTTATTCAGCAAATTAGCCAACCTGATGGGAATCAAAAAAACGCGCACGACCTCATACCATCCTCAAGCAAATGGAAAAGTTGAGAGGTTTCACAGAACCCTCAAAGCAGCGATCATGGCACGAGGCAACGAAATCAATTGGGTCGATGAACTCCCCACGGTACTTCTGGGACTTCGATCAGCAATCCGGGCAGAGTCCCAGACAAGCCCATCTCTACTAACATACGGTAGAACACTCCGGCTTCCCGGCGAAATTTTCGGAAAAGCGGCTCCGCAAGAAATACCTGATACGGACTTCGCAGACAGACTGCGAACACAAATCAAAAAACTTATTCCGGACGCACCCGCAAACAACACGCAAAACAATATATTTATCCACCCGGATTTAAAGGAAGCGACACACGCATTCATTCGCGTCGACAAAGTAAAACGGCCATTGCAACAACCCTATGACGGTCCGTACCGAATCATAAAAAAAGCCGGCAAATTTTTCACCCTAGACATAAAAGGGAAAAAAGACACCGTATCACTAGATCGACTTAAACCTGCGTACTTTTTACCAGACGAAGCAATAACAATACCAGTGGACAACAACTCACCACCGATAACGGTGACTCGCGCCGGCCGAGCTGTAAAAGCACCAGTGCGATTCAATAACAATACAGCATCATTTCGCTATATACCAAGCAGATATCAACTTTATCGCTCGCCAGCATAGATACAGCATAGATAGATATGCCAGAGTAGACATTACCAAATGATTCATACGCCGGCATATTATATAAACACATCCCTTTTACATTCGCATTGTTGCATTTTCAAATCGCGCTCAATAATTATCACGCTCCGCATTTTTTTTAGCCGACGCAATCATTATATCATTTCCATCTACGGCTAGCATTTAACACGCGCACATTGTTTTATATACATTCATTTGTCATTTCACGGCCAGCGAATATTATCACATCAGCATGTTTACCGAGCCCATTGTCCATTGTCTTATATTAATTTCTTTTTCCTTATTGTCAACATTTTATAACAGCGCCAGTTTTTAACACATTGTAACGAAACGCCTTCACCACTCATAACAACATACGGTTCTCAAACTGTCTAACACTCGCATAAAAACATACGATTCCCAAACTTTCGCGAACACAACTTCACACACACTTTTAATTGTCACACTCCGACTTTTTTGCCACTTTGTCGTGAAGACCTTCCATATTGTCATACGCAAGCCCTTCACTAGGGGGGAGCCATGTAGGAGCCTACGGCCCCACATACCCACAACAAAAAAGTTAATTTCACAGAACAGAAAACGGGTTTTCAGAAAAAGTTAATTTCACAGAACAAAAATTCCTCGACGCGCACTCGCGTCGAGTAAAATTCAAATTAATTTTAGTCGAGTGATATACATGGATAGAAGTCAAAGAAGTATGAAATTTGAATGGGGGGGGGCTAGATTCGTAAGGGTAAGGAGTTACGACCAAAATATAAAATCGAGACATCTTGTTAAAGTAACATTCTCATCAAAGTGCTTTAAAAATATATTTCCGGTGTTATTAATAGGAAAGAAAACGAATTTACCGCCTAATGTTTGTAGTACCCGACGTTTCGGCGACGATGTAGCTGCCGTTGTCTAGGGTAACGCCGGGTGCTACAAACTTCACGCGGTAAATTAGTTTTTATCCTATTTCTAATGTCAAACAACCGCAATAGTCTTTGATTTCTTGTTTCTGGTGCTTTCCACCCAATTTTTTTTTGCACGTGCAAAAAGTGAATTTCTATTTTTTTTGTAATTAAGCCCTATATGTAATTAAGGTCCAGTATTACTATTATTGTCTTTCTAATGGAGAAGGAGATAAGTTATATTATAATATGAATGATGTTAGACTTTACTATTATTTTTGTACGTGTTTAGTTGATAACAAATAAACATTTAAAAGTAGCATAGTGGTTAACTTGCCTGATCTTATATTGCAAGGTTCTGGGTTCGATTCCGGGTTCGGTCCCCATTTTCCGTTGGGAATTAACGAAATAGCATTTCAATTCTGTCGAGAAAATGCAATAACAAGACACACACTTACACACATATTTCACGCACACATACATATAACCACTTCATAGTAGGGTGGGTTGATTAGGATTTTTAAAATGAGGATGTTTTGCAAAAAAAAAGCCAATAATTGTTATAGATAGAAAAGTAGCACGTATTGCTCTATTTTAAAATCCTAATTAAATGGGCCATCTTTTTAAAGTACTTGCCTGGGTAGTATAGTATTTTTTTTTTATTTATGAAGAGTCAAAGTTAAGTGTCATATTTTTTTAAACCGCGACTCATAAAAACTACGTTTATTTTAAATAAATAGGAAACATTTTTGTTCGAATTGTGGCACGGTTATTTAAGATCACGTTAGTAAAGAAATATACTGTAAAATTGAGAAATTTTAGATCAAAGTACCTAAGGATGTGATCGAGGGAGTCAATTTTCCACATTTTCAAAAATATGACTCCCCCACTCGCCACGTGCCCGCTTGATGTTTAAACTTACATTGCACCGTCGAAAGTCGTGCACATCCGTAAGTATATCTCATTCAAATATTAGCATTTCCCGATCCAAGCTGGGATTTCCTTCGCTGCTTTTTAAGTAGCTTTTACTAATTTTATTTAAAATAAAAACATCATCCTATAAACGGATTTCTTTACAAAACTTATCATATATATATATATATATATATATATATATATATATATATATATATATATATATATATATATATATATATATATATATATATATATATATATATATATATATATATATATATATATATATATATATATATATATATATATATATATATATATATATATATATATATATATATATATATATATATATATATATATATATATATATATATATATATATATATATATATATATATATATATATATATATATATATATATATATATATATATATATATATATATATGTATATATATATATATGTATATATATATATTGAAATATTTGATAGTTTTGTGTATATATTCTTTTTAGAATTGATCAATAAGATGATTATAAAGTAAATAATTATAAAAGCCACTTACATCGTGACGAAGGATTCCCTTGATCGGATTCGTCGCGATGTAAGTGGCTTTTATAATTATTTACTTTATAATCATCTTATTGATCAATTCTAAAAAGTATATATATATATATATATATATATATATATATATATATATATATATATATATATATATATATATATATATATATATATATATATATATATATATATATATATATATATATATATATATATATATATATATATATATATATATATATATATATATATATATATATATATATTTCATTTTATTGCTCTAGAGCTCGCATATTTTGCCTACTGCAAACGTTTCGTTTGTGTGAAGCGAAACCTTTGTCCTTTCCGCTCATGTGCTATATTTAATAGTTGTCAATAGCAGACTTGAAAGATTAGAATGAATTTAAAGTATTTAAATTAGATGAATGTAGATGACAGCATGCCTTATATTTACCTTACATAATGCAATCGTACGGATAATTCAAGTTGCAATTTCTACCGGGAAATGCACTGCGCGCTGCGCGGGCTCCCGGTAAATGGAATGAGATCATTTATATTTTTCGTACGTGACCGTTGTCGGGGTGAAAATAGGAGGGGGAGAGGGTTGCATGAAGCGAGTAAAATAAGGGGGGGGGGAGGGTGTCAACGTCTAAAACGATACACTACCCAGGAGTTTTGCATTTACATTCCGCAAGATCGTGTGAGTTTCAACAACAACAACAAGCGGGTATGCAATGCTACAACTTTTTTTTTGTATTATATCAAGATTCTGGGTTACCCCGTATTTTATGTAGTGGGGCTCTTCAAGTTGTCTACTACTTCGGGAGAACCGGTCACCCGAGATAGTTATAACGAAATCTTATCGCTCTGTCTCTGATGGAGTGAACGCAGTGACTTAGGGACTAACACAGTCCACAAACCCGTAAGAGTCCAACGCATTAGCGCGATGCACTCGGATGTGAACCCGTTTGGCCGACCTTACACCCTTACTACCAGATTCGGATGGATTTCTCTATCCTCCAGTCTGACCACAGATTCAAAATCGCTTACGCGGCGTTTACCTGACGTTAGCCGTAATTCAATTCGAATTCATGAGGTTTTTCATCAATTCGAATTCATAAGGTTTGCTGTAAGATATTAGGGTTAGCTGTAAGATATTGCTTTTAGGCAATAAGCTCGCCTTTTTGTTTAATCAAATAAAGCGTTTAATTATTTATTATTATTATTAATTCATCGCAGAGCGTGGCCCCCTTTGCTCGTCCATACCACACGGGATCGGATGATTAACAGATCGTATCAACGTCGAATCGCTTCAACAACTACCCCCACTGGTTAGGAAGCGTACGTTTCCAGACTTCCTCGGTTATTCGCCAGAGTGCACAATTGTTTGTCTAGCGGAGAACGGTGCGCAGACCGCCCAGTTCCGCCTGAATTGTTCACCCAGATCAAACCTGAGTTCCTAACTGCCCACGACTGTACTTAGAGCCTTAGCCAGAGTTCACAGAGGCCTTTCTTGGTTAGTCCCTCTCCGAGGAGGCTACTGGATGGGAGTTGAACCGTGAGTTGGGCAGACATTAAAAACCAGGACCAATCTGCACGGTCTTACTAGGTCCCATTTGTAATGCGGCTTTTTATGATCTGTATAATACAGTATGTCTTAAAAGCCTTTAACGTTTGAAAATTATGCTGCGCAAAGACAAAGGCGGAAACGGCGCGGGAGGATGTTATTCACCACATTGGTTTAAAGGAATTTAGTTTCCATGTCGTCTTTCCACCGAACGGTCACCTAAAACGGGTTCGTCCGTTGTAGGCGATAACTCTGCAGTGGATAGACCATAGGCGTACTAGAATAGACCGCGGGAGTATGAAGGTGGACTGTGTGTATATACAATAGCGGAATAGAAAGAGATAGCTGCATATGGGCCCCCTCTACTCTTGTCTAGTCGCGCATGTGCGTTTATCATTCTATAATTGAGTATAATAATTGTGCACTCAGTATATATTAACGTGTATCCCGCGCATGCGCGACTAAATAAGGATAGAGTTGGCCCATATGCAGTTTTCTCTTCTATTCTTCTATCGATTTCTCTGGCTGGTTCCGTGGCCTATTCTAGTATACTTTAAGCTAGAATCCTCACAAAAGACGCATCGTCGTTTGTTTTCGCGTTGTCTCCTTCTCGCTCGCCTGGACTCCTTACACTTCGGCAGTCTCTCGAGGCTAAGCCCTCGTTTGCGCGCCGATGTCCGCAACTATGTCCAAAAGTAAATAAAGGGACCATTTTTTTCGGCTCAAAACCTAACATTGCCACTCAAAAGTAGTTCAGTTCTACCGTTAGCTCGCCGCAGGAAGAGATTTGCTCAGGCAATTACGAAAGTATTCTCATCAGCCTTTAAAAGTTTCATTTTAAAAAAAAAGTGATTTTCTGTACAACTCCGAACCGTAGGAAGACATTCTCGACGTTGACGACCAGACGGAGGAGGACGAGAAAGGCGCGGGGAGCGATCCGTTGTCAGCTTTTTAAACTGGCTCTGGATAATTAACGAGGCAGTTGGCAGGGAAGTTCAGGTGTCTTAACGAGCGGCAATTAACACGCTCACCGGCTACTAATGGCCGTTTAAATGGAAGCCAGGAAGTCGCCGGACGATGATCAGGCTTAACGCTGTCATTATGACCGAGCACTAAGCTATTTTTGCACCAAGGGCCGGGTCGTGCTATCTCTGCGCTGCAAGTATATTTCTCTGAGCGCAATGAAAATATTTGTCCGATATTTCGATACACTTATTGGGAAAATCCGTGTATCGAAGTATCGATAATAATATCGGTTGGACTATAAAGGGCTCGGGAAACTGTTAGGATAAAGAGCCAAATGGTTTTTTTTAATTCTTTACATTTCAAAAAACCCCATAAAAAATATTACTACTTTATTAGATTAAAAGTTACTGTTGAAGATTATTAATTTATTTATGCATATTTTCTAAAAGCGTCGGCTACCGATCGGTAATGGTTTCGGATCAACGTCGGTTTCCTAATGGCGTAAATTATACTTTGGGGTAGTTCAAAAAAACTAAAGAATATGTAAACCATTCTCGAACATTAACATCTTTAAAACGCTTTACTTTTCCTATGTTCGTAGCACCTTAGAGTTCGCATCGCAGATTTGGAATCCGCAATATGGCGTGTATAAAAATAGGGTGAAGGGCGTCCAAAGACGTTTTACTAGATACCTGGACTATCGTGAGCACTTGGGACTTGGAACCTACGAGAGCAGGCTGAACTATTTCAGTATGTGTTCACTGGAAGACCGCCGCACAGCGGCTGATACGACATTATTGCATAAAATAATTCATAACAAAATTGATAGCCCTCATTTGGTAAAGAAACTGTCGTTGTTTGTTCCGCCACGAAGGGTTCGCTATCCTCATACGTTCGAAATCCCTCGTGTGAACACTAGTTACGCCCAAAACTCTGTTATGCACCGCTTGATGACCACATACGATAGTCGATTCGAAGATATTGACATTTTTTACTTGAATCAACCTAAATTCAGCGAGGCTGTACTTAGCTCACTAGGCGTCTAGGAAGTGATTACATAGTGACAGTTACAAAGAGTATAATTTGAATACCTATATCCTATCCTACATATATCCCATCCCTCTCCTGTCCTATCCTTGCAAGAGTTCAATTGTAATTTAATTTAATTTAATTTAGTGCAATGCAACTTTTGATTTACCGTATAAGAAAATAATGTAGGAAACAATTAATCGCCCAGCGAAACACTGTATTAGAATAATTAGTAATAATTAATGAAGCGCTGTATGTTTCCCGAAAATAAAAAATAAAAATAAAAAAAATAAAATGGCCTGTGGTTCTCAGCCAAAAATCTAAAGGTATATTACCAATAGCCAATAATACCTAAATATTATTGAAAAATCTCTAACAAATGCGTATGGTAACTAATATATTTCAGCCAAACATAATGTAGTTTAATATCACAGTATTATAAAGATGTTAGCTCCAGGAGCTAGGCTGATATTACCTTTGTATTAGCACCATGGTGTACGTTTGGTACCAGCATTAGAAAGCCAGCCTAGCAGTAGCGTCGTAATGTCAATTTATTACCAGAGTTCGCGTTTTCAACTTCTTTCGCGTAATCAGCGTAATAAATATTATTTACATTGTAGTGGTCTCTTATATTTATGAACTTTGTTAAATTCTTGTGAACATACGTTATATTTACAAAAAGTCGGATTCTAACACACTAGCCATTTCGTTACGTTACTTCACGTACTCCTACTCTACACGTACTCAAAAGAGTACGTGTAGAGTACGTGTAGAGTACGGTTCATTCTGCTCGTCTATATAATCAGCCCCTATACTATATTAGGCGTGCACCTTCGTTGCTCACTTTCATAAAGTTATTAAAGAAACATTTGCTTCTGAATAAGAATAAGAAAAAAATATTTTCAAAAACCCGATCTGGGTATAGAAATTACATATTAAAAAAAATGGTATTTCTACTAATAAAATTACATTTCAAATTATAAAAAAAGTGTATAAAAAACTAATATTGAAAAAAAAACATAGAAATTTTACATAGCCACTGACCAAATACCACCTTATCCTCTTCTTTATCCTTCCCTGGGCAAAAAATATCAAAATGGTATATTGTAACCCTAGCAAAACTTATTGATTTGTATTAGTTTATTTAAAATTTAACTTTGTTGCGTATATGTTATGCTGTACGATGACAATCAAAAAATAGTTTATCAAATAGTTGACTGTAAGATATCGCTAAAGTGCATTTGTGCATAAATAGTTTTTTTGAACCAGTGTAATCGTCCTTATGTAATGTTTTTTGTTTAGCACAATAATTTATTCTATTTTATTTTACTACAATACACGTTGTTGCCTTCATATACATTCCAAAAATACCCGCGGGAATTCGGCGGTTGCAATCAGGATGACAGTAGAGCCGGTTTTCATTCGATTACTAAGCAAATCCAAATATAGTTTCTCCATTAGGCACTATGAAACTGATCTGCGCGATCCAATTTAGAGAGAACATAGATATTCGTATTGGGAGTTTGCGATTGCGCACGTGACTCGAATAACCCGCCCGCCCGATTCCATACATTGGTGATTCCGCCCCGAGCGCGCGCTGATAATGTCGGGTCCGCATTAACACGTTCCGCTCATATCTATGTAATTTGAATTGAATAATCTGTGACAAACGACGTCGCTTTTTTAAAAATGAGCCTTATCCCTTATGATATTTAGGCCTTATGTCCGTATAACGGCAGGATGCTTAGCTGTTATCCTCCACGGCTAACTCAGGTGATCTCCCTGAGTTAGATTAAGGTTAGATCCAGATGCAAAATATACACACATTTCATTGACTACTAGCTGACCCGTGCCCACTTCGCTGGGCGGTAACCAGTTTTTCTTGTGATGAAATTATGAGTGTGGTTCGGTTAGTACTGAGTGCTATGATTTATTTCCTCACTGTCAAAAGGAGGGTTATATTTTTACTGCATATGTATATATGTATTTGCATGCCAATTTGGCTATATTACCGGGTTTCAAATGAGTGAATGAAGTGATTATGATTGAATAAATTATGTTTATTTAAATTGTTCAAAACTTCTCTGTATACTATATTAGATGTAATGTTATTATTTGGTACCAAAATATATTGTCTTTCAGGAGTTCCAACCCGAGATATGGTCGCGGTTCCATACCTATGTCGTATTATCTCTTTAACATTTATGCAGTAAAAAGGAAATTATATGCAGTAAAAGGCAGAAGTGTTTTGTTTTAAATACTTGAGATGATAAATTTACTTATTTTGATAATAATTCATAATTGTTGATAATATGACCAATAAACATGACCAAACGATTTAAATTATTTTTTTAATATAAAAAACTACTTTTTGTGACTTAAGTATAAAAGTTAGATATATGCTGTCGCTGACTGTTTTGTAGGCATTATCAATCTCTACAACTTTTCTCTAAAACTCAATCATATATCTCTCATCGTTAAGGCAGCGTTCGTAAGAAATGTTTTCATTCGACCATTAATGTGGCTTTCTATTGGTAAAAGAATTTTCAAAATCGGTTCAGTAGATCCAGAGATTACTCCCTACAACCTCAGAAACTTTACCTCTTTATAATATTAGTATAGATTAAGAGAACCAATGTGAATAAAATATAGTTAACAGCTTAGTCAAGAATCCTGCATACGATTTAAGAGATTTGGATAATGCTGAATCCATATTCCAAGAGTATCACAAAATAAAATATAATAGAAAATTCCTGATTTTTGACATTTACCAAGAGCGTAATATTTATTTTTATCAAGAAAGGCTATATTGCTAGATTTGACAAATAATTTTAATTTTATAATGTTTACTATACGATTATCTATTTTCATGACTATCACATTACCACTTAAATAATTATGGTTAAAATCAATGTGCTCTTTATTTAACCAGTAAATTTAATTACTATATTATTTTCTATTTAACATAAATATATCAAACTGGTTATAAAATACTTAAATATTTTTTTATAGTCACAACTATCGCGATAGTTAATTTTCCTTAATTACTAAGCATGTTAGACGCACTGACGCATCCAAGTATAGGAATGCCTACAGGAGTAGAATAAATTGTATTTTATTGTATTGTATTGATTATTACGTTTTTTTGTTTATTGTTTATTCTTGAATATAGATTATTATTCGTTTAAATACCTCCCTTAAATACCTCTCACACTCTTCTTGAAATATGAAAATAACAAAAAATTAACAAACTTTTCTTGCACCATTACAAATGCACCTCTCTCACAAACACTCCTTTTGGAATTAAAAAAAATATAACAAAAATTTAAAAAGGTTTTTAGCAGCAGTATAAACGCAAATATATTTTTGACATAGTTGTAGCATTTTCGCTGCTTAAAATTAATCGTTTTCTATGTATACGCAGGCAATATTCCCTAGAGTTGATGAGTAAAGTTTCGCGGTTCTAGCTATACCGCAACGTTTTACCCTCCTGCGATAGTAATATTGAAATTCCTGCCCGGCATCTCATCATATAACCTTTTTGGCGACCGATCAGGGTCACTTTAATTCTTTTATAACCTACGCTTCCTTTCTCATTCGCAATGCGGTTCTAATCGCGATCACACAATGATTGGGTATACTGAGCAATCGTCGGGGTTGAGCCCCAGACATTGTATAAAATTAATTATTAAGTTAAGGGATACCTTACTGACCTCCCTAATGGGCCCTGGTTGGCTATTAAAACCCATATGTTTTAGGGTCGGTCAAACTCACGGGTCAACACCCATCTGGCGGCCTCCACGTTTGAAGTGTGATACCGGGTCCTCTAGCCTGCGAGCTAGTTTCCCTCAGGAGTCAATCTTCTGGCGCTCCTGGCCTGTTTGCGTACCGCACCGTGTGGCGTCAGCCAATCGATTGTGCATTCTGACTGACAGTCTAGGGAGTCTAGAAACAGCACTGTCTCCTATAGAGCGGGGGTAGCTGTTCACCTTAAGGAAACTGCTCTTTAAACGGCCAATCGGCTACCCGATATCGGGTGAAGAGCCGGGCAAAGGATGACGTGGTCCGCGATAGATTCGGTAGACACCGTATCACCGCTACGTAAGGTAAAGGACCGCGCAAGCGACCTCGAATCTGTAACCAGTCGGAAGACCGGAGTAATCTGGTTGCAACTGACAGTAAGGGCGCGAATGTCGGCCCGCTGGTTGATTTAATACTTGGTTATCTCGCGGTAAGGCATTGGTCTGTTACGGGCGTGGGGCGTAACTAAACGGTGGACTGTTTTCGCCCCAAGTCTTCTGCGCTCACCTCACGGGAGACAGAACGATCTAATATCGTTAAAAGTTCCTGAGGTGACGTGTTCGCCAGTTGCAGTCGACAGCTCTAGTTGACTTCAGAGTCTTCTACGCTCATCCCACGACTGAAAGAACGATCACATATCGTTTTACCAGCCTGGGATTACGGGTTCGACCGTTGTAGTCGACACCGCCCACTGACCTCCCTCCAGTCAGCTAACGGTTCCGTTACATCTTCTTGGGGTGGCGGTTTCGCCCGTTGTAGGTGACCTCCACAGAGAGTCTCGAAGACCCCTTGTGGCGAGATATGTCGTAAGTGTCGACAACCCGACCGAGGAGGGTTATCTTAAATCTTTTTCGTATAGGTCACGGCCTTTGTGCAGCTACCATGACTAAATGATAGCCAGAAAACAAGGATCGATAGCCAGCAAACAAGGAATCGATAGCCAGCGAACAAGGAATCACTTTACACCTATCCTGTGTATGGGTTCGAGCCCATCCTTTGTGTGTGTTCGATGATGGAATCGTGGGCCTTCAAAATTTAGCGGTTGACGCAAGTAATTTACATTTAGACATATATGGACCTCAATTGTTTGATTATTTATTCTAATGTATAGCCAAATTTTTATTTTTTTTATGTAGGGAAGTATAAATTGTAAAATTTGTATTTATGCTTACCAATATCACCAACCCATGCTATACGGCAACGTCGCATACAATAAATGTAGTGCATGCATCATACGATGCTACTGCCGTCTCGCACTCATGTTAGCAAGCCATCCTTGTCCCCAACTGCTCGATTTTCGACTGGCGCAATCCAATCGCCTCTCGCTCGGAGGCAGACAGCCGATGTTCGTCCGGACATTTGCCAGCGAATACCCGCGGAGTTCGCGCGTTTGTTTCATCCGCCTCCGGTCATCCTTTTTTGATTTTTATCGATGATGAATTTCGTTCAGTCTGGATCCTTTTCCAAAGTAAGATAATGTTCCCCCTTCCCCCTTCCAACCTTCTATTTTTCTCACTGAACGGAGTCGTTTCGATGCTTCCGGATTCAGCTTGGCTACAAAGGCAACAGAAGTGATGTTCTTCGCGGGATTAATTTCGTTTTCAATTGTCGGCATTTCTTTACGTGGGATCTTACTTGTACAGCGGGTTGATTACATAAAAAAATATGTTTCTTCTGGTGCAGAACATAAAGATGATTTCTTGCATGACAATCTTACAATCGCCATTTACAATATCCTCTTACTATCCTATTCTTCTTATATATGTACAGCGAAGCGACGCATTGGCGATTGTCATGGGGGCGAGCGCGAAATTCCGGTGTAATGCTCTCCTGAAAGAAAAAAGAAGACTGGCATATTCACTCGACTATGACACTTTATCACATATAGAAAAAAATAAATTCTGCACTATAAAATATCCGATATGCAGACCTAGAGAAAGAAGATATGAACGACAATTTAGACTAACAATTGAAAGACGCGGCGAGAAGCTTTTTTTAAACGTGACCTCGCCGTCATGGCCAACCTTTTTGCAAATTGACGAAAATAATAGGGAAAATTTTTCAAAAACCTCATGGCGACAATCCAAATCATAAATACGCGAAGTGCACTGGGTAACTCTTTGTTTCAAGAGTTAGGATTGATTTACCCTACTTTCAATATATTTTAAATACGCACACACATCTACGTTCTTTCTAATCGATGAATGCATGATACAACTGCACTGTTGCCGCCTCTTGCCAGCTTTTTCAATAAACCAATACCGGGCAGTTGCATAAGCAAGTGGAATGGTAGCTGCCAGCAGCATCACATGCTGCTTTATCGGCGAAATATGTTGAGGAGAACTAGGATATTGGACTCAACGACACAATATAAATATAATATGATGCAGAGAAACCGAGAGACAAACGATGCAGAGAAAAACCGTAAATACGACGTACAATCGTACAACCGCAAATATATGCTGTGGGGGGGGGGGGGGGGGCGGGCAATCGGCGCAAGTGCTCCGGTTTACAATTTAAGGGGGCGCTAAATTCATGTGTTTCACAGAGCGTTGTTCATTTGATTTTTAAGCTCATCCTAAGTTGATTTTTGAACGCTGCACTATTTACGCCAGCGGAGCCGAATAAACCCGAAAAGCCGATCATCAAGCGTCGGTCGGTATTTATGTGGTTGAGTAGGTGTGCGAATAATTTGCGTTGGTCTTCTGCTTCAAAAGAGTCAATATTAATATTCATTGATGTGGCGATAGACCATTTTGCGGAAAAGAAAGTTTGGCGTATATAGCTTTAGCAAGATTAGATTTGCTGGGACCGATGGATTGAATGTGTGTTGTCTACACTGTTTGTATGTATTCTATATTAATTCAAATTTAAATTCAAATTGAATATTCTCTATTCAATCTAAATAGTTACATTTATTTGCGATACAAATCCAAACTAACTAGGCCTCGCCTGTACTAAGGTAGACTTAATATATGTGTATGTGGTGTGGTTTGCGTAACTTTCGGTATCACTTGTTTTTGGTACATAGTATGTATTAAAAAAATATATATTTTAATTAGGTAATAGGAAGTATACATGCGAATATAGGTATATTTATTATAACTAATAATATATTTCATAATATTAGATTTAAACCTATTATAACATTTAATTTAAATGCCAATCATAGTTATTAGCAAATAATAAACAGTTATTAACAAATAATAAAAAAGGGTTGTATTCTTCACAAAAAATCCTACCCAAGATATTTATTTTGTGATTTTTTTAAATCATTAATCTTAAATGCTGGGGGGGTGAAAAGGAAATGTCAAGCTTTTGCCCCGGCTCGGAAAAATCGGCTGAGCGTTAAAATACAAGAATAGTAGATTATATATTATTATTTTTTCAGACGGATATTATTATAAAACATATATATAGCTATATATAGTTCCTTTACTAAAAGAATCGCCAAACAAAACAAGTGACCACTTTTTTACGGTACTATTATAATACATTTTTTTAATGGTTATGGGAAAGAAGAGTAGCACAGGGAGAAAAGATTTATATAGATAGGCTTATTCTTTTTATTCCAACCTAACATACTTATTGTGTATTGTGTACTGGTTAATATTATTATTATCTCTACCTTTTAGAATAATTTTAAGGTTTATTTATTTTTTACATTATATTTTCTTTGAATTTTGCTTGGTATATTTTAAGAAAATGTTATTTTCATAAATATTTCAACAGAATTCAGTAGTTTTAAATTAATTTCTTATTTGTATTATTTGAATCCTTAATTGATTAATTTTTGATATTGTTATTATATTATCGCAGTCTTGATAATTTTAAATTGGTTTTATGTAACTTTTCAATTCTTAGTTTTTTATCATTAAGTAGTATTCGAATAAACCTACATGAGCCTATTTTAGTGCGGACTTCTCGTGCGATCCACTAAGGTTTTGTTATTGTTTATCTGTAGTTTTTTTTTTTAATAAGGTATTTGATTAAATTTTGAATTCCGGCTCCGTCTCCGACGTTTGTATGTCCAGGTTACCAAAAGTAGTTGCCGACTCCCAGAACATTGACATTTAAGTCGTCCTGGCCATTGAACACTCAGTGTCGTTGTAAAGAGCTCGCGGAGCACTACTAAAATGAAACAATAAAAACAATCGGTTGTGTCACCCTAAGACTTTCCCGGCAAGCAGACAACACCCCCTCCCCTTCCCTCGCGCCAAACACCTCAACCCCTCCCCTCCCCCCCCCCCTCACCCAGTGATTTTGTCAAGTGACATGATAACAAAAGTAGCATATTTTAGTATTTTGTGTTATTTCCATGGTATTAAAAAGGAATTTTTTTTTAATGCGCCGCTTGTATACGAGTTATTCCAACCAAAATTTCACAAGGTGATATTTGGCATTCCAACAAGGCATCAGCGTAGCGAATTTTAAGTCTCTAACTGCAGTATCTCGAGATTTAAGTATGACTCGCGCCCTCTGGTGGACTGATTTCAACTACTTTTAAACTCTTGCCATGGCCAAATGGTGCCTGCATGCCAAATTTCAGCTCAATCAAATTAAGCGTTTAGGCGCTATAGCGAAGGAATACACATACACACACAGACCCACAGACTTAATTCAGTCTAGAAATGGTCCTAATCGTCTCAGGTGGTGTCAAAATGGATATTTCCGTCATCTCGATTTCGATTTCGACTTCAGCGCGTTTACAATACTTTTCCTAGTTCCAGGAAAGTAATAGTCCTGTCAATATAAGTGACAATTTATTATTATTAATATAATACATTAAGTTGAAAAATACAAAAATATTATAATTTCTCATGTTTTTATTTATTTATACAACAAATTATACAATAATTATTGAAACACAATGATTCTGCGTCACTACTCACTAGGCAGCGTCTGTTCCAAGAAAGACAACAATTTTATATGGAAATAATTTACAATGTAATTTTATGAAAAATATGTTTTTTAATCTATGACTCGTAAATATGCTCCAAATAATATAATATCAGTTAGAACCTAAAGCCTAAAACTTCAACGAAGAAATTAAGGATCGTGACGATATCACGTAAAAGCCCGCTCCAATTCATTTCTATTTTAATCTCACAGCTAAAGCTTATTTGAACATATTTACCAAATTTCGACCATGGATTTGGCTGTATAGAAGATTTTGCGTAAGTTTTCACTTACCAAGGTGCAACACAAACTATAGAGCCGATTCGTTATTGCCGCATGCTATGCATGCATTTAAAGCTTTGCATGCAGGCTTTAACGAAATTGGTATATTTAATCACGACAGTAGTCGGCCCTTTGTTAGGGAGCTACTAGCTGGAGATCAGATTGAATTGAGCTAGCATCCCGCGCTCCCACATGCGCTCACATTCACATACACCCAGCGGATACACCTCATCGCATCGCAAACACACATTAACAAATATTTCTGTCCGATTTTGTACTAGGAATGGTAGGATACAACAGTTGAAACGCGTCGATATATTTCCCTAATTATATTTGCATATAAATTAATTCAAGGAACTATTTATTCGCCAGAGATACTATGTAAGTTTGAATTGTACGTACCGGTAAATTACACAGTGAGGAGATCGCATCTATTGTTTAATGTGCCGTACCATCGTACAAATATTTTTGTAGACAGGCCAGTGGGAAGGGTTATAGCTCTTCTTAATTCCTTACCCACAGAAATAGACATCTTTTGTATATCCATTTGGCAGCTAAAAAGGCAACTCCCTGCTATCTCATGTTTATCATAATCGGTCTTTTATTTAGTTTTATATTTTTATGTTTTTTTTTTCTTGTTCAATGTTAGCATTAATTTAGTTATGTACTTAATTCATTTATTTTTAGACTTACATTCTAGCTTTAATATTCAAGGGCGAATTGGATTCGTCTATAATGCTCTTGAATAATATTTGAAACTAATAAATTTACATACACACATTTTCTTCTACATTTAAAACTTACGAACTTTCTTCTATATTTAAAACTATATTCGTTTTCTTTGTATTATGCAGCATATTACTTTCCTGGCCCAGCAATGGATGAGGAGGTAAAACATTGTCAACGCGCAAATTGTCATGATGTAAACGGACATATTCATTTTGAGCTCCCCTGAGACGATCAAGACTATTACCAGATGGAAAAAGTGACTGTGTGTCTTATTTACGGCTCTTAACTATTAACATTTGATTAAACGGCGAGTGAAATCTTATTCTCGTTTGTTTTTCTGAAATGATCGCGGTAGCAATTTGTCGCATGAGCTGACATTCTTTGTGCGGCTATAAATACGCCTTGCATGGCGAGACGAGAGCGCGCGCTGAATGAACGTTCAAACGTCTGCTCGCTATTTTCCAGCCGGATATGAAAAGTAGAGAGTGCCGAGTCGCGCCACAGGCTTTTCAAGCCGCGCTTCAGTCGACCTTTCAGTCTTTCAGCGATCACTGGAACTTGACATCTGGGGAGTTTCTTTTAGAAGAACGCCACGAATGAGCCAAAGTAGATTATTTTAGAACTTTCATTTTAATTCACGAATGAAGTTACGTCAGCAGTCTAGAGATGTTAAAGTTCTGTCTTTTATGGAGAAAAAAAACAATTGAATGGTAAGTTACTTAATGCGATCCATAACCACTTGGACGAAAAAAAAACTTAGTTGCTCAGTGTTGGGAAATCAGCGGGTTTTAATTGATGAAGTGGTATCTCATAGAATATTAACAGTTCATTTATAAATTTACAATTATAAAATTAGCTAATCAACGTTTTTCTACAGTTTCTACATAATGTAAAATCAATGAGCGGTTACAATAATCTTCTGATATACTTCGACATCTTCATTTGACATTATTATCTAAAATTTATTATAGGCACTTAACCTCGATTACTTTTAATCACTGCTATTTTTAATCACGACTATTTTTAAACCCCGTACCTTTTATTTTTTAATCTCGAATATTCTTTATCCCCTAGGTATCCTTGACCTTATTTGCGGGTATACATTTTCTTCTTCTTCTTCTTCATCAGCGCGTATTCGCCCACCGTTGGGCATACGCCTCTCCAATCACTCTCCACCCGGATCGGTTGTCCGTTTCCCTCAGCCAGACTGGTCCAGCTATCTCCTTGATGTCATCTGACCATCGGGCCGGTGGTCTGCCCACACTTCTTCTGCCTAGCCGGGGTCTCCACTCCAAAACGCGCTTGCTCCACCGTTCGTCGTGTTGTCGGGCCACATGGCCGGCCCAAGCCCATACATTGTATACATTTTATCTATATAGATTTGTATGTGTATATTTACATCTATATAAATATCTAATATCTATCCAATATCTAAAATATTTATTAATTTGCAATTGATTAGATATCTGATACAGTGTAAAGTCCGCCCTGGCATAAACTTAGTTTAGAGGAGCAACAACCATGTCGTATTTATACACAGTGGAATTTAAATTGCGCACGAAATATTATGGGGTGATTCTATCCATTAAATAGACCATGAATATATTTTTTTATTTTTTTTTATTCGATAAAATTAAGTCCCAAAATAATACAAAACTATTCATGTGCCGTACTTTATTATTTAATTGTTTTTTTTTTAACTTTTCTTTTCGAATATTAAAAAAAATGTGATCTACTTAACGGAGTAGAATCGCCCTTAAAATGTTGTGCGCATTTTAAATTCCACGGTGTATATACACGACTACAAGTAAATCTTGCTATAAGTTATTTTCTTCGATGTATGTAAATAGTGTACTTTATGCCTTTTTGTGAATTTCCTGAATAAATAAATAAAAAACCATGAGGCCCTATCAGCTGCAGCGGCTTGTCTGTAATAAGATGCACTTACATCACACTATATCTCAACGACTGTTTCATCATTCACTAAACCTTTGCTGTAATTGGCTGCATTTAGGTTAGTGTATTTTAACATTAACAATCAATCGATATATAGTCCGACTGGTCTTTTTCTAGTAGAGATTTCTCTAAGTGCCTCCTTAACCCTTCGGTAGCCAGTCATTCCACGCAAAATTTTCGAAGCCCTTGACAATTGGTTTGTAGAAGATGTGTGCAAGCATACTAATATATAACGATGGCTTATTTAATGGCAGGCTTCAATGACATGCTTTTACCGTAGTGGAGGGAGACATGCCATAGACCCGATAATTTAATAAATAGGGATATAATACGGAGAATACGAAAAACGCCGATCGGCTTGCGTGGCCACCCAGGGGTTAAGATATTTGGCAATGATCTATTGTCATAGCCCACGCATTATCAATTTATGTAGTTGTCGTGGGCTAGTCTACAAGTTGCTCTGAGTCTTGTTTACAAGCCATGTGTTTTAATCATTTCTATCGGCGTCAATGATTCATTGACGGTTGTTGTTCATTTGCTGTTGTTGTTAATTTTGGATCTGCTCTGTTCTATCTGGATCTGTAGCTGTTGTTCATTTTGGATCTGCTCAACTCACGGTACAACTCCCATCCGGTAGCTTCCTCGAAGAAGGACGAACCTTGAAAGGACTCTATAAACATCCGGAGAACTGGTAGCTAATCATTGCTTTCCCGGCGCCAGTTTTACTCAAATATTAGAAAAAATAGTTAATAGTTGTTATTGTCCTGACACTACTTTAATTATTTTTATTGGGAGAAGGGGAAACGCAAATATACATGTATTAATAAAATATTTTGAATTATTGGCACAGTTAAATGTGAAAAAAATTGTCTTATTTGCTTTTCCTTATAGTAAATTGTTGCCCGAAATGGAAAATATGTCTAGATATAAACTAAATAATAAATTACATACGTTGACATTGTATGATGACAAATTCCAATTGTTTGACATAAATACTTTTAATAAGTATTTTTACTCTTTCACAATAGATAATGTTTATCTTTCAAATTTTTGCAAAAAACAGTTAGCAAATGGGCTATCATATTGTTTGAATTACTCAGGCAAAACATCGGCAAACACCACTGCTACTAATGAGCAGTTAAACGATTTGACATTAAGTAATGACAATTCAGAATATGTTGCATATTCTTTAAATTAGACTTTAAGACAATAGAGCGAAACTCTGGCAATGTAATTAATGAAAATGAAAACTTAAGTAGCAATAATGGTAATTTAATACAATTGTCTTCAGAGAAAATTAATAATATAAATAATCTGATATCCCCATCAGTGGTTATTACTCAAGAAAATATGCCAAAAGATTGTATAAATCTGGTGCATCAGAATATTCAGGGGATAATAGGCAAAGAGCTAGAATTAGAATTGTTCTTGAACTGTAATCATATCGACATTCTATGTATATCAGAATCATGGCTCAAAAGCCATCAGATCATTTTCAGTTCCAATAACCATCAGATTGCCAGCTCATTTAACAGAGTTCGGTTGATACGTGGTGGCTCTTTAATAATTACAAAGAAATGCTTGAAATTTAAAGAAAGACGTGATATTGTGAGCCTCTCTGTCGAACGAGTTTTAGAGATTGCATGTATAGAATTGGAGGAAACCATTGTTATGAGTGTATACAAACCACCATGTGCGCCTTATGAAGCTTTTTATAAAATTATGGAAGATGCCTTATTCAAAATAACCAATAGTCCTAAAACAATTGTTATTTGTGGAGACTTTAACATCAATATATTAGAAAAAAAATCCTTGACATGTAACTTTTTAAATTTATTTAGATCATTTAACTTATATAATGTTTTTCTTGAACCTACGAGGATAACTGCCTCAAGTGCTACTTGTATAGATAATATATTCACAAACATAAAACCCAATTATAAATCACTAATTAATATTTTGCACTCTGATCACTGCGGTCAGTTAGTATCATTTCCTAAGAAAAGCACTAGGGTTCTAAGAAAAAATATTAGTTTTATTCCAATTACTGAGTGCCGTCTAGGGGAATTTAAATCTAGCTTAATTAGCAAATTACAAAGGTTGCCAATTCATGACAATCCTGACCAACTTTATGACTCATTCTTTGAATTAATTAGAGTTGAATTTAATAGAATCTTCATACCTAAAACGAAATCGATCAGTGATCGCTTATGCTTTAGTGATTGGGCAACTGTTGGTATTTACAAAAGTCGTAATAAATTGTATGAACTGTATAATGAAAAAACTTATAATCATAGTGCGACTTTTAAGAAGTATGTAAATAACTATTCCAAAATATTCAAACGAGCCTGTTCCACTGCGAAGTCAATTTATTTGAAGAATAAGATCAAAAACTCTACAAACAAAATTAAAGCTACATGGAATATTATTAATAATGAAACAAATAGGGTTATAGCTCGCACAAGGGACTTTCATTTAAAGATAAATAATTTAGACATTAAAGCGGATATGGAAGTTGCGACTGAGTTTGAGCGATTTTTTACGAATATACCGTTAGTAACGACTAACGCCCTCAAGTCGTCTTCCATTTCAGCTGAGATGCTACTTAAAGAAAGCGTTTCCGCATGTGTTACCGACTTCGCTTTCACTATTGTTAACTGCAATGATATAATAAATGCCTTTAAAACAATTGAGATAAAGAAAACTATGGACCTTTGGGGATATTCTGTAAAAACAATTTCATACATCATAGAAATAATCGCACCTTACCTAGCCTATATATTCAATTGTTGTGTTACTTCTGGAGTGTTTCCTGATCTGATGAAACATAGTAAAGTTATACCATTATTTAAATCTGGCGATACTTCTGATCCCTCGAATTTTCGACCAGTTTCCGTACTTCCCACTTTGAGTAAAATTTTCGAAAAATTAATTCTTAGACAATTGCACACTCATTTTAACAAATATAATTTACTTCATAAGAAACAGTTTGGATTTACAAAGGGTTGCTCAACCATAGATGCGGGAACCGAACTATTGACAGGTATATTGAATGCCTGGGAAGAGTCACAAGACGCATTAGGCATCTTCTGTGACTTGTCTAAGGCATTTGATTGTGTACACCATGATACACTAGTTAGGAAATTACATCACTATGGCATTAGGAACAAGGCTCTTGATCTTCTTACTTCTTACTTGGGAAATAGAATTCAGAAGGTTGATGTAAACGGTAAAAGATCACCAGGATCAATGGTCACCATGGGTGTCCCACAAGGCTCCATTCTTGGCCCATTTCTCTTCTTAATATACATAAATGATTTACCCTTTCACATAAGGAATAATCACGAAATTGTATTGTTTGCTGATGATACTTCTTTGACGTTTAAAATTAGTCGAAAATTGTACAATTATGACGAAGTTAACAATGCACTCTCAAAAGTTGTCCATTGGTTTAATGTAAATAACCTACTATTAAATGAAAGAAAAACCAAAGTGATTAAATTTTCTACACCTAATGTTAAGCAGGTACAAACCAATGTAGAAATAAATGGAACTAGACTGGAGCCTGTTGCTTCAACTGTGTTTCTAGGGATAACAATTGACTCCAAATTACAATGGGGCCCACAAATTGAGAAAATGTCAGGAAAACTTAGCTCTGCGGCATACGCAGTTAAAACAATAAGGCGGCTGACTGATGTAGATACAGCAAGAATTGTATACTTTAGTTACTTTCACAGCATTATGTCCTATGGGATTCTTCTCTGGGGAAGCTGTGCGGACATCAATAACATCTTTATACTACAGAAACGTGCTGTAAGAGCTATATATAAACTTGGTCCTCGAGTTTCACTTAGAGAAAAATTCAAAGAGATAAATATTCTTACTGTTGCATCACAATATATATACGAAAATCTGTTGTATGTCCACAAGAATATTGACAAGTTTAAAATAAAAAGCGACACTCATAATTTTAATACTAGACATAAGCATAACCTTGTTGTACGTGCTACTCGTCTCCACAAAATAAGCAATTCTTTTTTGGGACAATGTATACGCTTCTATAACAAACTTCCTCATACTATTAGAGAACTATCTGTAAATAAGTTTAAAGCTACCATCAAAGCAAAATTGTATAAAAAAGCATACTATACAATATCTGATTATGTAAATGACAAAACGGCTTGGGAGTAAGGCTTGGACGCATCATAAGAACATAAATTAAAAATAATATTTAAATGTGTCTATATGAATAAAGAACATTTTGATTTTGATTTTGATTTTTGAAACCCTTTCTCGGCTGTGTTGTGGACAAGTTGGGTTGTCGACTACAACGGGCGAGCCCGTCACCTCAGTAAGTTTTAACGATTAGTCGTTCTATCTCCCTGGAGTGAACGTAGAAGGCTTGGGACAAAAACAGTCCACCATCTAGCTACGTCACAAACCCGTAAGAGGCCAACGCCTTAACATAGCCAGGAATGTTACCCGGCGGGCCGACACTCACGTGCTTACTTCCAATTGTGACCAGATTACTCCGGTCTCTCGATTGGTTCCGAGTTCGAGGTCGCTTGCGCGGTCCTCTCCCTTAGAAAGCGGTGAAACGGTGTATACCGAATCTATCGCGGATTCGGTGTGTTGTGGACAGGTCGGATACTCTGGGGTAAGACCTCGGGCGTCGCATCGTGCGGAGTTAGCTAATCGACTGTGCGCTGTACGAATAACAGGGGACCCGATCCTATGTAAAATACGAAAATAGAGCGCCAAGGTACGTGATAAATTCTCTGAATTACAGCTAACATCACGTAGAAGCTGCGCAAGCTCCTCAGATTGGATCGGATGACCAACGGTTCGTTTCAAATGTAACTGACATCAACAAGTAACAACCAACAACCATCCACCACTGCTTAGGACATGTACGTTTCCAAACAGCAGTGCCTGAGGTGTTTCCTAGATTGAATCCAATGCCACCTGGCGCCAATACACAGCCGTGACAAGGTTCACATGTCCTTTACAGGTTTGTCCCTCTTCGAGAAGGCTACCGGATGGAAGTTGAACCCTGAGTTGAGAAGACCTAAGACAACAAACGGGTCATATAGTGCAAGCTGCACGGGACCGTTAGCTGTCTCTGATATTAACAATATTTAATCTAGAACCGCGTATTTTGACCACCGACCTAATTTATTTATTTATTTATTTATTTCTTTTACTTTCGGGAAACATACAGCGCTTCATTAATTATTACTAATTATTCTAATACAGTGTTTTGCTGGCCGATTAATTGTTTCCTACATTATTTTCTTATACGGTAAATCAAAAGTTGCATTGCACTAAATTAAATTAAATTTAATGACAATTGAATTATTGCAAGGATAGGAAAGGAGAGGGATGGGATATATGTAGGATATAGGTATTCAAATTATACTCTTTGCTATTCTCATTTTCGCTCTGAGTGTTTTGAAACAATTTGTATACTCACTATGTCATCACTTCCTAGACGCCTAGTGAGCTAAGGACAGCCTCGCTGAATTTAGGTTGATTCAAGTAAAAAATGTCCATATCTTCGAATCGACTATTGTATGTGGTCATCAAGCGGTGCATAATAGAGTTTTGGGCGTAACTAGTGTTCACACGAGGGATTTCGAACGTACGAGGAGAGCGAACCCTTCGTGGCGGAACCCACAACGACAGTTTCTTTACCAAATGAGGGCTATCAATTTTGTTATGAATTATTTTATGCAATAATGTCATATCAGCCGCTGTGCGGCGGTCTTCCAGTAATAATAGGGCATATAGAGTCCCTTCACATCGCAAGGTTAAAATTCGGCCGTCCCGTTTGTTTTGTCAGTTTGGCACGTGAAATTGGCGAGAGTCAACGACCTTGATATAAACGACTATAACTTGTAAACCAGTATACGGATCATAAAAAGAATAACTGTAAAATGATCGCATTGAAATTTGACATTAAAACATTATAACCTTATCTCGTCAAACAATTAAGATAATAATGAATAAATATTACAAAGTTGGCATTTTACGCAGCGCGGAGCGCCCTAACCAATATTGGTTAGATACAATTTTAGCATTTGTAAGCGTCTAACCAAAAATGGTTAACTCAAATCGAGCGGGTTCCGAAGTAGAGTAAAGATAATGATCGCGAGATAGAATTCATGTATCCACTCCCACCTTGAAAATAAAATCAATTTAGGTCACCGTGTTCAGTTCGCCGTAATCGACTGCGGCGTATGCAAAGTCTCAAAAGTGTGACGTTGTTTCGCCACGTTTGGCGCAGTCTAATTTTTGACAAACGACTTTGTATACGTGGCCGTAAACTGGGCGTGGCGAAATTACGTGCAGCTCTATGCACCCGGCTGAATTCGCTTTAGACCACGTCGACTAGTCGGCAGTTTTATTACACTGACAATACTTTTTTACATCTTCCAGTCCATTTAGGCAAGTACTCGTTTACATTGACATTTAAAATGACCAAGAAGTTTTTCTGTGGTAGTAGCTCGTTACCTCGTCATGTTTATTTATTTATATATCTATTTTACTTCTATTTTTATTCATCCCTTATTTCATATAATCAATATACCTATATTTAATTACTAGCAAATGACAATACAGAGCTCTTCAAATATACTAAAAAGTACGTGTCCGATGGGATTTTTATCACTTCACTAAGCAAAGCCTGTATTGAGGTGAAAATGTACAGAAGACGACTAATAATGGCGTACGATTTTCATAAGTCGTAAACGCAATATTTTTGTTTGTAGAAATTCTTGCTTGCATAAAATCAGTAAAATGTAAGAGATTTGGTAAACATACAGAATTATTATTGAATCGCATTTAGTTTAACCATTAATGTATCAAATTATATCCCACAAGAATCTCCGTAGTCAAAATCGGAAACAGATAAGTTAAGGATTTTTTCTTCGTTTTTTTTCGAATTGTTGTAATGTCGAATTGTCTGAATAATATAATATTTTTATTTATTTATTTATCCCGTATTTTTTATTAATTTACCTATAATCAGCTACTCGCAAATGACTTTAGAGCCCTGGAAATATACTAAAGAGTGCAGCTTCGACGAGATTTTATCACTTCACTAGGCAGAGCCTGTATTGAGGGGATATTTTGTGCTGTGTTCTACTGTTAGGTCTATATTGAAGGTTGCTGCAATATTGGGCAATTATGTTGGTATATATGGATATATATTATATTTATAAAGTATTTAACAAAAACTTTAGTTAAGTAGAACGAGATATTATATGAGATAATTTAATACAGTTTAAAAGTTATAGAAATAATAATATAAAGAAATAAAATATCTGTGTACCTATTTTATTTAACAACAACCTGGTTACTAAACACTCCTCCGTCGTCGAGTTTATCGATCGAGGGAGAGGAACAAGGAAGGATACTAAGGGTTCGGAAATGACCACGACATGATTCAGTACAGTCAAGATTTACCAAAACTCATGGCTCGTTTTTGGAGAGCTTAGATATGATGCCCTTGAACTGCGGTAAACTGCGACCAAAAGGAAATGCCGTAATGGAGAATTAACTCGAAATAGGCAAAGTATGTGTATATTGTTTAAGTAAAGGATGTAATACCACTGCAAACCCCGGGTGTGTATAAAGTCGAATGCAGCTGCGGTCTAGCCTACGTTGGACAAACGAAACGGCCCATAGCCACGCGACTGATAGAACACATCAAAGCTGTTAAAAACGTTCAGCGAGAAAAATCGGCGATCTGCGAACATATATTGGATAGCGGAAGTAACCACTGGATGCAGTTTCAAAATCCCATTGTTCTGTCCAAGGAACAATTCTACTTTCCTCGCATGATCCGGGAAGCCATTGAAATAAGAAGAACTCCGAACTTCAATAGAGATGACGGCTACAAACTCTCTTCTACGTGGAACCCTCTTCTTAAAATGTTCCCGCCGCCGAACGCCGAACGCAAAGACGTAAAACAGGATACAGTGAGTGTTGTGTGCAAGACGGATTTTAAAAATTCCCGCGCTCCGAGCCCGGCCCCCCACCACCGTTATAACCTACGCAGTGGCGGCAGCGGTTTGCGGCCTACCCGCAAAACAACGGACTGACAGCTCTTCAGTCTACCCTAGACAACGGCGGCTGCAACGTCACCGAAACGTCGGGTCCTACAAATTTCACGCGGTAAATTCGTTTTCTATCCTAATTATAATATGTTTAACGCTGATCAATTTCCGTATTTGCATTAGTAAAAACAGGCATTGGAAAGCCTAACACTTGATTCCTCTCCGTGATCATTTCATCTTAGGTTTTCATCTAAAACTAAACGAAGGATTGCTCTGTCGTGAAATTCTTGAATACAAATAGTAATATTTTCTTTCTACATGCTTTAAAATTCCGCAATCGTATTTTTGCCATTCTATAAAATAACTGGCTAAGAAATCAAGGCGCGGTTTTTAACCGCGCCCGCCGCGGTTGCGACCCCGTGGCCTCTGTATAATGCAGAAATGTATGTAAAATTGAGTCGCAATTTTCGCCCGTGGCGGGTGCGGTTGAATCGCAGTGGCCGCAGCTCCGCGGGCTACTCGTGAAACCTCGCGGGCCGCGGTCACCCGTTGCCCGCGCACTCTGCGGTCGATTCGCGGGCGACGCAATGAAGGTGCACAGGTGTGGCTGACGTCATTTTGTAATTAATTGCGCGGGTGTAAGTGGCGTAACTAGATAGTGGACTGTTTCGTCCAAAGTCTTCTACTATCACCTCACGGGAGGCAGAACGATCAAATATCGTTAAAACTTTCTGAGATCACGGGTTCGCCCGTTGTAGTTGACACCTTCAAGTGCGCGGTGTGATAAATGCGCGAGTTGCTATTTTCTGCTGCCAAGTTTCCAGGCCGTTCACGCAACCGCGGCGGCTACTTGACCGCGCAAACCTGCGGTGTCGTGAGCTTTAAAACAATACAGTTGACCCGCAACCGCGACGGGCGCGGATGAAAACCGCGCCTTGAGTTCTTAGCCTTAGGACGTCGTCTTCGTCACACTCACGCCCCCCCCCCCCTTCCCTTCAACTCTATCCACTGCTGCCGGCGTATGCCTTCAGAAACTTTACACGGCAAATTGGGTCGCTGAGTTTTAAGTTACGCCCGTATTATAAAAGCGAGGCGCGATGGCGTGAGCACCAAAGCTGACACCTGTAAAGCGCAGCTCGCGGCGCTTTACACGTGTACAAAACTTTATGATTCACGGCGCGACCTCCGCCTCACCTACGCCACAGCCTATGGCCTATGGCCTACAGCCTACGGCGGCTTGTCGCCAAGTCGCTACAAGCTGCGCGGAAAACTTCGATCAGCCTTTAATCAGCCTAAGAAAATTATCACACGTTAACCCTTTGAGGACCATAAGCTTTGTAGTAGAGTATGGAAATTTTTGATACATAAAACTGTTGAAGGGCGATGTAAATAACATGTATATTAAGTTTTGGGAAAACTGGTTTAATAGATTTTGTATAAATTTAAAATCGAAAACTATCGCGATTGTTTGACATTATAAATAGGATAGAAACGAATTTACCGCGTGAAATTTGTAGCACCCTACAAATTTGCTGCAAATTTCACGCGGTAAATTCGTTTCTATGCTATTTGTATAAATTGATGGGACATACTTGTCCCTAAGGTCCATAATGATGCAAAGTTACAGGCTTTTCCCAAATTTGATTATTTTATTATTTTAACTCAGAAATCATACGTAGGTACTAAAAAACGTACTAAAAGAAAAAAAATATTTGAAAAGTCGAAATAAATATTCTATTTACTTATTTTGAATCAGAGTTCGTGGGTCACTTGCGATATTTAAAAAATAAAACGGTATATTTTTAAATAATGCTCTGCTTGTATTAAGAGTCTGATGAATTATTGTTATTCGATAATTTATAAAACGACACATATGTCCTATGGCCTCATTATATGCCGACTAAAGGTTAAATACTGTGTATACTAAACAGGGAGGTATATGGTATATATTACTTTGAAAAATGTTATAAATGTTACCATACACCGAAACAATATCTATAGGATATTGTTTCGGTGTATAGTAACACCTCGTATCACAGAAAACAGATTTTTATCGTGGTAAATTATCGAGGGAAAAGTTTAATTTCTACTGAAATCTGAGACCCATTTCTTTGAACGATTTCAACATTCCTTATTTAATCGACATAAAAAAATATAAAGGGGTTACATAATATGCACAATGGTGCTGCCGAAAATATCAGAATTTCAGAAAATTGTCGTTGTGGGTCATCCTAAGTATTTATACTGGTTTTTAAAACGCTCCTGTCCTCGGTACGCGTCTAATTTCAGATGAGTAGTCTAAGTAGTATTCAAATAAGTAGTACATATATAACTATATGAAGGATAAGAGTGGATTATCAGTAAACAAATCTTTTTAATCAATGGACCTTACTTATTTTTAGATATCTGAATGTTAATTTTTGTTGTTTTTGTAACTAGTGCAATATTTCAGAATATAAGAAACGATCTCATATATCTGCCTAAAGTTTTTCTCATCGCTCTCGCTGCCGCTGTCTTGGGCTTCGTAATAATAGTAAGATGACTACTGCGGCGGGACAATTCTAGTTTGAAAGACAAGTACTTTAGCAGGTTGTTTCTCACGATTTACTGGTTGAATTTCGCGAAATGAAGTCGCCTGCGGTTAGACTAGTTTTATATGAAGAATTTTCACGTACTTTTCCCATCCTTTAGGAAGTATAGGTCGTCTGAGAGTTGAGATATAACTTTTTTTTTAAATAAGAATAGTTTATTATTTTTCGTATATAGTTGCTTTGAATTAAATTATCTAAAAAATAAAATATAATTAGGTTATAAATTGTTATACATCGTTAAATTTATCATTCAAAATTAAGAAACAAGAAATATTAAAAATAAACATTAATAATGTACATTTTAATTTTATTCGCATAACTAATTAAATCCAATGTTTCTAGCAGCTCGTAGATCTTTGTAAAATAGTAATTATAATTGATAACAAATAGTAGTAAAATCAAACATTTTGTGGCGCTCTTTTAAATCCTATTTTAATGAAATGGAAAATGATTTATTAACTAAATTGTTCGATCTACCCAGTGATCTAAGATTGACCATGGATTTTACACTCCTATTAAAACTCGATACGTATTTCGTTTCATATCGGTGCCTAATTCAGGGTCTAAAACGCCCTAAAACGGAGCCTGATATTCAACTGACGTTTGGGTATTGCCTTTCTAGGATCCTTAATGGTATTTTTATGCAGATCTTATCTATGCTCCGAGCTTCTTTATACATAAGCTCGAAATATGACAATAAACACAGTTTAGGCAGGTATTCGTATTCCGTTTCTAAACTGTTATGGCGGATGGGGCTAAAATTGAGTGCGCCAGAGGGCTAATTAAAGAACGGTAGAAAATCGAACAGTTTAAAGTGGCAGGTATGTTATTCTAAGGTATTTGCACGTATTTTTTATCTCTTTATTGTAAGATACTCGAATAATATTAATAAGGTAAACGTATAAATAAACACTATATTTTTAGCTTCTACTCATAAAATATTGGTCTTGTAGGGGTCTAAAACTGCACTGACATGTAAATGACGATGACACACGTGGTATTGCTAAACAGTAAATATTTTTTAGTAATCAGTAGGTATCTAATAACTACTCCATTTGATTTTTAAATGAACTTCTCTGCGATTTGCACTAAAATAACGAAACGCACAAGGAAATACCAAACGAAATCGGTAAAGCAAGATGGGGGGCTGGCCACACGGAACTGTCAAATTTAGTACCGATTAGGAACGATCATAAAGTAAACCGGAAGCTCTAGGAATTAAGACCCGTTCTTACAGAATACCAAACTACAGAAACAGAATACCAAACTATTATGAATTGAACTTCCTATATTTCAAAGCCAACTAAAATTAGGCTTGCGAGAAACGGAATATGTGGCCTCGTAGACAGTAAATAATTTTTTTTTTTTTTTTTTTAAGTACTTATTACAATGGTTACGACTAAGTATACCAAACAAGTTCAAGAATCAAACCTAAACAGTTCAGAGAAACCGTCACTAAAAATACATACATAACCATTCAAATAGCTTCAAATTTACATTTCTATTTAATGCATGTAGTTGTCAAATAGAGCAGTGGCTGTGGGAGGGAGGCAAAATGTGTACAAAGGTATGGAGAAATCATATAGTGGGTAACAAAATACCCGCCTTGGTGCCAACATAGCTATAAATTACAAGCCGGAACAAGGAAGAGCTTGCCGGGTGCTGGTGCTAAATAGATTATACAAGATAAATTGCCGCCAGCTTCGACACTAACTATTCGCCAGGTGGATTTGTGCAACATTCTATACTAGAGTTTCCCAAATGGTAGGTCGCGACCCGGCACCGGGCCACGAAAATAAAATACCGGGTCACAGCATTGTCTCCTTGGTGATCAAATGGCGTGGCACGTCATTCAATGCCACACGGTACTTCAGCTCTTATCAAGAAACATTGGCTAGGACCGGAAATAAAATGAAATGAAATGAAAAATACCTTTATTGTACTAACAAAAATAATTACATTGGTAAAGAAAACTTAAATTCTATTTTAACTGATCATCATCACTTATCTGTACAAACGGTGGGCTTATCGCTTCGCGATTTCTTACAGCCAACCGTGTAATCCTACTAATATTATAAACGCGAAAGTTTGTATGTATGTATGGATGTTTGTTACTCTTTCACGCAAAAACTACTGAATGGATTTTGATGAAACTTTACAATAATATAGCTTACACATCAGAATAACACATAGGCTATAATTTATAAAGATATAGTGTGAATTATCTAAAATATAACGATAACTGTCAAGTAAGTAGGAAAAAAAACTTAGATATTGACATTCGAAATTTAAATTCTATCCTACTATCCTACTAATATTATAAACGCGAAATTTTGCATGTATGTATGGATGTTTGTTACTCTTTCACGCAAAAACTACTGAATGGATTTTGATGAAACTTTACAATAATATAGCTTACACATCAGAATAACACATAGGCTATAATTTATAAAGATATATGGTTTTCTATCATCATTATCACAATTTTCCATCATCACGCGGGCGAAACCGCTCCAATAAGCCCGTTAGAAGCCAATGCCTTACGGCGCCGAGAACGGTACCCAGCGGATAGACACGCCGCCTTAACTACCAGTTTTGGTAGGATATCTCCGTCTGGAATTAACCTTCAGGATACCTCCGTCCTCCCGACTGGTTATGGGTCCGAAGTCGCTTACGCGGCCTCTACCTGCTGTGTTACAGCGGTAATTCAATTTGAATTTATCGCGGACCTGAGCGTCCATTGCCCGTAGTGCCACGCGGGATCGGGTGGCTCAAGATCATTTCAAAAGTGGCATGACAGCAGGTCAACATCCACCTCCGCTGCATATCTACATCCATCCACTTCTATGTGGACAATCAAATGTTTGATGTTGCCAATGTATACACCAGAATAGAAAAAAATCGGTTTCGTCACCCCAATACCCCAGACATAGTGGTGGCATAGTGGCTAGGTCGCCTGATCTTACATTGTATGGTCCCGGGTTCGATTCCCGGCTGGGTCACCATTTTCCGTTGGGATCAAATTAACGGAATTGCATTTTCAATTCTGTCGATCGAATGCAATAACAAGACACACACGTTCAGACATGTTACACGCACACATACATATAACACGGCATAGTAGGGTTGGTTGTAAGAGATTGTCATATGACAATAAACCCGCCCATTGTGACATTTTCACAATAAAGAGTATAAACAAACAAACAAATAATACTGTCCCGGCAAGTAGCCAAGGGCTGATTTATCTGAATATTAATTTCATAAATAAAATCGACGAGCGCCCTCTCTCGGCCGGCGAACAAACCATATTAGGTACCGTATCAACAAAGCGTCTGTGTATCAAATTTCAAGTCTCTAAGTCCAATATTTCGAGGATGATATATGACCATTACCCCCTAGGGCCGTTTTCACCCACAAATCAGTCTTAATTAACTCAGAGGACTCAAAATGGATATTTCCGTGTTCATTTTGAAAGAAAATTTCGCATTCACAATAATTTCCCTCCTTGTCGGTCGGGAGGCCGGGGAAGTAAAATTAGTGATTCACGGAGGAAGCATAAAATATCCGGACCAGGGCAAATAGTTTGGGAAACGCTCTTCTGCACAAAAGCACAGGTTGTGGAATCGATTAGCGTTAGATTTTTTCGAAAACCGTTCGTAGTATAATTACGACATTACAGCGCAAGCAAAGCTGAAATAAGGCACATCGCAGATCTCATTATGATATGTTGATATCACCGCAAATTTGTATTCATATCGCGCGATTCGCCCCGAAAAGTCTTACCATTCCATTTCCATCCGAATTCAATAGCGACTCCAGAATCCTTATCCCTCCTGACGCAGAAATGAATAAGGGGGGTGTGGGGGTGAAAGGGGGGATATTTCCCTGCCGAACAATCTTTGGTTTTGCGAACTGTTAATTAGCTCCCAGTTCGATTGTCCATTACAACTTCTATCACATCAAACGGAGGGATTCACTTTCTGGCATACTTTCTTTTTAATCTGAGAGGGGCGGATCTTTTAGAAGTAGATAGCGATCGTGCGGACCGTCGATCTGGGCTTTTCATTTTAGACATAATGGAAGAATATTGAAATTTATAGCCATAATATACACAATTTCTAAAACAAACGAAAACATAGAGTAAATATAAATCGATTGGGTCACCGGCAAGTAGCTAAGGACTGATTTCATATGAATATTCAATTCATAAATAAAATCGATGAGCGCACTCTCTCGGCCAGCGGATGAAACCGGTTGGGTTCCGTTGCAACCGCCTTGAGCTGCGCGGTTCGTTTCTCGGCTAAGGGTAGGACTAATCCGGACGAAGCTCCAACAGAGGACGTTAATATTTGTTTTAATGTATGGGGAAATTTAAATTTTATTAGTATAGTTGAAATTTCACAATGTGACTTCAGCCCAACAAGTTATCTATTTACCAAATTTCATGTCTGTAAGTCCAATACTTCGAGACTGAAACATGGCTAGTGCGCCCCCTGGTGGACCGATTTCAACCACAGCTTTTAAACTCTTGCTATGACCAAATGATGCCTGCATGCAAAATATCAGCTCAATCGGATTAAGTGTTTATGCGCTATCGTGGAGAGCAGATATCTTGGAGTTCACAGCCAAATACACACCAGACACACAGGCAGACACACAGCCAGACTTCACCTGGAAATGGTCCTAATCTTAAAAGGGTCGGGGGGGGGGGGGGGGAGGAACTCAAAATAGATATTTCTGGTTTCACTTCACCGGAAAAAAGAAATTGGTTGATGCTCTTTGGTAGGTGGCCAGGGAAAGTAAACCTCAATAAATGTTACAAAAAGAATTAAAAACATTAAAACGAATCAATTTAAAACATCATAAAGAAACCATTGTGGTCTTAAGTATATAATAATAGTATTCCTCCAGTGAGTAGAATGCTTTATCCATGAGATGGTTGGATGTTTTTTTTTCCAATGCAATTTTGATTGGATATCTTTTAAGGCGGCTCTTAAATACAACGACTGACGATGTTGAATGTGATCGCATTCCTGTCGCCGGATCGGCGACATACGGAAGCCTCTGCGATTTGGATAATGTATGAATCACCGAGATTCAGGATCTTCTTGGATAGATCTGCCCCGCGGTGTTCCGGTGTAGAACAACTCCGTCTAACTAGGCCAAGGCCCGTACGAAGGTAGACTCGACTAGGTTACTTGTAAGTTTCGTATTGTGCGAACACTTCTCAAAGTATTATAACTGAGAAAAAGAAAAAATAAATAAAATAAATCTAATAGCTCCAATAAATAGGTAGTATGTATTTCAAGAGTTGCTTTAATGATATCTTATACTTCATAGTCATGTTGAAAAACTAATAATGAATCATC
This sequence comes from Micropterix aruncella, assembly GCA_944548615.1. Taxonomy (NCBI): domain Eukaryota; kingdom Metazoa; phylum Arthropoda; class Insecta; order Lepidoptera; family Micropterigidae; genus Micropterix; species Micropterix aruncella. The sequence continues at coordinate 3,492,268 of OX155951.1, forward strand.
AAAATATAAGCAGTAAAAATATTATTAAAATAATAATAAGAATAATAATAAAATACAATCAAATTAAAATTGCAATGATAGTCAGTAAATAGAGATAAACAACCTAGAGATAATAATTTAAAAAATTAAAAAGCCAGTAATAGGAAGTAGTAATTAAAATAGTCAGTTTACTAAACAATAATACACAAAAAAGAGAATAATAATCCTAGAATCAACAAAAGCCTTTCTATAGCATTTCTATACAAACGTTGGGCATTCTAAAATAAGATGTTGTATGATCTGACTGTTTTAATTACAATATCTACAAATGTCTGTATCTGATAAATTTATTTTAGTCAAGGGTTTATTCAACTGACCGTGTCTTACAATACAATACAATACAATCAACTACTCCAGTAGATAGGCATTCCTACACTTGTATGCGTCACAAAATTAAATGCTAAAAATTTCATTATTATAAACATAACTATCGTGATAGTTGTCATGGCTGTAATATTATATTCAATATTACCTACATACAAATAATCAAAATATGCTAATGTAATGAGTCAGGGAGAATAATATATTAAAATAGAAATGCAAATTCTATGTAGAATAATCAAAAAATATATATTTTATTGCCAATCCAACAATATGCCTTCGTATTTTTTTTAAAAAATGAATTTAATTATATGAAAATTAGAACGTCAGCTATCATAATACCATTATGTTTAAAACTTTACGCATTTCATTAATCATCAACATGGAAAATAAACTCAGAATTTTCAAACTCCCTTATACCATAAATTGGGTTTCTTACCAAATTATGTATAATTATCTTTTTAAATTGGTCCTCTCCAAGGCTTTTTATTTGCTCTGGAATCTTATTATAGAAGGACAAATTTTGGTGAATAAAACTGTTTCGCACTTTGCTAAGTCGCTGTCGGTTTATGTGGAGATTGGATTTATTCCTCGTATCGCGATTGGACTTAAGTAAAGGTAATACAATATTACTTTGAAATATTTATTATAGTATGGATTTCATTCGAACCAGTTTTTCAGATTATTCGTATTTTGTAGTTCTCCCATCAATTTCCCCTTGGTTATCATTGTTTCTTTACATAATAGGTTCTATCCGCTTGATTTCAGATTTTAACAGATTACACAAAATGGCCGTCACAATTGACTTAACGGTGTTGCCAAATGAAAACAATATTGCCTGTTCACATCAATTCGCACACTAGTCTGTAATATGATAGTTCGATAGGTTATAAATAAGAATTGCTTTAGACATCAAAAAATATCAATATAAGAATTACTTTGATCAATTATCACTTCAAGTTGCATTGTCGCTTGCTTCTGCCACTTTAGGATCATATACCCCTAAAATAAAGTATGTATTTTTAGGCGCTCTATATAGAACAGAACACCGAGCAGCGCTGCCTGGATAGAATTAGGCTGGCGTAAGCCCTCGCGTTAAGGAGGCCGCCGCGATTAGGCGGGAATATTAAAACTGAAAGGTGATTCCGTATAAATTACGGCCTCTTTGATATTCATTCGAGCGCCGCAAAGGCGCCGAATTTCCTTTCAATAAACGGACGAGGAAATGGAAACATTAATATACAGCGCGGGCTGCACTGGAACGCGCCCAAGGTTTTGTTTCGAACAGTTTAGCGAGAGAGGGAGAGGTAGAGAATTTTATGTATATATTTATTTTTTAACAGTATCATTTTTACTTTTGATAATTTTATTCCAATTCTTGTTTATTGATTAATTTCAGAGATATCCTAGTGTATGGTATGGTACAAATTTGGATTAGTTTTTCTGTGATTAATACGGTTTTATCAGGCGCCTTGTACCGCGAAGCTCTACTCTACAGTTCTCGTAAAGCAGTCTACATAAACTCCGCGTACACCGTTGCAATCTTGATGTTAGGGTTGGATCAGCAGCACTCCTTACACTTGCCACAGTATCGTCGAGAAATGAACTACAGTTTGTTTCCTGAATCCTTCGAGTGTCGCTCTGCACTGCTCTTGACCAAATAAAACGCAGGTTTGGTGAAGCGTCCTTTAATCCTCCCAGACCTACGCAATACAAGCAACGCGCACACTGAGCCGCTCTTCATTAGACACTGAATTCAAAATATCCTAGCCGCATGCTGCCCGTTGATCTAACTAGGGATAACGCCTTCACAATCTCCTAATATCGTACGATAAACTTATTTACATAACTTATTTTCCTTTTGCTGAGGGCATATCTTAAATATATATATACAACACTATTTGTTAAATGGACGTAAGGTCTCTTCCTAATTAACATTACACTATAATTAATTAGTCTAACAAGATGTTACACACTAGGAACGCTGTTTATAGTCCAAAAACACGTACGGTGAGTCGACCTTAGCCCATATATGCTCTCCCTTCGTCATTTCGACCGTTCGTGTAATTTGACACTCCCTCGTTTGCCAGAGATGGACCTTCCTTCTGCGAAGTGAGGCAACATACATTCCTAGCCCCCTGTATTATGATATTTTGCGGCACACGCCTCACCAAGGAAACGAAAGAACGAAAGAATTATGAATAGGGGATACAGCACACTGTTCCTACGTACGCAGCATACGTAACGCATTATGACATCTGACCAATGAATTTACATGAAAGCAGACACATTTATGCCCCGAAACGTTGCGATAATGCGTTGCGTGCATTACGTACTAGGACCAGTGTGCCGGCAGCCTAAGGCTGGCGGTACACTTGTCCCCGTACGATACGTACGCAACGCATTATGACGTCTCGCCCTTGAATTTGTATGAAAGCAGATACACTCATCCCACGCAACGTTGCTTGAGATAAGTGTGTCTGCTTGTATGCACATTCAAGGGCTAGATGTCAGTAATGCGCTGCGTACGTTGCGTACGTAGGACAAGTGTGCCACACCCCTTAATCTGTCTATTTCCTACTATGAATAGCCTATACGACCAAAACGCGCAACGTACAGTCCCCGAAATTATATGGCTTGCTAAAATCGACAAGGATGTCTACACCGAGAAAAAATACGTAATTAGGCTCCTTAAATAACAATCTCCCTACCTGCAATAATGCCCAAACAATGACACAGTTTCATAAAAACGCAACGCCATGCTTGATAATACATGAAGTAGGTATAATGGTGTAAGTATAATGGCCATTGGTGGCATGTCCAATTTGAGTTTCTGGCAGTAGTATACATACCTACTACATGTCTGAAATAGTCTTACTGTCAAAACGCCAAAAGCCATCTGCTAAAATATGTAATTCCTCACGTATATACAACCTTTGCCCAAAGACAGTTGTATTTTATAGCCCCATTTTTTTCTAAAACCGAAGGGTCAATAAAAATGTTAAAAATATACACATATTTAAGACAAAAGTCAAAAAGACGAAGTAGGCCGTACAGAGACTGAAATAGAATGGCTTCATAGAATAAGTTAAAATATGTGTGTATGTGTATATTTATGTATATATGTGTGTGTATGTATCCTATATAACAAACCCTTTTATATCTTGTCATATGTATATTAATGTCATATGTGTAATATTTTATGCCATTATTTTAGTATTAATATTGAAAGTAGTGTGTTAGTCAAATAACGTCAGTACTACTCAAAAAACAAAAGCTGTGTATTTCGTATGCCCAGATACAGGCTGTTCGGTCTAGTAGGGCATTCGTCTAAAATTATCGTATAGATTGTGTTCATTTCCTTATTACTTACTTAACTAGTTAAAATTTATATCTTTACAATCGCACTGATAACTCTCTACCCTAAAAAAACTACTTTTCTCGAGTGACAGAACGATCCATATTGTTAAAACTTCCTGAGGTGACAGGTTCGCCCGTTGTAGTCGAACGACACCTCCAAGTGACAACTCTCTGCCGGAATGTAACAAATAAATAAAAATAATAAAATAAAACATAGCTGTGTTCAAATCAATAGGAGGGTTACAGGGAAGAACGATCAAACTCAATTTGACTTTTTAACCCTTCCTATTTGAGTTAACCATTTTTGGTTAGACGCTTACAAATGCTAAAATTGTATCTAACCAATATTGGTTAGGGCGCGCCTCGCTGCGTAAAATGCCAACTTTTTAAATATTTATTCATTATTATCTTAATTGTTTGACGAGATAAGGTTATAATATTATAAATTTCAAATTTCAATGCGATCATTTTACAGTTATTCTTTTTACGGTCCGTATAGTAGTTTAAAAGTTATGGTCGTTTTTCTCAAGGCCATCGACTTCACGCGCAAAACTGTCCCGGGCAGAAGTGACGACTAAATTTTTACCCCGCGATAGGAGGGGTTAAGATGCGATACTTTTTTATGAGGTATAAATTTATAAAATGTATTTTTTTTTTGAAAACTATATTTGGTTTACAGACCAAATATATTTAATTCTCACTCCAACAAACCCTGCAAAAGGTCCTATTTTAGATTATATTTTTTTTAATGGAATACTTAAAAAAAACTTCAATTGTATGACGCAATATTATCGACCATCATATACATTATCGACCATTATATTCGCGTTTTTAAAACTCATACACGAGTTTTAATTAACATGCGTCCCTTAAGTGGAATAAGTACGAGCTAATAAACAACTTTTAATAAAAACTATGAAAAAATTCTTAAAAAAATAAATAAGTTCTTTTAAAATGTAAATTTGAACAACGAAACTAGTGAATAAAAGTATGACAAGCATTGAGCGCGCTGTGTCATCTAGCGGTAGGTTAAATATAGCGAATAAACTATATTCGCAATATTACAGTAATTCAAATATCAAAAAAAGTATTTTCAATAAATATTTTTTTTATATTTTCTTTCCACATTTTTTAAATAAAAGTTACTTCTTTTCTAGTACTGATTCACCCACTTAAGGATACCGGTTAATTAAAACTCACTCTGTATGTACCGTCTGGGATTCCCGTCTCGGCTGATATAATTATAACAAAACATCACAAATTTGCGACCTATTTTTTGTGCTCTTTTAAGCATTTTAAGCGATAATTTCTCTCCCCGTAATTCTGCGTTATTAATTTAAAAAAACGCTATTATCTCTGGGAGATTCTTCCTTAATCCGAAGGCGTGGGTCGGTGGCCCATTTTCCGGGCCGAGATATCCTCGTCCAATTATGCGGGTAAATTCGTGCACATCACCCTTCATCCATCACCCCGCTTCAGAATAATATGCTTATTCCGTGGACAAAAAAGCCCCGACCGCCCCTACAACGAACGGCGTAAGCAGGATTTACCCTTTCCGGCGGGTAGATGGCTGTAATTCTTGGGCAGGTATTGGGCCAACTTTTGTTCCGCCATCCATTCGCCCCGACCGAATTTCACCCGTCCAAATTGCGCCTCATCCCTTTTAATTATACCTATTCCACGCGAGGGTGGCGCTGAATGAGAATTCCTATTGACGGGTGATCTAAACGACGAGTAAATCACGAGAAGTAGGTAAATGCTGTGCGATATGCAGCAAATATACATTGCATATCACTGCGGTGTACGTGATTCCGCGACTTACTGCTGCCCCTCACCCCCGCACCGCCTGAATCGGCTTTCCACTGACACTCCAGAGTCAATCGTTAACCAATACGCGACATATGAAAATATCTCCTAACGTGTGCCGCACCCACTATCGATGTCTCCACAAGCCATAATGTTTATTGATTGGACTCCAGAATGCATACATGATGCTAAGGAGCTATTGGGCCCTGTTACAATTTGACCACTAAGACCCAGTTGTATAGGGTTGGTCAAACGCACGGGTCAACACCTATCCGGCGGCCTCCACGCAGAAGTGCGGGCCAGGGTAGGACGCTGGCCTGCGGGCTAGTCTCCCCTAGGAGTCAACCGTCGGGTGCTTTTGGACGGTTTGCGCACCGTGCGGCCGTCAGCCAATCGATTGTGCATTCCGATTGTAACAGCCGGGGGAGTCTGGAAACAGTAACGTTTCCTTTAGAGTGGGGGTAGTTGTTAACCTTACGGAAACTGCTCTTGAAACGACCATTCGGCCGCTCGATCACAGGTGACGAGCCAGGCAAAGGATGCCGTGATCCGCGATAGATTCGGTATCCGTATCACGTAAGGGAAAGGAACGCGCAAGGGACCTCGATCCTGTAACCAGTCAGGAGGCAGGAGATATCCTGAAGGTTTAATTTGAGGCGAAGACATCATTCCATACTGGTAATCAGTGGACGAGGCTGCCCGCTGGATACCTTTACCGGTACCTCGAGGTAAGGTATTGGCCTCTGACGGGCGAATGGCGTAACTAGACAGTGTTGTTTTCCATCCCAATTCTTCTGCGCTCACCTTACGCGTTTGTCATTCAGTTCTAATTCACTGAGCTAGGATAAATGATCCGAGGTCCAAGCGACATCTTTGAAAGGTTGAAGGGCGTCAGAAACGTTGTTCGTCTTCACGGCTTATTCTATCCTCCCTGAAGCGTCTATACCGCTCAAAAATCCGTGGACGGCTCATGTCATCTCTCTTTTAGGCAGTACTGAGCGTGTCATGTTTGGATTGCAGGTTTCCTTAGTAGAAAATAAAATTTAACATTGGCACGTTGTTCCTTTTAATTAGACATCACGATTTGGCAGAGGGGTTCATAAAAAATCAGGAAAATTGCGCCGTAGGTGCACTCACGTCGACTACCGTCGAGATAAGCTTTAAGGATGTGGAACTCCACAAAAAAAATACGGATATTTTGCGGCAGTTGCCAACTTTACGAGATTAAATTCACCTACAAATTCAAACGCATTGACGGCCAATCAGGGAGCTTCCAAATCGACGAAACTATCTCTATCGATAATTTTTATACCGAAAAAACGGGCGACCTCCACCTATCTCTCTCCATTTCTATAGAAATCAATAACCTGATAAATCGGAAAACACAAGTAAAGTAGAAAAAGAAGTATGGTGGGGCGAATATTTTTCTAAATATAGTGGGGATTGTTTCAAGATTTACGATGAATCAGCATCTGAATCCGCTAGAAATATATATGAATATTATTGTTCAGATTTTTTTAGGACCGTCAGAAGAAACAAGCCCATAATACTATTCTGCTTGATGGTAAGACGTTTTCGCTTGGTAAGACATTTGGCATCCAGCAATCTTCGTCGGCACTATTTTAAAATCCCCACAAGACACACTTTTGAAAGTTACTGGGAGCGCATTCGAGACCAAATGGCATTCGAGGCTATGGTAATGACCACGCGCGCTTCGTTTCATTGCGCGCATCGTCACATGTCGTCATAAAACTTTATGGAAAGCCACATTCACATCCCCATGCAGTGACGTAAAATACCGAGTCGAGAGGACGCGTCCTCGGGAGGCATTAATTGTTGTGACGTATGACAAATGATGCGTGACACGCAACACGTCCCTCGGTAATATTTTAGCTTTGTTTCGTGCTCAAGTAAAAAAAACATTGCATATCCACTCCCCTGTGGATTATTTGAAAGGTTTCCATATAGACGGGAGGACTCAGACACAGCAATTGGTCGACAAATAAGCGAAGCGCCTAACGTCTCATTCGGTGTCCCTCAAGGTAGTGTTTTGAATCCAATTCTCTTTTTAATCTACATCAACGAATTGTGCGAATTACCTGTTAATGGTAGAATTGTATCCTTCGCGGACGACACTGTCCTTCTTACTGCGACTAATAATTGGAATGATACATTCTTCAAAGCTCAAAGTAACTTGGAACTGGCTAAAACTTGGATCGACAACCATATTTTAACGCTAAATGCTGCGAAATCAAAATTTATCACTTTCAGCTTGCGGGGAAATCCCAGCCAGGTTCTCAACCAAACACTTGCCATTCATACCGACAAATGCTTGGATAAGAATAGATGTGTATGTACTAAATTAAGTAAATCTGCAACAGTCTCCTACTTAGGCATAACGGTAGATGAGAAGCTATGTTGGGAAAATCAGATTGCAAATTTGAGTTCGAGAATTAGAAAGCTGGTTTATGTATTTCTTCGGCTGCGCAACATTCTGTCCAAAACAAACATAAGAATGGTATACATGGCCTTGTGTCAGAGTATTTTGTCCTACGGAGTCGCGGCATGGGGCGCTACTACTAATGATAATCTGGATAGATTGACAAAAGCCCAGAAATTATTATTGAGAGTAATTCACAGGAAAAACCGGCGTCATCCATCTGCCTTGTTATTTTCCCAATCCCATGTGCTATCAGCTAAACAGTTATTCATTAAGCAAGCGCTTCTTGCATTCTACAAATCTAGAGATGACCACGCCCGAACTCAAAACAATCTGAACACAAGAATGTCCGCGAGTATCAATTATATAATTCCGTCAGTCAGGACAACATTTGCCCAGAGACATATATTCTACATAGCCCCAAAATTATATAATTCCCTTAGTGAAGACATGAAAAATTATCCTAACATAAAAATATTTAAAGCAAACCTTAATAGATGGCTACTTAACAAGGGATATGTAAAATCTGATCAACTTCTTTGCAACGCACGACAATTTATTTAGTATCACTTATCTATTTTTCTTAATTAAATTTTATTAAATTACAACTATAAATGTATATATTTATTACATAGCTATATTTTTTAAAAAATTGGTATATTTATGTGTATATACAGGTGGTGGGTCCAAATAATTTATTTAAAAAAAAACACTTCATTTCTTAAAATTGCATAAAAATATGCACATCTAGAGACGGGCCAAATTATCGCCTAGTTAGATGTGCTATTGGCAGTAAAGGTCATGTAAGATGTGTTAAACCTCCCTATATTAATTATTAAATAATTTATATAATTATTATAAGATTACATGACCTATGAATGAACTGTATACCTAATCCTATGTATCTAAATAAATAATAAATAATAATATCCCGAATGAGATCCTACTTTTATAGTCTACTGGTTGAAATTTGCAATTGTATATGCCCAGTTGCATATAGTTGTATATGCCCAGTTGCATATAGTCGTATATTAATAGTCGTATGCCCAGTCGTATATATATAGACCTATGCATAGTCGTATATATATAGTCAGATACAGGCTATATTTGGAGTCGTATGCCCAGATACAGGCTATATTTGACCTAGTTGGGTATGCGCTGAGCATGGTTATGTGAATGTGGGCCGTTGTTTCTTCGCACCATTACTTGGTATGACCATTTTTATGTGTTTTATAATTATATTTGAAACAAATAAATAAATATTGAAGACACAGGGTGTCCAGCATATAATTTCGGTTTTATTATATATATAAAAAAACAGTTCTAATTTGAATAAATGCAGCAATAGCAACACTATGGTCGGCCATAAACGGACTACTTGAAGCACTCAGGACAGACTGCTTCAAGCTGCGACTATCTTCTATTCATCGGCATACACGGACTGCTCGAACAGTCGCGACCGCTTCGGGCGGTCAGCAGCATGATGAAATTTCACCGTGCAGTCGAGCAGTTGCCAGACATACACTGACTGCTCAAGCGGTCGACTGATCTAGCGCAGTTATCCCCTGCGACCGCCCGGCGTCGCGTCTAACACCGTCTGCGAACTCGATGATTTTATCTCTAATATTTCGAGGAATAAAAAAAATCTTAAATAAGATTATGATTTATTTTACTACCTGATAATGGTGTATTGACGTTCAATTTTATCCTTCAGTGTATTGATTAATTCGCCAAACAAGGACATAAAAATTCTAAAATATTTTTAAAAATAATCATCTCTACTAAGTTCCATAAGCAAGTGATAACATTGTCCATATTGTCCCCATATCAAAATTGGAGGAACCCAGATTTTTTTAGCTTCCTACTCCGATGAGCGCGCCTGAGTAAAAGCAGCACCAGTAGTGCCTCTTCCTGAAAATCCATATCGTGACTGCAGCTGAATTGTCAACTGCTCGAGCGGTTAAACGCGACTGCTCAAGCAGTTGGCAGTGACCGCTCGAGCAGTTGACAATGACTGCTCGAGCGGTCCATGTATGTCGTTTACTAACTAACTGCTCTAGCTGCCCGTGTATGGCCGGCTTAACGCGGATTTTTAAAAACAATATGGTCTCCCAAAATAACGACTGTCGATTCGTAAGCACTCTAATAAAATTACATGCAATATTTTCAAGCAGGTACGTGTTTGTGTTAATTATATATAATTATTTTCACAAAGAGCCGTGCAAGTCAGTCTTTTCAAAGGGACTTTTCCGTGCGGTTAGCGTTGTCAACTACTACGGGTGAACCCGCCACCCCAGGAAGTTATAATGACATCGTGCCATTCTCTCGCCCATCAAGTGAACCCAGAGTCAGGGACTAACACAGTTTACAGTCTAACTATGCCAACAGCCCGCCGACGAACTTGCTAGGACGGGAGCAAAGGGAACGTTATAAGGCCCCGCCTTTTTCCCGTCAATATCATACGAGATCGGAGGGCCTAACTAATCATTCCAAAGGTGGCTGACATCAGGTCAACAACAATCCCCCCCCCCCTCGTTGCTTAGGAAATTTACGTTTCTTGGTTATTCGCCGGAGTGTACAATCGATTGGCTGACGTCGGGCGGTGCGCGAACCATCCAGTTCCATCCGAGGTGTTCCCCAAACCGAACCTTCCCCCAATCCCAACTGCCCATGACTGGTTTTACAGCCACAGGCAGAGTTTACAGAGGCCTTTCCAGGTTAGTCCCTAGGCTACCGGATGGAAGCTGAACCGTGAGTTGAGCCGATCTTAAAAACACAAGCAGGTTTCAGGGTAGCTCCAACCCTCATCCCACCATCCAGGTAGCATTCAAACCGCTCTAGACGTGTCTATACGCACTCCCGCTGGCTGTGCTTAAACTAGCTGCTGGAGCGTAGCGAAGGAATTGTCCGAACAAGTCGACTTAAATTTAAATTTTCTCCGAATTTAGTTAAAAATTTTGAATACAGTTTAACTTCTACATTGGTGCAAATCACCATTATACTGCGAAAATCTAAGTCACACATGACGGTTTTTGACTTTACAAAATGAGGCTCTAGTAGCAAATCTACCTCTGCTATGCCTGTCCCGAATATTTATCCCTCGCCCTAAATTTCGGAAAGGCAGGTGAGATTATTACTTTATCCCTTCGAATTCCAACCCGCGGGTGCCTTAAAGTTCTGATGAACATCGTCCCAGTAAAGTGCATGAATAATATGGAGCCCCTTGGGAAGTAGCTTCCCGACATATTTTCTGAATATTTGAGAAATTCCTTTTGAACGGAAAGGGCCTTCAGCGACAAAATGTAAACGACAGCCCGCGCTTTGACTGTACATATATCTTCGCTAAGCTTCTTGACGCTGAAATTTAATTAGAGAAGCCGGTGTTTTAAATCGAAGACAGTCGCAAGCTAGCGTTTGTTTCATCCTAGAAATATAGGATAAATCTTGACCCATCAAACAGCTGTACTTCAGATGGCTGCATTGTTCTAAGGGTTTGATTAACTCCATTATTAGTCATCTCACAGCTATTTGTAACAACTCTTTATTCATTTTTATTTGTCATAAACTTTACTAAAAAAAAAAATCGGTTGTGTCACCCCAAGACTTTCCTGACTAGTATCCGGGGAGGTGCGAAAAAACAGCGACATTTTTTACTCTAGTACCCCAAATTTGTATGGCAGGTACCCCAAACGTTGGTCGTAAGTACCCCAAAAACTAATAGGTTCTTCCGATGGTTAACAGAAGCTTCTATGTCGAATTTTAACTTAGACAGATTAAGCGTCTGGGCGCTATCGCGGAAACAATTTTTTCGCCGGGAACCCCAAATTTGTATGGGAGGTACCACAACCGTAGGGCGTAGGGACTCCAAAAACTAATGGGTTCCTCCGACGGTTAACAGAAGCTTATATACCAAATTTCAGCTCAATCCGATTAAGCGTCTGGGCGCTATCGTGGAAGAATACATACATACAGACAGACATACAGACATACAGACATACATACAGACAGAGATCGGTCTGGAAATAGTCTCAATCGTCTCAGGGAGTCTCAAAATATATATTCCCATCTTCATCTCAAAATTTTTTTTTAGCGCGATCACAATACTTTCCTTTCCGATAGGTCGTCAGGAAAGTAAAATATATAATTTTATGTGAAACTTTTAATTGACATTTTTAACATTTAAACTTATTGACATGTTTAAAGATTGTACGTTGGCATCTGAGCTGTCGATTGCGATTATGCAAGAAGTGCGTTACAAAACAATTATAATACAAGAGAAGTGCATGCGAGAAGTGGTGTTTTTCGAATGCATTAACTGTATTCATATGAGCGTCAGCAATATCTAGTGAAAATACACGTCTAGTTGTTGTTCCTCAGTTTAGGTTTGCTGTTCTTTGCAGTTGATGCGAACAGGTATTGCGTCTGTTGATGTAGTAGTGAGCTTGACGAAGAGTAACATTTTCGCTGTTTGGTTGGCATGTGAAACATTTTGAGCTAGTTTCGTGCATGACCATGATGCGGATCAGCAGGGATATGCGGTAGATCTTTATAATACCTTCTTTAAAAAACCTTCTTTAAAATAATCTTTTGGACTGTTACTCGTTCTTCAGGTTTGTGCTCCAGGTGCAGGTTAGCTCCTTGGCAGAAATACGCTTAGAATACGCTACTTTGCGAATGTGCATCCAATTTTGATATACCAAGTTTAATTGTGGGATCGAGCTACAGACCGCGACGTTAACAACGTTTTCAATGATTTATCCGATAAGATCCCGCAAACAGCTTCGTTCGGCTTACCGAACGGCTCACCGTTCTCTCAAGAAATCCGAATGCTTGGTTTCTCAAGAATGCCGAATGCTTGGCCAATCAATTAAACGATTTTATAAAGTAAGCACCAAGTGAGACAATATTCAGGAAGCTTCCGAAAACTTTTCTCTGACAATATATTCTACAGCATTGATGTTTTTTTTAAATATGTAAGTGTAATTTTGTTATGTCGGTATATTGTTGATTGATTAATAAGAAATGCATAAATGATTGATTAATAAGAAAATAAACATTGAATTATGTTAAGCTTTCATCGACAGCTTCATAGTCATATTGACGCATTTTCCTTCTGGCTCTAGCTCAGTTTCGACAGGAAATTCCGTACTGCATTTAAGATCCTCTGCAATCCTAATAACACCATCTCTAATGCCAAAAATTAAGGGAGTAAAATTCTGGGTCGATCATACATCAAATAGCCGTTGCTTATCCCTTCTGCCTACGTGATGGCACGACTTCGGCCGCCCGCTTCGCCTTCGCTCCCCGTCTTGACTAAACGATCAACCGCCGAACTTTATACAGTTCGTAACCACTGCGAGCCAGCAACGTGCAGGTACATCTATTCCTTGTACCGCGACATGCGCCCAGCCCTAATACATTAATCATTACGACTCAATGAATACATCACAATAGCGTATCAAATAAACCTTTACAATACCGTAATGAGTAACGGCGCAAATGCAAATTTAGAAATATCTACACTGTGGCCGTGAACGTATGACCCTCCCTACTGCCGAGTACCACCTGCAGCCCCCCTGCGCTCTATTTCAACGTATAAGTCGATAGACGTGGGAGTGGTCGCCGCTACTCAAGCTTATAATAGCGAGGTACGATGTGCGAGACTAGTGGCAATGAATTCATTTTTCATTTTCATTTCCTTTCTTTATCAAGGCGAAGGACCGATTGGCATATTATTTTTTTTAAAGAAAATGTTATTTCTCCCGAAAATACGGACGTTTTAAAAAAGTACTAATGCCATATTTCATTCCTTCAAAATCCGTCTCGCAAGTGTTTCTAGCATTTTCTGTCTGCAATGGTTTCGAATTTCCCCGTACAGTCCTGTTTCAAAAAATAACCTATATATAAATATAAAGTTGAACAATTGCCAATAATAGATTCCCAACGTATAGACAGAAAAAGATAACATGCTATTTTAAAGATAATTGTACATGATATTTTTATTGCTTCGGGCGTAGAATGGTACGAGAAGGGTGGAGGAAAATAAGGGAAAGGGTTATAAAGAAGGATGCATAGGGCTTATGATATTATTCAATAATACATTTGAGCACATGGTTTTTACTTAATTAAAAAATCGGTTGTGTTACCCCACTACTTTCCCGGCTTGAGCGTGATGTCCCTCGGGAAGGAGGTTGACCTTATTGAAAGTGCAAGTATTGTAGGCGAGCAATAGTCCAGGGTCTTACATCTAGATTTTTATCAGATGCGATTTTGTCTTAGAACATTTTAACTCAATAGTTTAAGCATTTAAATCCAATATCATTGCCCTGGACCTCCGGTCTCGATGCAATTATTAGATTATTAAGAAAATTATAGCAACTAATAACTGCAGCGGGAATGCAATGCTTTTTTTTCATTAAATTGTTAAATTGAGGCTGTCATAATAAAAAGAACACTTAACAACTCGAAGTCGGAGGAATTTTTTAATTACTCGGTTTTCGATAAATCGAGTAAATATCGAGAAACTATTATCAAAGGCTCTCTCACTACGACCGACAATGCCACACATTTCCATTAACAGTGGTCGCCATATCGTTAACCGCGATTTATAATTGGTTTCGACTGTATGTTAATCATACTGTATATAAAAATCGACTGTATAGCAAATCACTCTAAAAAATCTGTCGCTATAAAATCAATAACAGTGACCTGAAAACATATGTATTTCAGTGTTTCTAACTAGGTGATCAGTTAGTGAGTGATAACGATGTTTTAATTGATTTCTTTCTTTGTTTCAGTTTCTGTAGTCACGGATCACGAAAAGAGTAAGTCCTCGTTTTATGTAAAATTATACAGGGCGAGTTTTTTACATAGACCATGAAATATACACGCATTTTAAAATACCTATGTGTGAGGTCTAGGGTGTTACGATAGTGCGAGGTCTCGGGGTACTATTTTAACAAAAAATATTTTCGTCTCCTATAGGTAAATAAATATCGATATACTCTTAAATTTTAAAATATAGAGCATCATTGAAGACTTCTGCCTTTCAATTTATTAAAAGCGTATGTCTGCATCTAAAATACGGCATTATACCGTGGAGCAATTCATCAGAAGACCAACGAATGTTCAAAATACAGAAGTCCTGTATTCGACTTCTATACGGAGTAGCATTAGACACTTCCTGCAGGCCTCTCTTCAGGTATGTCTATGATGTGGCAATATGTTTTTAAATATTACTACCAACAAGATGGACAGATTTATTTATAACTAGCTGAGGCCCGCGGTTTCACCCGCGTGGTGATGGAAAATTGTGATAATGATGATAGAAAACTATATATCTTTATAAATTATAGCCTATGTTTTATTCTGATGTGTAAGCTATATTATTGTAAAGTTTCATCAAAATCCATTCAGTAGTTTTTGCGTGAAAGAGTAACAAACATCCATACATACATTCTTACAAACTTTCGCGTTTATAATATTAGTAGGATACCCCAATTATGTGTCAGTGTAGTAGTAGGTGTCACCCCAATTATGTTGGAATATACCAGCATATACATATGCATACGTATATAGCATATGCGTAAGCATACATAAAATTAATATTAAAGCATATATTGCGTTGGTTGGTTGTGTAGATATATTGCGTTGGTTGGTTGGTTGTATGGATTTGGTCATGGCGAGAGTTGTAAAGATTTTGATTGAATCACGTTGCGAAATGTTGGTTGTAGTATCTCGTATACGAGCGACGCGTGTTTTTTTTAGTAGTTGTTTTTATTCATAAAAAAGATACAAATTACATGTCACAGTTCCCCACTGAGGCTAGTGCCTTTTCAGTGGGTAACAAACAATAATATGTTCATATCTGACTTATTATACTTATATTAACCTATTATACTTATATTAACTATTATAACTTTTTACGTTAAGTAGATGTATTGACTTCCTAACCTAACCTAAACTAACCTATATTTCCTATAATAACTAGCTGAATATAAACTTATACATATTTACAGTAAACAAATATTTTCCACTAAATTAATATACCTGCTTCCTAACCTAACCTATACTAATTATCTTGGTATACACTAAATATGCGTACTTACTTTGTTTACAATTACAATAATAAATGATTACACTAATAAAATGATTTACACTAGATATCTATACTTATGCTCTAACATAACCTAACTTAACTAGATTGGTTTACCCTAGTTATTCTACATAGTGATGTTAATGTAATTTAGCCTAATAGAATGTTTACTTGTTATAGTTATTCTAATGCTTTTACATATTTATGCTAATTTATACTAATAGAGTTTTTAATTTTTCCGTTATAGTATTTATATTATATAATATTTAAATACCGCCGTATTTAGGAAAATACTACATCATTTTTGGAAAAATACTATTTTAATAACACGGTAAATATTATAAAAACATGCTAGGCTCGAATGGTAGGTACAATTGAATGGTGAGTATTTTACCGTAGGTATTGCGCAACTCCTTTTTCGTTTCGGACGGAAATGTTTTCTTCTTCCGATGTTCTTCTTCTTCCGTGAATTTCTATCCCGACTTACCTAAAGTGCTTCACTTTGAGGATGATAGACCAAGTACTCAGAATGTTTTGGACTAAGCTATTCTTCTTTTCCGATATTATTCTTTTTCCGTGAGTTCCACTCCCGCTTTATCTAGAGTGTTTTAAAAGATATGAAGTACTCAGGATGTATATAGTTTCGGACGAAAATATTCTTTTTTTTCGATATCATTCCTGTTCCATGAGTTCCTATACCACCTTACCCAGAGTGCTTTAAGTTCGAAGAAGATAGACCAAGTACTCAGGGTGTTTAAGGTTTCGGAATAAAATATTTTTCTTTTTTCGATATTCTTTTTCTTCCGTGCGTTCGTCTCCCACCTTATCTAGAGTGCTTTAAAAGATACCCAAGCACTCGGTATGTATACAGTTTCGGACAAAAACAAGGCATCTATATATACCGAATTTCAAGTCTCTAACTGAAATATTTCGAGATTAAAGTATGATTAGTGCTCCCCTTGGTGGACTGATATAAACCACAATCTTTAAAACTTTCGTCATGACCAAATGACGTCTTCATGCCAAAGTTCAACTCAATCGCATAAAGCGTTTGGGCGCTATCGTGCAGGAATAGACACACACATAATCATCTCACGGGGGGGGGGGGGGGTCCAAATACATATTGCAGTCTTCATCTTAACAAAAAAAACACACTACTTTCCTTAACCGTTGGTTGACCGGGAAAGTAAATGAAGTAGAGACGAGGCTCATGAGCTGAGACTGCCGCAGGTGTGTGCGGAACGATCAAACTCGCCGAGACGGGTCATTTCGGGCGGTTTCCGCGCATTCGTGCGGTAATTGTGAAATACTGCCGTCGATAAAAGTGCGCCTTTTCCAAACATTTCGCATTAAAACAACAAAGTACTACTTACGGGCGCGCCGCGCACTCGCACCACCCCGGCGAGCGACGCCTTCATACATTTTAACTGCCGCAGATTAAAAAGCAAACGACGATACGTTACCGCGCACGGACAGCTAACTGTAGTAGCTACTTAATTGTGCGGCTAATTGCGCAAAGTTCGGCGACTCTACAAGTTGAGTTGGGCTCTACAGTGGACTAATGAACATAATACCCCACGATTCATTTGATATACTAGTGGCGTTGCCCGAGTTATATCCGTGCTATAATACCTATGTACACCAATTTTCATGACGTTCGGTTGAACGATATAGAAGTTGATGGGCTGCAGCTCCATCTAGTGGCGAGTTGCAACAGTGCAAGTGCAAATATTATCCGTGCTCATATACCTATGTATACCAATTTTTATGACTATCGGTTTTAACGGCATAGGAGTTAATGTGCTGCAGCGCCCTTTGGTGGCGAGTTACAACAAAGTGTATATCGCGAAAATATTATCCGTGCTCATATACCTATGTATACCAATTTTCATGGCGATCGGTTCAACGGTACAGAAGTTGATGCGCTGCAGCGCCACCTAGTGGCGAGTTACTACAAGGAGGATATCATAAAAACCTTCTCTATGAAAAAATTGATATATATATAAACTTTCATGGTAATCGGTCAAAACGGTGTCGAAGTTAATTAAGCTCGGACAGACAGACAAACAAGTATAACAACATTCATTTATTGGCTTCTTAAAGACGGAATTTTTACTTAACTAATTGACACAAAATATATAGGTATATTTACCTATACAGTGGAGGGTTGTAACCTACAACGGGCGAACCCGTCATCACAGGAAGGTATAACGATATTGATCTTTCTCTCAGCCTGGAGTGAACTGAGACTTGGGGACGAAACAGTCCACTGTCTAGCTACTCCAACTTACCCGTGATGCCTTATTTACATGCTCGTGCGAGCTAACGCGAGTCTAAGCGAGATAGCACGAACACGTAAACGGTACGTTCGCGTAGTCTCACCTCTCGTAGTCGCTCGCGAGCGGCGCTTGCCTCGATGGCGGTTTATTGGACGCGAGTCAAAGGCACTTCTTGTAAATGCGAGCGTGCTGTTTACAAGCTCGCGTCGTTTCAGTTGTCTACTAGCCGTTGAAGGAGTGTGCCGTATAGTTAGTTACGCGTTATTTATGGAGGGCAATGACGAAACGCTATTGTTTGTAGAAATATATAGGTACTTTGGGACCCAAACATTAATCACAAAAATAAAATAAAAATTGGAAAAAAAATATATTTTGAAAAATAGTGTAAAAAGCGTTGAGCACGATGCGCTATCTAGCGCATATATTGTTTATTGTCGATATTTTACCTCCCGCTGGATAGCGCATGTTATGCTGATGCCATCTATGTCATCTATGCCATGTCACTGTATCTATGTCATCCATGTTGCGAGGTCCAACACACGTCCAACACCGACTGAACGCTCCGCGATCGTGTAAACAGCAAGTCGCTTCCACACTCGTGCACGAGCATCTCGCGACGAGGCGCGAGAAGAGTCACGAAGCGAGCGTGTAAATGAGGCATGAGAATCCAACGCCTTACCGCATGGCTCTAGAAAATTGAACCAACGGGCAGCCTCGTGACCTCACTACCAGATTTGGCCGGATTTCTTCGTCCTCACGTTTGGTCACGAGTTCAAATTCACTTGCGCGGCCTGTACCTGATGGTAGTTCAGAGATAACTCGAATTTATTGCGCACCATGGCCTCCTTTGCCCGTCTACCACTCGAGATCGGGTAGTTAACGACAGCGTTATACAGAAACGTTATAACGAATTGACTAGCTGATTCACAAAGAGCGAAAACTGAGAAAAAGACCTTAAAGTCAATGAATACTTCTGCTTGGTTTTCTGTATTTTACACATTATTTTAATATTCATAGTATGACATGCGATGTAATTATGTATGTATGTATCTTAATATGGCATGCTATATTAGTATGTATGCACATTAATTCTCGACAAATTTGTTTTTCGGTATTTCCGAAACACCTAATTTTGCTAAGTGGCTCTTTTTCGCATTGATCTTTAAGTATGTACGAGTATGAAATCGTTAAAAGGGAACCAATGACCATAGTGGCTCCCTTATTCAAATAGGTTACATAAACCACCTATTAATTTATAAAAGTATTCATTTAATACTCTCGACTGGCCCTCACCACTACTTGACACTTCCTCTACTCGACTCTACCTGGTGGTATTTTAAATTTTAAAAGCATGAAAATTTAAGAGAATTGACAATGAAAATGTATTTTATTCAATTTTGTAAATTCCTTCCTTTCTGTTTAATGCCAGCCAATTTAACAATTATTATATGCTTCATTCGTAGTTAAAAAGGCAGTTGCTCAACTATGTCGAAATAGTGGAAAGTTGATTGTCTGCCATTACTGTTAGAGATGTTAAACTTCATAACGAATAAAGATAAAACAAGAAACTTTTCAAAAGTAATAAGCAGTTACCTGACGAGATTTCTAAAAATCCAAAATTATGTTTAGGTCTCTAAAAGGTAATACCAAATATACACAATGAAAAGTAAGTAGGAAATAATAAAAAAATATTATGAATTGAAAACAAATAGAGACATTCGATAATAATGAAGAATAATTGAAATTTAATCTAAAGTTAAAAAAATAATAGTATTCGTATTGGGACGCGGAACCACTAAGAGATCCACTTCTAGTTATAAAAAACGTATCGAAGTTTATTACGATTTTTGGTAATAAAGCAGAAAGACTTCATGCTTATCAGTGAAACCCATATGGAGTTATCCTCGAAAGGCCGCCCTTTAAAATGTTCCCTTATGAATGTAGGAAGACACGTAGGACATACATAGATCCAAATGTGTTTGAAATACGTATTTCGGGCGGTGGAGGGCGCTAGTGGACGGCCACCCCTGAAATATTAGTGTCACGTAGAGCGCGACGAGCGGAAGTGCTCTCCAGCCGAGTTCCGGATGCCGGACATCGTCAATAAAATGGACAGATTGGTCCTTCCAAACAATAGTGATAAGAGCTTTGATTAGCCATACCAGTACAAAATGCGTTTTTCTTTAAAGATATAAAAAAACAAATTGTGTCGCGGTCCGAAAAAAGCACATACTAAGTGAATAAAAGATAAAACTGCTCAAAAAAAGATTCAAAGTTTTACCGACTTTTGCTTTCACTTCAACCACGTGCCTATGGAGTCAGACAATTCAGGAGAGAGGAGATATAGAGATCTGTTTCCTGCCTTGAACTAGTAAACCGATAATTTCTAAAGATCTTTGTATTATGTATTTTGGTATGTCTGAAGACACTGACTAGTACCTTTATCTTGAGTATTCAGCTTTCTGCTGTTGGCTCCGAATAATTTTGGTACAGGTAAGTACTTCCTGAATACCAACCGGCATGGCATTAAATGAATAAATAAATAATAATAAATACCAGCCTCATCTACGCTATTCCTTGAAATGTGTTGGACGGACGCGGATGTTCGGATGGTCGCAGCACTACTCAGAGTTTGAGTTGGAGTTGGAGTAGCGCCGAGGGCAGCGCAACGCCTCAACTCGGACAACTGCGCTTGACGCCTGGGCGGATTCGTTAGGGCGGGCGGGAGACCCGCATTCCGCCCATATTGCGACTATGAAAAGTTTCAAAGAGATTGAGAGAGATGAGTTTTGCTATCGTTCATATAAAAATATGGTTCACTCGAGCGGAAAGCAGAAGCAAATGGACTGTGGCTGTCGGTAGTAAAAAAGTAGTCGGAATGTATTTCTAAGATTTTTGTAGTCATTTAGTAGTATTTTCATACCTTATTTGTAGTATTTTACGAGATAATAAAATGTTATCTCTAATATAAAATGACGGAGCTTAAAAACTATTTGTGTCACTTGTATATGAGATATTCCAACCAATATTTCACAATGTGAATAAAGAATGGTAAATATCGTTATATCTTCCAGGGAACAGTTGTTCTCGGATCGGCTCAACTCACGATTCAGCTCCTATTCAGAAGCCTCCTCGAGTGGAAGGCTACCCCGGGTAAGACTCCCTTGTCTCAGACCTCAGAGCTGGTGGACCGGCTTCTCCCAGCGGGACTGCATCCCGGCGCCACTGGACGGTTTGCGCACCGGTCGACGAAGCCAATCGACTGTCCATTCTGACTAATTTCTGAAGGGGTCTGGATACTATGGAAATATACTCTTTCCCAAGCAGCGGGGGTGGATGTTGACCTGTTGTCATGCCACTCTTGAAATGACCTTGGGCCACTCGACCCCGTGAGGCACTACGGGCAAAGAACGCCCAGGTCCGCGATAAATTCAAACTAACTTACCGCTGTAATACAACAGGTAGAGGTTGCGCAAGCGACTTCGGACCCAAAACCAGTCGGGAGGACGGAAGTATTCTGAAGGTTAATTCCAGACGGAGATATCCTGCCAAAACTGGTAGTTAGGGTGTGACGCTGTCACTGTGTACCTACCTTTCCCGGTGCCTTGTCGTAAGGCATTGGACTCCGGGTTGCTGGTGAACTAGACAGTAGATTGTCTTGTCCCCAAGTCTTCTACGCTCATCCCACGGCTGAAAGAACGATCTATATTGTTATACCAGCCTGGGGTGACGGGTTCGCCCGTTGTAGTCGACACCGCCATTCCTTACCTTCCAGGGGTAGCTAATGGGTCCTGTTGCAGTTTGGCCACGAAGACCCATGTGTTCCGGGTCGGTCATACACACCAGTCAACACCCATACGGCAGCCTCCACGTAGAAGTGCGAGCACATTGGTTCAGTTCCAATGTATTTTTATGATAGGTATGACCTGATTTCACATCCAGGATCGGCTCCCGACGAGGATACTTTTCCACGGTCATCAGCACAGACACACAATTCTGTATACGCATTCAATTATGATAGCCCGTTATAAGATTCACTATGCCACGGCTGCTGCGCCCAAAGTTGGCTCCCGACGAGGGGACTTCTTAACGGTCAACAGCACAGAAACGAAATTTTGTATAAGCATTCAATTATAATAGCCCGTTCTAAGTTTTACTATGACATGGCTGTTGTACCCAGGGTTGGCTCGGAACAAAGCATTTTAATAAAAGCTTGTTTTTAAACATGTTTTTACTATTAACTTATCTACTCAGAATCTATTTACGTCATTCGCTAATATTTGAAATATTGCTAACAGTGAAGGTTGCTACACCGTCACGCCAAATTTCAACTCAATCGGATTAAGCGGATAATACACAAAGACACACAGACACATAGAGAGACTTCCGTCTGGAAATGGTCCTTATCGTCTCAAAAGGGCTCAACATGAATATTTCTCTTTTTATCCCGAAAAACAAAGTTGCGTGTTCAGAATTTTTTCCTACTCATCGATAGGTGGGTCGGGAAAGTAGATAAAACTTTAGAAAAACGTCGTAAAAAAAACGCGTATTAGCTTAGTAAGTGTTACGGTCGACGTTAAAAGTCATGTTTATTACATAACTGGAGTTTTTACGGCACAACCTACTTTGGTAATTTGTTTCCGGTATTTCGCGCGCGGCCGTTTCCCCGCAAACACCACATACTCGGCCGGGATAACGCGAGGGTTTTTGGGATCGGGGGGATGAAAGTTTCGCTCGTCTTCGGTGAGGCAGCGCCTAATTAACGCGCGCGTAACTTTAGATATTCAAAGCGGTAAAGTCACCCAAGAAACTCGATTTCTGCAGCGAGTTGTGGAGCCGGTATACTCGTATGTAAAATGCTGGCGGTGGTGGTGTTTTCAGGTATAAATACACACACACATACACCCACACATGACACCTTTTAAAAAGTATGTAATTTTGTATCGAGCAATATTTTGTTTTCTTTTATTAAAACATACAGCAAAATAATATAAGATATAAACAAAATATCAAACGATAGCAAAGCCAATGATGTTTTAAATTATTTACAATTTATTAATAAGGAATACAAACGATGCTATATAATTCAAAGAAACAGAAAAGAATTTTGATTTTAAAAGTAAGGTCGCTGGGTCTGTGTATGTGGGTATTGGTTTATGTGTGTCGGTGTGCGTTTGTGTTGGAGAATATGTATGTGTGTGTGTGTGTGTGTGTGTGTGTGCATGTAGGGTGTATGTGCATGTGAGTGCATGTAGGAATGCGGGATGCTAACTCAATTCAATCTGATTTCCAGCTCACGTACCTCCTTAACAAAGGACCGTCTACTGTCGTTGTTATATACATCAATTTGATGTATATAACAACGACAGTATATATACATCATTGTATGCCTGCATTCTTTAAGGAAACTTCATATAAGTACTTTTTTAATACGTAAGTGCGATGGGCGAACCGCAGGAAATTTTGACGATAGTGATCGTTCTATTTCATGTGAAGTAAGCGTAGAAACTTAGAGACAATACAAATCTACGGTCTAACCAAGACAACATGCCCAAAATAGGCCAACGACTTACTGCGAGGCACCGGGAAATGTGCACTGCGGGCAGACTCGCCTCCAGTCCATCAGTTGTGGAAGGATATCTCCGTCTGGATTTAACCATCTGGATACCCCCAACCTCCCAACTGGTTTCGGTTTCGAAATCGCTTGCGCGACCTCTACCTGTCGTATATTCTAAGGTGATTCAGTTTGAATCTATCGCTGACCAATGGCATCTTGCACGGCTCTGAATTCAGGATCAGGTAGCCAATTGGTCATTTCAAGAGTGGTTGACGACAGGTCAACATCCACCCCCGCTGCTTAGGAAACAGTATATTTCCAGTCTGCCGACTACTTCAGTAATTAGTCAGACCTAGTACACATACCGATTGGCTATCGCCGCACGGTGCGCAAACTGTTTAGTCGGGAAGGCGTTTCTCCAAGGGAAACCGATCTACCAGCCGCGAGGCCTGAGATGCGAGAGTCCTCCCCGGGGTAATCCTCCACATGAGGAGGCTACTGAATAGGAGCTGAGTCGTGAGTTGGACCGACTCAGAAACACGAAGGATCTTATGACCCAAGCTGCACGAAACCGTTCGCTACCGCTGAAAATTAACAGTGACGAATTAAAAGTTTCTATTAGTTAAAAATTTGAGACGTAAAGAATTATTGTATACGTAGACATAGTGTACCCGCGGCTCCTCCCGCTACAAAATCTCTGCGTTGTTGCAAAATGTTGTGGCTATATTGGGCTTGGATAAGGTTAAATATGTTTACAAAGTGCCAAATGTACACACATTTTTACAAACTGCCAACAATACACAACTAAAAACTATTTCACAAATAAAAAACTAGATAGAAGAAAGAAATTTATAACACGGACTGTTATCTATTACGATCAAGCTTTATATCGTTCAAAAATTGATTTCTTGGTTTATTTTCAGGTCTGTAGTTCAGAAAAACATTTGCCTACCTATATCAAAACATACCGCAATTTGCTGTCACGAAACTCACGTCCTTTCTCCATTTCTCGCCATTCTGCAGTTATTTCCGGCGTGAAGTTGGCACCGCGTCAATGCTAACTACCAACAATGAACACTAAATTTGGTAACAAATTAGTCAACGGCGCATTCGCTGGCAATTTAATATCGGAACACAATATTTACGATCGTGATCGTCTCGCGCCTTTGCCGCAGTAAATAATAAATTTCCCTTGCGCTGCCCCCCCCCCCCTCGCATCCTCCGCAACCTGCCCCTTCCTCCTGCCCTTCCTACTACTTTCGCATCCCGTAGGAGTCCTCTCGACTCATGCATTCTCTGAAGGTGTTACTATATAAATTAAGCGTATGGCCATCGTAGTTGTTTTTTTGTTTAATTCATTTTCTTGTTTACATAGATAATGGTAAATATTGGTAATTTTGGCGATAACTTATTTTTTCGGTCTGCAAGAAGTAACGTGAGGTGTCAACTCGGGGAATTATAATGGCATAAGGTCGTTCTATCTTTAATGTAGTGACCGTAAAAGACTTAACGAACAAAAATAATGCACTCTCTAACTACACTGACAAGCCCGTAAGAGTCCAATGCTTTACCGCGATGAACTGAGAAGAAGACCCAAAGGACCGACCTCACGCCCTTTCTATTAGCTTTGGACGGATTTCTCAAACCTCCAGTCTGGTCTCAGATTGAAGGTCGCTTGCGCGGCTTCTACATGGAGTTAGCGGTAATTCAGTTCGAATTTGTCGCGGACCGTTTCGCTCTTTGCCCGCTAAGGTCACTCGGGATCGGATGGCAAACGGATCGATTCAAGGATAGAAAACGTCATGTCGGCAACTTCCCCAGCTGTCATCGGAAACATACATCTCCAGATACCCCCCCCCCCCCCCGGTTATTCGCCAGATAGGCAGCGTGTCCTGTAAACCGAAGAGTTCCCCAACTGCCCAGTTCCGTCCGATGTATTCCCCAAATCCGCGATCTTCTCATCCCAGCCGCTTTCGACTGCAGGATTACAGCTGTGGTAGAAGCTCACAGCGGCCCTGACGGGTTAAGTGGAGGCTACAAGATTCAAGTTGAACCGTGAAGTGACAGGCCAGATGACGTAGTTTGGCTAACACCGCCTAAGCTGCGCGGAACTTTTAGGAATCTCCTATAGACGCAAATTTAGAGTTGTCGACGACAACGGGCGAATTCGTCACCCCAGGAAGTTTTATCGTTCTGCCTCCCGTGAGGTGAGCGTAGAAGATTTAAAGACGAAACAATCCATCAACTAGCTCCGCCACGGCCCGTCAGAGTCCAACGCATTACGCGAGACACCCAGCGGGCCGTCTCCCCTTTGACTATCAGTTGCGGCTAGTTTTCTCGGGACTCCCGACTGGTTACAGGATCGATGTCGCTTGCGCAATCCTCTACTTTATGTTAGCGGTGACTCGGCATCTACCGAATCAATCGCGGACCACGGCGTCCTTTTCCCGGCTGTCCACTCGGGATTGGGTATCCATAAGGTTATCAATCACCCCCGCTCAATAGGAAACAAAGCCGTTTCCAGAATCCCGCGGTCGTCAGTCGTAATGCAATCGATTGTCTGACGCCGTACGATGCGCAAACCGTCCAGGCGCGCCCAAAAACGACTCCCAGTGGAAACTGACCCACCGGGCACAGAGTCCTTCCCAGCCTCGAACTTCTACTTGGTGGCTACCGGATGGGCGTTGGTTGACCCGTGAGTAGGGTCGCCCACAGCGGGCCATAATGGCGTAACCGCACAGGGCCCATTAACGCCATAAGTCAGCACTGTATTCAGCAGCACTACAAGTCAGCACTACGTCTCCTAGACGCATGACTAGAGCTGTCGACTGCAACGTGCGAACCAGTCACCTCAGGAAGTTTTAACGATATTAGATCGTTCTGTCTTCCGTGAGGTGAGCGCAGAAGACTTAGGACAAAAAACAGTCGACCGTCTAGTTACGCCACACGCCCGTATGAATCCAACTTCTTGCCGCGAGATAACCAGGTTAATCAACCAGCGGGCCGACACTCGCGCCCTTACTACCAGTTGCAACCAGATTACTCCGGTTGTTCGACTGGTTACAGGTTCGATGTCGCTTGCGCAGTCCTCTCCCTTACGAAGCGGTGATACGGTGTCTACCGAATTTATCGCAGACCACGACGTTCTTTATCCGGCTCTTCACCCGGAAATGGATAGCCGATTGGTCGTTTCAAGAGCAGTTGCCGTAAGGTGAACAACTACCCCCGCTCTATAGGAGACAGACTCCCCCGGTTATTGGTCAGAATGCACAATCGATTGACTGACGCCGCACGGTGCGAAAACCGTCCAGGAGCGCCCGCAGGTTGACTCCTATGGGAAACTGGCCCAGAGGATAGGGTAGGGTGTTGATCCGTGCGTTTGACCGACCCTGAATATTTCGGCTTAGTGGCCAACTGCAACAAAACCTATTAGCTCCATAATGCACAGTCAGCACTACATTACCTTACACAGCGACGGCCAAATTAACAAGAGAATGAATAGACAATCCATCGTGTTACTTAATATTATGTATCTAGTAGCGCTGCCTGTTCACAAATACATCAGCGGTGTTGCCTGCATATACGTAGCTGTAGTCAATTATACAACGTAATTATAGTAATTTACCGTAACGCTTGTATAAGGGTATAGTGAATTTACACTATAATTTACAGTATCGCCTGCAGCTCGCACCCATACTCGCTTCCCCTTAATAAATATGGCAAATCCTTTTATTGGTTTGACTGGCGCGAGCAACTAGCACCTCCTAGTGGGGCGGTAATGGCGATATATGGCTCTCGCCGCTCTAACCAGACTTTTCTCTCAAATCCTTCTGCTTCCTGCTTTAATTTTACCATCCCTACACATTTTCCGGCATTTATTATTACATTATCATCATTATTATACTCTCATTTATAATACTCTCAGATCGCATTTTATAATTATCATGATAAAATAAAATAACAATATTAACTACACTAGGGAACAATGAATTCGGGTCACCAACATAAACCTTAACATATCGGAAACTAAAAATACTACATAGCTTATTCAAATACAATGTATTTTATAGATTATTAAATACTACTCGAATAAAATCAATTAATAATTTGCTGAAAAGTAATGCAATCTAAACAACTAACAAGAACAATAATTTAAAGAATTAAAAAACACCACTGCCCAAAAGTGTAATACTTTATTTATAAGTATTAAAACACATTTTATTTGCGCTAAAAAGCACGTTTGTTAGAGAATAACGTTCTTCGTTAAAACAATATTCGTTGAAACAAAATTCAATTACGTCTCCGTTGACGCGTGTTTGCTCCATCTGTGGGTCGGCCGACGGGCCTTGTCCAAGGCCCGTAGAGCGGGGCTTTAAGTGAGACGGGCCTATTGACCCAGCTTTTAGAGAGTGATGTAGCAGGACTACGCGCCCTGCGGCAGATATCCGCTGTCAGTCGGTTGCCTTCGGTGCTCAAGTTTTTTATGAAATATTTGTGGTTTTTATATGTATCCATATAGATACATATATATTTTAGGTATGTACCTTTCATTTGATACTAAACACGATATATTTATCTTAGTTTATTAATATTTGGATATTTAGACAATTACTTGTATGTCATTTGGACAGTTAAAGTAGGACGACATAACAATTCTAATAATACCACACACTTTTACATCTGTTCAAGCGTTTAAAAGTTATGGTGGAATAAAGAAACGGAAAACGTACATACGTGAATCCTGAACACATTACACTCCTTTTTATTAGGCAGTCGTGTAAAAACAAAATAAATGATATTTTGAAAATCGAACTACAAATTCGCTGCATTTGTTTTTGCTTTTGTTTCTGATGTCAGAAAAAAACGGTCTTGTCCCCCTTAAGACTTTCTTTGCAAGTATCCAAAGACTGATTTCATCTGAATATTTTTCATTAAAAAAATCGATGAGTTCCGATCTGCTCTTGGTCGGCGGACGAACCCGGTTGGGTTCCGTTCCATCTGTTCCGCGCCGCCTGAGGCGCGGCGCGGAACAGATGGAACGATTTAAATATTATTAGTGTAGTTTGTATATGAGATATTCCAACCGAAATTCCACAGTGTGAATTTGACTTAACTAAGCATCTCTATTTATTAATATTTGGACATTTAGTCATTTGGACAGTTAAAGTCGCATGACACTCAGGACGACATAACGATTCTAATAATACCACACACTTTTTAATCTGTCAAGCGTTTAGAAGTTATGGTGGAATAAAGAAACGGAAAATGTACATACGTGAATCCTGAACACATTACACTTCTTTTTATTAGGCAGTCGAGTGAAAACAAAATAAATGTTTTAACACGACTGACTTTAAACGACTTCGCGTCCGCGACGTGCCCGAATCTTATGTCCGTTGTGTGTGGTTTGCGCCTTACGGAGCGACGTCAAGCTTTAAAAAAACAAATGCCTCATCATTTACGTTCGAGTTAATTAATGAGTGGCATGTCTACAGAATCCCAAAAACGTAAATATTTGAAGGGGGGCCGAGGCAGAAAGATATATACAAATGGTCGAACTGAGAATAAATGGAAGAGGAAATTGGGGTAGTCGAATTACACCCATCGGTGTGATTACTCGTTCTACTTAGCGGGCCAGACATAATTAAATTCAGGCGTGTCAAGAAATTCAATAATAGAATTAAATATACGTATTCTATAAACAGGTATTTGGGCGAAGACAACATATATATAAAACAAAGTCGGGTTTGTTCGAACACTTATAAGTCAAGAACGGCTGGACCGTTTTTCATGGTTTTTGATTTGTTGTATTTGTCTCCGTCCAGAATAGCAGAATAACTATTAAAAACATCGGAAAATTAACGAAAAAATAAAATAAAAGAAAAAACATTTTCCCATAGATATTGTTTCCAAAAAAATAAAATAAAATAAAATTTTCCGAAAAAATAAAATGAAAAAACATTTTCCGAAAAAATAAAATAAAAGAAATACATTTTCCCATAAATATTATTTGTTCGGAAAAAAATTCCCATACATATTTGTTTTATATATCTATATCTATCTATATCTATACATATAAAACAAAGTCGGGTGTGTTCGAACACTTATAACTCGAGAACGGCAAACCGATTTTCATGGTGTTTTATTTTTTGTATTTTTCTCCGTCCCGAATTAGCAGAATAACTTAAAAACGAAATTTTGAAAACTAACGAAAAATTAAAATAAAGGAAGCTTTTTGCCGCATTTTCCCTTACAAAAGGTAAATCCGTGTTTTTTTATGGTCAGTTGTACGTGGCATGTTCACGTGTTGGCAAATCATCCACTTTCTGTTCTTGAGCCTGATAAAAACAAAAATGTCGTATATCACAAGGTGCTTCAATGAAGAGAATTAAACCGAGTGCATCCCATGCTGCACAATATGTAAATAGTTTAATTCAATCATGTCTTGCTGACACGCGATTGATATACTTAATTTTTGTACTTTTATGTGTTTTTTGTGTAATTATCTTAATAAAGTAGTGAACTTAATATTTATTTTGTATTCATTGTATTACTTTCATAAAATCATAAATTAAGTTCAGCTAATCTGTAACACGACATTCATTGACTGTTAGGCGGTACGAAGTCCACCGGGTCAGCTAGTCTATATGATAAAAATGACTCGGGTTTTATGTATGTTACCTTATAAGTCACGAGCGGCTGGCCAGATTTGGATGATTCTTTTTTTGTTTTATTCATAATCACTTCGGTCTTACTATAGGCTATAAAAAAACCGGAAATTCTCTCGGAAAAGTGAGAAAAATGTATAAAACCGAAAATTATATTTGTACTGAGCTTGATCATAGATGGCGTTGTTTGACAGGAATAAAAATACGAAAAATTCGAAAATCAAGATGACGGCACGGCGCGAAAATTGACAGTTATATACGAATTTTATAGCGTGTTCGTGATTCTGAAGGTAAATCAATAGAATTAACTGAATTTGTGTAATTCATGAATGTTACCGCATAGTTGGTCATAAATTTCTCGGTGGGGAATCGTCTCAAAAAGTTTAGGAAAGGCTGATAACACTGCAATCGGCCTGTAATTATCAACCTGCATTTTATCGCCACTTTATGTTATTGGAGTTACTCTAGATATCTTCCACTTATAGGGGTATGTTGCAGATTCCAACGGTCTGTTAAATATATGCATGAGAGGTTGTATAAAAGACTCACAACATGCCCTGATAACATAAGGAGGAACTCCTTCAGGTCCAATAATGCGGACTGATTTCAGCTTGCGTATTGCAAACCGAATATCCTCTTCAGTGACACTGCGAACGTTGACGTATGAAGAATTTGCGTCGCCCGACATAATAGTCGCTTCAGCGACGACAGCGTCTAAGGCCGGCATGTTCGGTACAAACACTGCAATTTGTAAATACATCAGCGGCTGCAGCACCCAAGTATTATAGACCACATTCTGGGGTACCCCACCAGCAGTTCGCTGACTATGAATGAACATATTCCCAAAAGCGTGAACTATCTTCCTGGATAGACGTCTCAATATAAACTACAACATCATATTCCCCTCCCTATTCAAGCAAGAAATATCGATTGATACGTTCAAATATATGAATGAACTTAACCGCGTCGATAAAGGAGAACTTGAAAGGCACTTAAAAGCACGATGAATTGAATCTTCGATTCGCAATATCGCACTCTCCCTTTACAAAAGGGCTCAGGCGGATAAAGCTGAAAGGGATCTTAGGCGTACCTACAGAAGGAACCGGGAAACGAGCGGGCGGTGTGGTAACTATAGGTATCCATCATCAGGTAAGCAACCTGCAAACCCGGAAGCCTAATATCGCTTGTCTTGCGTCATCAGGCACACAAAAAAGATAAAAAATACTAAGTGATAGTTTACCAATAAATACGTGGCTTTAAAGTAACCCTGTACAAGAATATTATATTACAAGGTATGGTCCGTGCCCGCAGGGCACATTACAATATATTAGTGTTTGTATTCGCTTGTCGTTTGTACTTACCTTTTTTGAACCGAAAATCTTTTAATTTTTAATGTGACATTTCAATAATCACACCGCTTATGACCCCTCAGAAGTCTATGTTTCAAATTTTTACATTTCAAGTTTAAGGTATGGCCCGATCCCGCAGAGCACATAATATAGTTTTAGTAAACGTTTGTCGTTTGTACTTTTTCGATCTGAATATATTTTGTTTTTTTCGGATCACACAACTTACTTGACCTATCAGGAGTCCATCTAGAATGCAAGGTTTAGCCCGCGCCCGCAGGGCATATATCAAAATTTGTTGTTTGTACTTTTTAAACTTGAATATTTTAACAAAAAAAATACATCTTATGATCCACATCGTTAAACTTTAAATCTTTATCATGACATTATTAAACTGTTTGAAAATATTTAAACATTTTTGAATAATTTTAAACTTTTGATGAATAAATCCGCTCATTTAAATCGTCAAGACACTATGTTTCAAATTTCAAGATTTATCCCATGCCAGCATGACACATTTTTGAACTTTTGAGCATTTGAACTCTTTGGGCATTTAAAAAAAATACTTTTCATAAAAAAACACCCATTACTTGACCCTTTAGAGGTCTATGTTTCAAATTTCAAGGCAATCGGTTGAGCCGATTAACCTGTAGATCGTCGAACATAGAGATATAGAAACTCTAAACTATGAGATAGATATAATTTGTGTGACTATATATATAAAATATAACTTGAATTACTGGCTGAATTGTTCAATTCGTCCGCGATAACTATGGACATAGGACTTATCATTTCCATAAAAATAAATTAGACACCGAGTAAACGTCGCTCAATTTCCCCAGCGACAAAATAGGGCACTTAAAATGCTAAATTGGTGTAGGTACGATCGAAAATACTCCCGGCTTTAATAAATAATGTGAAAGATATTTTCGGCATTTACGTCAATCCGGTCAATTATTCAGTTCATTTGGCTGACGGTTCAAATGCGACAGAGGGCAAATGAAAATGTATGTTGACTTTGACGCAATATACCAGCCAAATTAGTTGATTGATCTGCTTTCTGGACGGTTTCCTAAAAAGGTCTCGCTGAAAAAAAATCGGCGACAGTTTCTCAAGTCTCGCAAGGAGGCACTGTGCTGCGATTGCTTTGACACGGACTGTGTGATGTTGAGTACTAGCATTGATTTTATAGTATAAAATCAATGGTACTAGTTTATTTGGTGGACTATGATAGAGGAGTCTGAGGAGCTAAAGCTAGGGTTTTCATAATATCAGGTAAATCGAACTGTCCGGTTTTCAGGGTCCTTGTCCGGTTTCCAAATTAATAAAAAACGGGCGCACTTTTGTCCTGCATCTTTACGACTGCCCAGCAAAAAAGAAGTGTAATGTGTCAGGGTCCATCAATGTATGTCTTCCGTTTCTTTATTCCACCATAACTTCTAAACGCTTGAACCGACTTAGGAGTGTGTGATTTTGTTAGAATCGTTATGTCATCCCGAGTATCATAGGTTATTTGTCCGAGTATCAAGTATGCAGTTATCTAAATGTCCCAATGTCAATAAATTAACATAAATATATCATATTTAGTGTCAAATGAAATGTCTGATTGAGTACATTCCGGAAATACTCATGTATCTATATGGATGAATACATAAACCACAAATATTTTATTTAAAAAACGTAATAAAAATAATGATAAGTATAATAGTTCACTTTCTGTAACGGCAATCGTGTTTTTTAGTCTTTTTAATATATTTACTTGGTTAATGCAAAAAGGGCGCAGGGACAAAATACGGATTTTAATGTTTAATACAAACTCCGAATAATATTAAGATTTTTCAAAAAAGACTGATGTCATATGAAAATCATGGGACCTTGACAAATTTTCAAGACTGTATAATTAAAAGGCATGATTGTTTATATATAACCACAGTATCTTTACTCTCGAGCTACAGGGCATTGCGGGAAAAGGGTTTGAGAAAGTGGGCAGAGGGGTATGTCCCGACGAACGCCTTTGCTTAGCATTACGCGCAGGTAAAGGCTGGTGACCGAGCCCTTACGACTCGTGACTGATTCGCTTTGATTTCAATTTTGTTCTAAGAGAAGCTACTGTCTGGGAAAACTGTGGTATAACTAAGAAATAAGTATTTTACTTATTTCTTAGTTATACCACAGTCCAAGAAAAATATCACACCAGACAGTTACTTGGAAAACAGGTATTCTTTCGATAGTAAACTGTAATATTGTAATAATTTAATATGTAATTGTCTAATAGTGTAGAGTGTGCAATAATCAGATTTTAAATATAGGATTATTTATTTATTCGATAATAATTGTAATCACGTTATTAGTAGTTATAAACATATTTTGTATAATGATATATTTCATTTTACAGTTCTGACGACAAAATATTTTTTTATTGACTATTGATGATTTTATTTTTAATTTTGACTACATTGTAATATTTTTACTAACACTATTTTCAGATAATTTTGGATATATAATTTAGATATTTATTAATTTGATATACCTTAGGCTATATTAAACTTTGAAATCGAAGACTATCACGGTTGTGTGACATTATAAATTAGATAAAAACGAATTTACAGCATAAAGTTTGTAGCATCCGATGTTTCGGCGCTGCAACCGCTGTTATTTAGGGTAGACTGTACTCTGAACAACGAAGTCTAACCTGAACAACGGCATTTTTTTTATTTAAGAAATTTAAAAAGTTTTATATTTTGAAAAATGGTAGTTTATAAAATAGTTGAGTGCGTTGCACCATCTAGCGGTAGGTGAAATATCGCGGATATTGTTTTTTCTCGCCATTTTACCTATTGCTAGATGGCGCAGCGCGCTCAACGCTTGTAAAACTTTTATTTATTAGTCATATTTTTCAAATTTACCAAAAAAAATATATTTTTTTACCAAAATTCTATCAAAAGTTTCTTATTTGCTCGTACTAATTCACCCACTTAAAGGATGTCTATCATTAAAAACTCACCTTATATACATATGTTTTTGTAATAACAGATGTAAATAAATATGTTTAAATTAACAATTAAATTCAGTTTATGCTAATTGCTATAGATGAAATAACGCGCAGTGCCGTCAAACGACAGGGCCGGGCTGAGAGCGCGATCGCGTGCGCAAAAAACGCCCTTAATGAAGACGGATGATTGGGTCACCATTCGCCTGTTCGCACGCGGCCGAGCCTGCTTTGTCCCTCAGAAAAACCTTTGCTCACTACCCCCTCCCCCCCCCCCCCCCCCCCCTCCTTCCCACTCCTACGCTATCCGCTCGCTACAGCACCCCTGCCCTCTTTCCTCCCGCGGACCGCAACACAAATATTAATAATGGATGTGCGCTCCGTGAATAAGTGGAATAAGGATTCGAGTGGAAACGATCGTTTCTCGCTTTGCTCCGGCTATTATCCCAGAACTATGTAGGTGGCTAATACTTGTTGGAAAGAAGTTTTCTTCTTATATCGTGCTCTCTCACTTGAATAACGGTTGTGAATGAATGAATGCGAAATATGTACCTTACGGTTGAAAACTGTCTAAAGGTTGAGTTGAAATCTATTCATGAATCTTTTTCCTCGGGAATATCTCAGATTGCTTAGAGTAAAAAGTGTATAAAAAATACTTCTTTTCTTTAAAGAAAACTTTAAACGCGTTTTTCTCAAAACCATATTTTTCAGCGCTGAGCCGGTTATAAAAAAAACTACTTGACGGTCCGAGTTGAAAGATTATTAAATTCTCTTCTATATGAACTAAACTATAATTTTTTATACAGGTTAAACACAAAATTTTAGGGCTAAAATCGATTTTATTTCATGAAATCCTTAAAAAAAACAAAAATAGTAACTTTTAGATATTTATTTTAGTTCATCTACAAAATGCACATGTAAAAATTAATATCGTGGTTTATTTTTTTTATTTCAGGCGAAATTAGGTTCGCTATTACCGGAGCAAGCAGATACCGTCATTTCTGCAGCGACAGGAACATTTGAAATTCAATATCTAAATAGTTATTTATACTACTGCAAAAAATATGTTTATTTTTCAAATGTTAATTAAACTAATAAAAAAAGATTCATGTTCAGATTTCAACCTAAGATTTGAAAATAAACATGAAGACATGTTATTTTTGGGAAAGAAATAAATAGTAAATGATAAATAAAAAATGATGAAAGGCTGAAAATAAGAAATGATGAAGCTTGTTGAATAAATTTACTAAAATACAAAGCCTCAAGGAAACCGGTGAGAGTTGCTAGTTCTCCTAGACGTTAGAGAAATTAAATTTTCAATTCCTAATTATGTTTAGTTTTATTTTATTATTATTCAATAAACGTAAACCTGTTTCAATACAATTACATCGAAAATTATTAAATTTCAAGAAATAAGCTAACTACATGTTTCCACTTAAACATTTTTTTTTAATAAATACACATAGGAAGAGGTGGGAAGGTAGGAGCCATAATAAGTAAACAAATTTTAATGCGAATGCACGTTATATAATATAATACAAAAACTGCATACCCTAGACAACAGCGACTGCGACGTCGCCGAAACGTCGAGTGCTACAAAATTCACGCGGTAAATTAGTTTTTTATCTTATTTATAATGTCAAACAACCGCGATAGTCTCCGATTTCATATCTTATATAATATAGTCATACATACTCGTACACATTATTTAAATATATTCATGAATACATATTATTATTATTATCTTGCGATTACAATAGCATCATTAATCATTGCTTTCTTGAGAGTGATAGATGACGTGTTGAATAAGTCAATAACACCGAGCTTCGGATTACAAATGTTACTCACCCTATACATGTAACAGCTTTGTGTATAATTAGTAGAATTATAATTGTAATTGTCTAATGTACAAGATAGAGACGGGTGTCGTTCACTGTGAGAGGTCTGCATCTGCTGACTGCTGTATACATATTCATATTTAAATTTTTTTATTTGTATACTGGTATACAAGTCATACATGTATACTCGTATATAGTAAAGCATAACAATTTTTCTACCATAATTGAAACAAGTCCGAAAATATTGGAATATACGAAGAAATAAATGTATATGAAAAAAAGAAAACGCAAGGAAAAACAAAAAGAAATTTAAAAGAGACAATTTCAGGAAAAATGGAAAAGAGATAATTTATACATGATAACTAAAGTGTTTAATGCAAGGAAAAGCATTAAACACTTTAGTAATCAGGCAATATACTTTTCACACGAGTAATATTCCCCCAGTGAGTAAAACGCCTTATCTGTAAGGTACTTCTTAAGGCGGTTCATCAAGTGATCGCGCCTGACGAATGACATCGCTGAGTTTGTTATATACCGCTCATCGCTGAGTTTGTGGTATACCGATGGACCAACGACATAAGCTAGCCTCTCCGACTTGGATAGTGCATGACTCACCGAACGTAACATGCTTCGGGATCTTGTTGGATAGTGGTAATTCACACCATTCACTTTAAAATCGGCTAAATTATTGCGAACGTACAGCGCTACTTCCAATATGTAACTGCACGGCAGCGTCAATATGCAGAGATCTCTAAACGAAGGCCTTGCGGGTGTATCGAGCGGCACACGCGCTATTGTGCGGACGGCACGCTTTTGCAAAATCAAGGCTCTCTGCCTGTCGACTGCACGCCCTCATAGCTCCGCACCGTACGTTAGCATCGAATGAACCTATACAAAGTAACACTTGCGCAGCGCGGGCAAATCGAGAAATGTAGCTATGCGATAGAGTGCATAGCACGCTCTTCCCAATTTATTACATAAATTACCGATATGTAGGTGCCATCACATCTCGTTAACGATTACGAATACCAAGAACTTCTTTGAAGATATCTAAGCGCTATTATATACGAACTTTCAAAGAACAAAAAAGGAAAAATCGTACAAATTGAGAAAACACACCATCTCGCAATCTATTTTCCGATTCATATTCCTCCACTGAAACTGGGAGCAACACTCGCAACCCATAATCCGTCTGTAGCCATGTTTATTAGATTCACTTCAGTACGAAGATTCCACCGAAGGTCGAGCAAACGAGGCCATCGAAAACGGCCCATTTGGCTTCGGTCGTCCGAAAGCCACACGCAGCCCGTGAAATTGGAAAATTAATTCGCCGTATTTATTAGCCCCCAAGTGTTTCCTTCCGTTGGGATTGAGCGCGCGCTTCTACGAACGCTACTTTATCACGGGGAATATATTTTCTGCAAAGAAGGAGTTTAATAAACCGACGATCCTCGCAGATATCACGTCGGGTTCACCAGTTATTGGGGTTGTCACCAAATTCCTTAACAGATTTAGTGTTTTTTTTTAACACCTTGGTGTCCATTTCGACCAGATTCTATCGTGAAGCACCACATTAAAGAGATGGCAGGAAAGGTCTTCAACTGATTTCATTCGCCTAAAAGGCTTGAAAAAATTCTCCCGGGAAAAAATAGAGACAATTTGACAATATTGCTTTTTTCATTGTGGCGTCCCGCTTTTCTGGCAGAAGAGCTGGCCACCAAGGTAAAAAAAAATACAGAAAATATGAATCCGCTGCATTTATGGCCTCAGCAAATATGGCCATATCAGTACCGAAGTAGACTACAACGGCTTACGACCATGGAGTTGACACAGGTAATAAGTCTCTGTTTGCTCTGTAGAATCTTTGCAAATGGCGTGTTACTTTATCTTACCGGCGCACGGCCGTCCCCTCAGATAGGAACGCAATTACTCGTTGTCTATCCCTGGTCACAACAGCGACTTTTACACTTACTCTTTCTCCGCACAATCTTCACGACTCTGGAATGCTCTATTGAATAATGTCAGAACAGCCCTGAGCATCATCACGTTCAAGGCCAAGCTCAAGGAGCAAGTAAACCTAACACCATAACATAACCGACCCTCCCCTCTCCCTCCTACCCAGATCTTCTTCTTTCCTTTCTCCTCTTCCTCCTTTTTCCCGTTACTTAATTGTATTCATAGGTTTTTTCTGCATATCATTTAACGATTTAATTTTTTTCTGCGAATATATATCATTACTACTAATCTTTAAGCCACTCTTAAGCAGTTTGACTTTTATTTAATTTTAAAAGACATATTGTAGGTGTAAACGTTTTTATTAAAAATGCCAGAAATCCCATTGAACAACAGATATTGCCCGCTTAAGGCGAAGTAGTCATTGAACGGTGTTAATAGAGGTTTGTGAATTTATCTACGAAATTGGAAAAAGTATTGTAGTGGCAAATCCAGCGGTCAGCGGTTAAACCGATCGAAAATCTGCCACCTTATTTTAGGGTAGCCATAGAACGACAAGGTGCAATTTTGGTGGCACCCAGGGGTGATGTGAACCGGCGTTTTACTGCCGATGGCACACCAGGTACTCGTAGAGGCGTGTCTCTCCTCGGCAAGTTGCGATACAAGGTGACCTTAAGTTCTTGTATCGTACGGTCTCCTTTTGCAGATTCCGCAGCGATCTCTTTTCCTATAAGATCGATCTAGTCTCCACTAGTTTGTAAATCTAGCCGCTCGCATAATTGAGGCATCAAGGTATAAGCTGTTATTGTCGCTTACCGTTTGAAGAGCAGTACTGTCCTGCGAAGCGTAGATATCGTCGGGGTCGGGTTATAAACTCGGTCCTGTCGAAGACTGGTCTCGCGAAGTTCTCTCTTGTGCACTCAATTATCGAAAGTTTTCCGAACACTGACTATTATTTTTGTCTCTACCGCTTGAAGGTTGAATAAAAAACTGTTTT
This sequence comes from Micropterix aruncella, assembly GCA_944548615.1. Taxonomy (NCBI): domain Eukaryota; kingdom Metazoa; phylum Arthropoda; class Insecta; order Lepidoptera; family Micropterigidae; genus Micropterix; species Micropterix aruncella. The sequence goes on from OX155951.1 coordinate 3,531,956, forward strand.
CTTGTCACTTTATAATTCCACTTTCAATGTGGCTCATTTAAATTATAAATTCAATTATTTCTATTTGTTACATTGTGAAAAAAAATTTTTAAAACAAAACATGTGACTTTTGTTTTTGTTGTTATTTTTCTTGCCTCTCGTTTCCATGGTTTCTCTCGTTTCCATGGTTTCTTTAATATACTATGTTAGTGATTCCCTTATTCAAAACTGTAGAATACATATATTCACGGCTTTGTTGTGTGGAATGTTTACGGTATTATGAATATTTTAATATTAATATTATTGGTAGTTAATTCTAAATACAACTATTTTGCCGAGACACTCCCCTTCCCGTAAACGACTGTAGGAGTTTACCTGTTGTCGGGAACGGCGATTACAGCTATCTTAGTAGTTGGTCTCTGGTATATCTTACCACGGCATTTTATTGCGACGGAACGGGTTTGTCCGTCTTTTCCAGGGAAAGTTTTTTCGATGATACCCTTGAGCCACATGTTGCGCGGGGTTTGAGGGTCTACCAAGAAGGCTAAATCGCCTTCCTTTATAGGTGCGACCTCGTTCCGCCACTTCGGCCGTTTGGCAAGTGTAGGTAGATATTCCTTGACAAACCGATTCCAGAAGTGGTTGGCCAGGGTTTGGGCGATTTGCCATTGTTTTCGCAAACAAAGGCTGTCTGAATCTATGACTCCGAAATTCAATCTGCCTGATGATGAGCCTATTAAAAAATGATTCGGTGTCAGGCTCTCCGCGTCCAGGCTGTCTAACGACACATGGACTAGAGGCCGACTGTTCACTGAATTTTCAGCTTCTGCCATTAGTGTGGCGAGAGTCTCCTCGCGGGGAGCTTTCTCTTTTAGGGTGGCGTAGAGTGCCTTTTTTATAGATTGTACCAACCGCTCCGCCGTGGGAACCCAGTGCCACTGTGTTAACTTGGTTAGTTGATCTATCTCACCGAGACGGTGGGCGACAAATGTTTGATATTGCCGTGGGTCGGAACGGATCCACGACAATACTGTTTTGCTGTCACTCCATAAATACGTTTCCTGAAACGTCCATGTGTGATGCGTTTTTACCATTTCCGCTAGGCGGCTCGCTAAAGTAGCTGCTTGAAGTTCAAGCCTAGGTATGGACATAGCTTTTAGCGGTGCGACTTTATTCTTACCTATTAAAAATACAACACATGCTTTTTTGTCGGTGTCTATATAACGCGCGTACGCGACCGCTGCATATCCTTGTTGGCTGGCGTCAGCGAAAATATGCAATTGCGTCGGTTCGTTAGATTTTATTCCTGCATATTGATAGCTACGTGGTATTTGAAAGTCTTTTATGTGTTTTAGTTCTTCTAACCATGTCTGCCACTTCGTGAAGGAATTACTACCGATCGCTTGGTCCCAGTCAACCTTTTCTAACCATATATCCTGTAGCAGAATTTTTGCCTTTATTGCTAGAGGTCCCAAGAAGCCGAGTGGATCAAACACTGACATAATGACCTGTAATGTCTGTCGTTTGGTGGGAATAATTGTTCCGTTCAATATGTCGGGTTTTATTTTCCTAAAATTAGTATCAAAAAATAATTTGTCTGTTTTTGGGTCCCATTGAAGCCCGAGTATGCGCTCGACGTTGTCATCTGGATTTGACCACGCCACGTTTGTTTTTGATCGCCTCTCGACGGGAATTTCGTTTAAAGTACGAGTGTCGTTGCTGGCCCAGTTTACGATCTCAAACCCGCCTGATTGATGTATACGCGACACATCACGAATCAGTTTTTTGGCAGATTCGATATCGTTCGTACTATCAAGGTAATCGTCCACATAATGGCGATCCGTTATAGCTTTTACCGCGTCAGGAAAGTCATTTGAGAAGCGTTCTGCGTTCCGGTTCTTTACATTTTGCGCGAGGCATGGAGAGCAAGTACTGCCAAATAACACGACTTGCATACGATATTCGGTTGGTTGTTTAGAGGTGTCCATATCACGCCATAAAAATCGTTGACTCTGTGAGTCCGCGTACGTTAATCTAACCTGAAGGAACATTTCTTTGATGTCTGCAGCAAATCCTATCAGTCCTTGACGGAATTTAAATAGTACTCCCATTAGGGGATTAAGGAGGTCGGGTCCAGATATTAGGTTGTCGTTGAGGCTAACGCCATTAGCTTTGGCGGCGCAATCGAAAACGAGCCTCATTTTCCCCGGCTTATTGGGATTTGTTATATGAAAATGTGGTATGTAAAATATTCGGTTGTTTTCGGTGTTTATTTCTGCTTCAGATAGTTTTACGGCGTAACCTTTCGCGATGAAGTCGCTCATTTTTTCCGAGTATTGTCGAGCTAGTATAGGGTCTTTTTCTAGGCGTTTTTCTACCGACTTTAGACGCCTTTCAGCCATATCGCGGCTGGGCGGCATTGAAATATCGTCAGTCTTCCAAAGTAGGCCGGTCTCCCAGCGTGCACCTACCTGACGGGTAGTTGCCTGTAGGAGTTGTTCTGCCCTCTGATTGGTGTTCTGACGATGTTTCCTCGAATGGGGACCTAAGTCTTCGACATCGAAATAACTCCGCACTAACTCGTCGACTTTATCGTCGTTGCAAAGGGTGTTTACTTGTTGCGTATCTGAAGATCTTTTGTGCCCTGACGCACCAGCCAAAGTCCAGCCTAATCGAGACGATGTTGCTGTCGGGCCTTCTATCGGACCGGCCCGAATTGTCCTGGGAATAAATAAGTCCCAGTGATCAATTCCGATCAACAGTTTGGGCCGTCCGTTAACGTCGCATAAAGGCACGTTTTTTAGATGCGGCCATTTATCGGTCATAGCTTGGGCTTTAAAGACTTGGGTCGGCAATTCTAAATTTTTAATCGTACGAACATTCTTCATTTCGTAAAACCGATTTGTATTTACGGCGCGGATCTCGACGTTTACGCGGCGCGTAGTTGCGTTTTGAATAGCCATGCCGGAGGCTCCTACTAAATTTAGTGGACTCCGGGGTCCTTCTACTCCTATTTTATCTGCTATCTGTTCCTCTAAGAGGGTGATAGTACTGCCTTCGTCCAGTAGGGCGAGAGTGGTATAACAGCCCAGGGGACCTCTTAATTCTACGGTAGCTACGCGTAGCAGCATCTCAGTAGCTTCATTCCACGTATTGGTCACGGCGCTCGTCGAAGGGCTAGGTTTGTCATGTGATTCGGATTCTACCGGCGCGGGTTCAGACTTGTTTGCTTTCCCTTTGTCGGAGTGCAGAAGCACATGGTGCGGCTGTACGCATCCGTCCTTCCCGCATTGCCCTGATTTTCTACAATTTTTTAAGTTGTGACCCTTAATAAGACATCGGATACATAATTTATCCCGTTTGACCCATTCCCAGCGATCGTGTACAGACATGGCTAACAAAAACTTACAATCGGGTGTACGGTGGTTGTTTTTCTTGCATTTTGCGCACTCGATGTGTTTGCTTTCAGTAGTATTATGCGTGTACTTTTTGTTGTTTTGTGGAAATCTATTGTTATTTTTCGATGTATTTAAGTTAGAAAATGCAGGCGGCGAGTCGTCTTGTGCTGCCGCATCTACAATTCCTTCTAACCATATGCTAAAATGTAGTAAAGTTGGGTGATCTCCATTATTGGTTGAGAACCACTGCAACCGTAAGTGTTGCGGTAATTTATTTACTAATTCCCGCAGTAGCTGTGGATTTATCAAATAGCTATCGTGTCCCATATTCTTCAGCGAATGTACAACATTACACACAACAGTACCAAATTCCACAAGTTTGAACAAGGGGTCACTGACCGATATTTGTTGCGTTCGGCGAGCCTCTCGCATCAGCTCGTCAATCCTTGCGCTGGGGCGGCCGAAGCGACGTTCGAGCGTGCGGCGAATCTCGGCGACATTCCGTGGATCTACGAGCATCGCACGGACCGCTTCGCGCGCGGCGCCCTGCAGACTCTGTTGTAGCCGTACCAAGTTGTCGGCGTCGGTAAAGCCGCAGGTCTCTGTACCTTGGTCGAATAGAGCTGCGAATATAGCCCACTCACGTGGATCACCTGAAAACCTTGGTAAGTTTTTCAACAAATGGGCGCGAGCATGACTTAAGGCGTACTCAGAAGGGTGGGGTTGCACTGACACATTCACAGCACTTTTTTGCACATTCGGGACATGGTCTATTTTTACAATGTTATTGTTTGACGGTTGAGTCGGACGCGACGATTCCTGCAGCGTGTCTAGCCACGCGGACGTGTGGCGAAACGAAGCTTGGGACGCAGCGGCTCGGCTCTTCTCGTCCTGTCTCCTCCTCGATCGGCGGCTGTCGCCATCGTAGTCGTCATCATCTTCCGCCTCGATCTGCGCTTGAATAAGCCGTTTTTGGAGCTCAAGTTTCTCTTCTAGCGCTTCTATCTATATGCGCTGTGCGGCGGCGGCGGCCCTGGCGGCAGCCACATCGATGTCCGCGGCAGCCCTGGCGGCGGCTGCGTCCGCGGCGTTGTCCGCGGCGGCGGTCTCGGCTCGTAAGCGTGCTCGTTCTGCTGCGGCGTGTATCTCGGCTTCGATTTGCAGTGTCGCGATGCGGGCGGCCATCGATCTCGATGATCGGCGGCTCGTCGTCGATGTGGCTATAGACGGCGCTGTCTGGGGAACGATCGTGGCGCCGGTATCATCATGTGATCTCGTGGCGTCGCGCTCGGCGCTTCCGTCTACGTTTCTGGCGGCGATTCGCTCGCTTTTGCGGGCTGGCGTGCCGTTTTTTGACATCATATCGATTGATTTGTTACCACTATATCGTTAGGTTGTGGTAGGTAGGCACCGTTGTGCCGTCCGGTATTGATTTTAAACCGATTGAGCGAGTTTCAACGGTTTATTTGCAAATTTTATATTTTTCAGAAAAATATTTCCTTTCTGTTTTTTCTGATTTTAATCTAGCTCCTAAGCGGTTTTTTTTGTAGTATCTAGTCCAGAATCCGGCTCGAAGGACCAACGATTCTATGTAGTGGCAAATCCAGCGGTCAGCGGTTAAACCGATCGAAAATCTGCCACCTTATTTTAGGGTAGCCATAGAACGACAAGGTGCAATTTTGGTGGCACCCAGGGGTGATGTGAACCGGCGTTTTACTGCCGATGGCACACCAGGTACTCGTAGAGGCGTGTCTCTCCTCGGCGAGTTGCGATACAAGGTGACCTTAAGTTCTTGTATCGTACGGTCTCCTTTTGCAGATTCCGCAGCGATCTCTTTTCCTATAAGATCGATCTAGTCTCCACTAGTTTGTAAATCTAGCCGCTCGCATAATTGAGGCATCAAGGTATAAGCTGTTATTGTCGCTTACCGTTTGAAGAGCAGTACTGTCCTGCGAAGCGTAGATATCGTCGGGGTCGGGTTATAAACTCGGTCCTGTCGAAGTCTGGTCTCGCGAAGTTCTCTCTTGTGCACTCAATTATCGAAAGTTTTCCGAACACTGACTATTATTTTTGTCTCTACCGCTTGAAGGTTGAATAAAAAACTGTTTTCTTGTCACTTTATAATTCCACTTTCAATGTGGCTCATTTAAATTATAAATTCAATTATTTCTATTTGTTACATTGTGAAAAAAAAAAATTTAAAACAAAACATGTGACTTTTGTTTTTGTTGTTATTTTTCTTGCCTCTCGTTTCCATGGTTTCTCTCGTTTCCATGGTTTCTTAAATATACTATGTTAGTGATTCCCTTATTCAAAACTGTAGAATACATATATTCACGGCTTTGTTGTGTGGAATGTTTACGGTATTATGAATATTTTAATATTAATATTATTGGTAGTTAATTCTAAATACAACTATTTTGCCGAGACAAGTATGTAAGAAGAATTTTACTACAAAATCATAACCAGGAATTCTATATTTTCCGTCAGAAAAATATATCTGGAATAATAGCGTAAATGTGGGTGCAATAGTCGTAATTAAAATGCCATACGATAATGTTTGCAATAACATTAGATGGTATAACAATGATAATACATACATATGGTAGAATAACAATATTTACCATATGTGCGATATCCCGCCTCGTAACTATGCCGTCTGACGGGGATATCAAGTGGGTTACTGGTGGATCATTTGGTTGCTTGTGCAAAGTTTAGTTGACAGTGGAAGCGTTTGAAAACTTATGATGAGTATTAAAAGGTGAATTATCGATATGGCGATCGCTAATCAAAACTCACGTACCTTGACGGTCATGTAGCTGCAGCAGTGGGATGCGCGCTGCTGATTCCGCTTCTGCGTAGCGCGCACGGCACGATCGAGGGATTCGTGCGGCGTGTCCGGCACGACGCGTGCGCTGATTCAAGTGTATGTCGCGTGCGATGCGCTGTTTCCTGTAGGGTGCAGTCGTAACACTCCCGTAGGATCGCTGTGCCTTTACAACGAATCCGAGTCCGCGATTCCGAGACAACAAACGAGGTTTTTGTCTGAGTCGGCGAGGCCGTGACCGCGGTCGAAAATCGTTGCCACCGTTCGAAAGTGACAGACTCACCCGCCGCCCGTTCGAAAGCGGGCGATGTTGCCAACTGTCAGGTGTTTGTGAGTTGACAGCTCTCACCAATCGATAATTGAATTATGCAAAATAATATGAAAAATTAATTCGAATTTATCCATAACAATATCGAACACCATATAATATAGTATATAAATACGTCTTTTGGTTGGTGTATAATATCAAATATATTTTTGCAGAGGCTATCGAGTAAGACCCGTTTCAGAATTGCATTCCAGTTTGTTTGAGAGCACTTCCATACATCTCTACACTGTCAGCGCTAATGTGCTGCATCACCAAGATGACAACGCATTACCATTGATTTTATTACTGTCGCGTTTATTTTGGCGTCTGCAGACGCTCCCAAACAAACTGGAACGTTAACACAGAGACGCGTCCGGCCGACCGGCGGCGAACTGAACTGAAACGGGCCTTATAAGCATAAATTTAAAATTGATGCTTATAAGGCCCGTTATCGTCTCTTTTTATTTATTTAATAAAAAGCACAATATTATTAACTTCGGTACATTATTACATTAGCAATAGGGGCTTCATTGTAAACAGTATTAAAATAGAGAGCACCATAGCCGAGTATTTCTTTTATTTTTATTCTTTTATTTATACTAGCTGCGCCCCGCGGTTTCACCCGCGTGGTGATGGAAAATTGTGATAATACTACTAATAGAAACATATATATTTATACATTATATACGTGTAACTCCAACGATTTTTGCGGCGCACGCCAGAATAGCTCGCAGATGGCAGATTTTTTTCCTACCTTCTTGACACTTATCGTTATATTTTAGATAATTCACACTATATCTTTATAAATTATAGCCTATGTGTTATTCTGATGTGTAAGCTATATTATTGTAAAGTTTCATCAAAATCCATTTAGTAGTTTTTGCGTCGAAGAGTAACAAACATCCATACATACATTCTTACAAACTTTCGCGTTTATAATAGTAGTAGGATTTAACAGGGAAAACATACAGCGCTACAAAAAATATTACAATTACATTACATTACATTTCTTCATATCAACGTCGCCTAACTAGGTCTAGTAACCTGGCTGGCCTTATTACGTACTAAGTAAGCAATGGCTTGTGCATAAGTCCAATTAGATATTTTAAAAATAATTTAAACACTTAAAAGTAAACGAAAGTAGGCCATCAGATACGGCAACATGCAAAATGCTCACAAAATTAATGTTCATTGATGACAATTTAAACCATTTTCTTCTAATCAATTAATAATAAAAATTAACTAATAATAATAAGCAAGGTAGGTATCAATTATCCATAACTCTAAAAACTAAGTCATTAATATGTCAATGAGTTTTTCAGTCTGCCAGTCTGCGAATAATATTTTAACAAAATATCACAAATATCACAAACAAAATAATAAAATATTAAGTTAAAGAAATTTCAATAAGGCTTGATAAAGGTTAAATAATAATTATGGCCGAAATAATAACATAACATAGAAATAGTGAGAGGATTAATTATACATATGCATGTGTAACGGGAATATAGAAAGACTGGAAGACTACTTTAGACAAGGCGCCACCTCCGTTTTTAAAGGAAAACGTGGAAAACTAAATTTTTCAAAAAAACCAAAGAAACAAGTAAAAAGAATTACAAAAAAAAACTGAATAAAAGCTGAACAAAATCTCAGGGGGAGGGTATTTTAACACTTTTCTAATAATCTAGCCTAGAGGTAGGTTTTCCGCAAATAAAACAAATAAAATTCAGTGCAGAAATACATATATTGAACAAAAAAAATAATTACCAAAAAAAATACAATTTTTAGTTTATCTTACGATGGATTATGGTGGTTACATGGAAAATACGCGTTCTGGCCCGAGACTACTCACAAGGCATTTAAAATTTAACAATCCAGGTATAAGAAAAATGTGGTTTTATAAAAACCCGAAAAAACCAAATGATGAAAATGTGGTCTGTGGTGACAGGTCGACCAATAAGTGGCAGAAGGCTCTATCCGAAATGGATTAGGAGAAATCTCATTATTTTTTGAGGCCTATACCGGCGTGCGCAAGTAAAAACTGGAACCAAAATGAAAAAAACATCGACCTGAATCATGGCGATCGCGAAAGCATTGCAACAAAAATTAGAAGAAACGAAACTCACCTGTCTTTAATGGTAATTTGCACTACATATTTTAATTCTGCACTCAAAGTGGGTGATTCCCTTATTAGGTTTTCACTCTCTCTTTAAAAAACTTTTGTTCTTCCGCGGCGGAGCCGGAGCACCAGCTCTGACCCATCTTCGAAACAGGAAATGAATACCGACAGGAAGTCGTCTTGCCAACTCACCATTACCAAAAACACGAATGTCTTTACTCTATGACATAGAGGGTAGATTTACTTCCAAAAAATTTTAATAAAATTAAAATTTTATGTAGTGTTTTCTTTTTAATTAATATTATAATTTAATAGTTGAAATTTATGTATTTATTTATTTATTTTTAATAAGGTTATTTCCATAATAGCAACAATAAGGTCATCTGACAGCTGTCAAGGAAAATTTTGATAATTTCGAAAAAGCAACAATAAACAACGTTTCGGGACATGAAAAGGTTATAGAAAACCCTGAAAAGTAACCTTTAATTATAATTCGTGACACAAGCGCGAAAAAAAGGAATTTCTGTTACACATGTTACAAGTTGAAATATATGTTTGAATAAAATCGAAAAAAAAGGTAAAAACATACTATGAAATCGAAGACTATTGAGGTTGTTTGACATTGTAAATATGTTTAAAAACGAATTTACCGCGTGAATTATGTAGCACTCGAAGTTTCGGCGATGTTTCAACCGCCGTTGTCAACGGCAAACAACGGCGGTTGGGACATCGCCGAAACGTCGGGTGCTACAAAATTTACGCGATAAATTCGTTTTAAACCTATTTATAATAAAAACACACTAACAGCGATTTTTTTTAAATAAACGAAAAATAAAAATAAATATACGTAAGAGCGTCAAAAATTCTCCTCTTTTCGTGAAGCACTAGTCTTAGCTCTCGGCCAATAAACAGAAAGTGATCATTCAAAAATGGGATGTACTAGCTCCGTCCGAAATGGTACCTATCAATCATGACCGCAATTCTTTGTCTGTCGTAGAGTTCAATTTCCTGAATATTTAATATTCTGAATCTCGTAGCGATGAAACTGGGTCGTTATTCATCGTCAGCGTTAAAGACGTTTGGAAAAGATCGCTTTTTTAAGATAATTCCAGTTGATACGCAGGATATTTTGGGTAAAATGTGAATAAAAGAATCCACTAGAAGCAAACGCAGTAATCTGTACTTTTCACGTTTTGAGCAGAAAGCAAAAATCCGTCGCTCGTTAGTTTTGGCCTCTACTTTAACCCTATCGAACCTGCAGACGCTGATAGACTATTGGGATACTATGTCACTTCGAAGTTTCTTTCTTGACGTCCACTGGGGTTTTATGTATAATTTATCATGTTAACCGAACATGACTTATACATATGTAACGGACCTTAAGTCCACTACATACGATCAACAAATGCATCGATTTCCAGTGAAATCCACTGACACAATTCAGCTATTATTTTGACTCGTGCAGCTATGAATCAGCACGATGAAACAATACTTTTACTCAGAATATTTCAAATTGCATCATTGCACGGCCTATCTAAACCGGCCAAAAAGCAACCAAATTATCAGTCCCCGATTGATCACCTTCCCCCAAGGTTGCGACGGCATATCCGGTACCCTTCTACGAGGTCGCTCAACGGATCCGGCTCCTTGGTTTCCTTTCCTCATTTTCCCTGAGTCTCGAAGCATCAACTTGCGGTGTCAACTACAACGGGCGAGCCACGTCACCACAGGTCGTCTTAACGATTTTTCGTTCTGTCGCCCTGCAGTGAACGTAGAAGACTTGGACAGAACAATCCAACGTCCAGCTACGTCACAACCCGCAAGAGACTATAACCTCAAAAAACTAATTTCCGTGTTTGGAAGAAACAAGGTAGAAACTCCCAAAACCCAAAAGAATGAAAGCAAAAAAAAGGACGCCACCTCCTTTTAAAGAAAAAGAAGGAAACTAATTATATTAAAAAAAGATACCCGAAAGAAATTTTGAAAGATACCCGAAAGAAAATTAACCTAAAAAAAATATCGATCTCAGAGAGTGGGTTATATTGATCGGCACTGAATTTGGCCAACAGAAAACCCCTTTCCTCAGACACAAAAGACTACAGCACAAAAAGAAACACAAGGTTATGCAAAGTATCCGTGTTTATTCGCCCACAGGCACCCTTTTCTTCAAATTCCGCTTATCGGCACGTCACATGTGTTCAGTCAAATAGAGGTTAATTCCGGATATGAAGGCAAATTTCCTGACGTGGAGGCAAGTCTCGTCACATTTAGTGACGATTTCGTTACTTAATTAGCAGCAATTAAAATACGCATGTGTCAGAAGGTCATAGATGCCGCAAGCAGATAAATCACACACACTTCACATAACAAATTTTTTTACCGCCAGGCGGTCACTCTCCGATTTACTCCTTACGGCGGTCGCCAATTCTCACAGCCCAATCTCTCTGTCTCTCTTAGCCATGTTGAAGCGAAATTGAATGATTGCAGGACGGCGGAAGTCAGCCATAACAGGTAGGGCTAGACCAGCACAACCGCGATTAATCGCCAGAATCGCCTAGAGCGATAAAAATTACGACTGCACAGCTCTATCTGTCAAAAATTTGATGTTTACGAAATTTCGTAAAAGGTTCATTTAATTGTCATAATATGGGAGAAAGTCATGAAAACAGCGAAAACCAACAGGAAACATGACTAAACACGGGGAAAACATGGAAAAACGGGTGCAGCGAACATAATCTGCACAAAGGTGCGAAAAACAAGACAACAAAATAAGCAGTTTTTGTTACAGCCCCCTCCAAAAAAAGAAATCGGAAGAGCCAACGACGATTTCAGACGAATCGTCCCGATTCAATTTATCCTACTATAGGATAACAAAAACGTCAAAGCATCAACTAACAACTCCTAACTTAACAAACCTTCTTCACGTTAACTATAATCAATTAATCCGTTCAGTAACAATAGCAGAGGCAAACTTTTACCAACTAAAACTTACACCCATTACTCTTATCACTAGAGTAAGAAAAGAAAATCACGAAATTAAACCCAACACCAACATAACCAAAAAAAAACTTATGGAACTCCGACAACTTCCAACAACTAAGGAAGGATCAACTCATTGCGGATACCCGACTCCTACCGAAAACAACAATAACTCTAGCGTTAGACCTCGACTAAACGTTTACTTACTAAGAGACTATAGTAGTTGTCATTTACTACCTTTCATACCAATCCCCATTCATTCATCCCGGACATGAGACATTCTTACAACAATAATGCTAGATAGAAATGCTAGCATGACTGACAAAACAAAATGATTTCAGCTATTGATACCACTTGGTACAATGCCTTTGTAAAGACAATTTAAAGGGCTCATTTTAGTTTCACCCAAGATAGACAATTTTTGTAATAGAATGTTAACGCGAAGAACTCCGATACTACTATTCTGAACTATTCGGATTTAGCTTAAAATCTTTAATATGCCAGGAACCTATATTCTTCCCTGTAGCATTTTCTAACTCGTACACTAACGCAGAGAGTTTTTTAATTATTTTACATTTTTCATATTTTGGGGCAAATTTGGAAATGTAATAATTCCCAGCATTACTTAGATAATAAGTCTTTTTATAGATCGTATCGCCTACTTGAAATTCCGCAGGACGGTGTTTTCGATCATAGTAAACTTTATTATGTGCATGTAATTTTAACAATTTCTGCCGCACTACATGAAAAATGTTAGATAATTCACTCAAATTTTGAGCGTAAGACAACCTACTACCAAAAATAACCTCTGCTTGAGATTCCGGCGCCTGAGCATAAAAAGAACCATTCATTATTGGTTCACGACCATGGACTAGGAAAAATGGACTGAACCCTGTTGATTCCGAGACTGCCGCGTTAATGGCCATCTGAATCTCAGAAAGGCAGAGATCCCAGCTGCGATGATCGTCTTTTACACACAACGATAACGCAGTGACCACACTACGATTCTGACGCTCAGTTGGATTAACTTGAGGGCAATATTTCGGGTTTAAATATACTTTTGGAATTTTATATTTCGCAATCAGTTCAGTGAACTCCCTTCCGATAAACTGTTTTCCATTGTCTGAAATTAAATACTGCGGAACACCATAGCGAAGGAATACATTATGTTCAACGACGTAACTTACAAGTTTACTGGTAGCACGTTTTAACGGAAAAAGTAAACAGTATTTGCTAAAACAATCTGTCACCACGAGAATATGCATATTTCTGTTCCTCGTCATCGGATAAGGACCCAACAGATCGACCGAGACCATTTGGAACGGGAAGGCACAGGACTTAGGATTTCCTAACTGACCCAAAGGGGAAATATTTGAATGTTTGTATTGCTGACAAGTTTCACATTTAGAAACAAAGTTAACTACGTCTCCGTGTAAATTAGGCCAAAAGTAACGAAGACAAAGACGACGGTGTGTCTTAAAAAATCCAAAATGCATAGCCAAATCAGACTCATGATTTTCTCGAATAAGCTTTTCTCTAAGCTGCAACGGAACAACTAACTTCCAATCGTAACAACTGGTGAGTTGATACTTGCTTTTAGAGTACCTAAACAATTCATGGTCCTTAATCTGGAAATTTGGATATCCAGCGGGATTTTCAGACACTGCCTTAAACAAATCGTTGTACCATGAGTCGGAAACAACAGACAGAGAGGAAACGGGAAGCAACCGAGATAACGTGTCGGGAACCACATTATCGACACCTTTCTTGTGGACGATCTCGAAATCAAAAGCAGATAGACGAATACCCCATCGAGCCAGACGGCCGGTAGGATTTTTTAAGCGCAAAAACCAACGTAAGCTGGCATGATCTGTAAAGATAGTGAATTTGGGACCGCCCTCCAAGTAACCGCGAAAATGCTCGACAGCATGAATAACACTTAGGGCTTCGCGTTCGGTAGCCGAATATCGCGTCTCAGCGGGTAAAAGTGTTCTACTCGTGAAAGCGATAGGATGATCGACGCCATCCACTTCCTGGGTTAAAACTCCGCCTAAACCGTACAACGATGCATCGCAATGAAGAGCGAACGGTTTTGAATAATCCGGACAGGCCAAAATCGGACTAGAAACTAAGGCCGATTTCAGTTTTTGAAATGCCTCTTCCGCCTCGGGCGTCCACTCATAAGGGGGAGCACCTTTGCGGGTACTTGTCAACCGAGATAAGGGAGCAGCAATACTAGAAAAATTTTTAATGAACCGACGATACCAACCGGCCATACCAAGAAAACTCTTTACCATTTTTGGAGAATTTGGAGTAGGAAAATCGAGAATACATTTTACCTTCTCGGGATCGGTATGTAGACCGTGAGAATCAACTACATACCCTAAATACTTCAATTCCTGACGGAAAAACTGACACTTCTTGAAATTTATAGAATGGTTGGCATACAACAAGCGATCTAATACTTTGTTTAACAAAGTTATATGTTCTTCAAAAGTAGCAGATACAATAATTATGTCATCTAGGTAACAGAAAACTTTGTTTTCGAAAGAGGGATCGAACAATTTGTCAGCCAGTCTTTGCATGCACGCCGGCGAGTTTCTTAGGCCGAAGGCGCAAGATCTGAAGCAGAAGAATCCTCGACCAGGAACAGTGAAGCTACACTTCTCTCGTGAAGAAGGATCCAAAGGGATTTGCCAAAAGGCAGAGGATAAGTCGATAGAAGATAAATAATTCGCATCTCTCAAACTGTCCAAGATAGTAGTAATTCTCGGCAGGGGATACGCATCCGGTTTCGTGATAGAGTTCAGCTTCCTGCTATCGAGACAGAAACGAAGAGTACCATCTGACTTTGGAACAAAAATTGTTGGATTATTCCAACCCCCGGAACTAGGTTCGACAACACCTAACTCTAACATCTTATCAACTTCTTCATTCAACAGCGCCAATCTAGCTGGAGACAAAGGATAGTAACGCTGTTTCACTGGAGGATGATCTCCAGTATCAATAACCTGGGACAACAAATTAGTACGACCGAGACCTTTGACTTCGGAAGAAATTTTTTTAAAATTATTGATCATCCTGTCTGCTAGCGATCGCTGGTCTCCAGTCAATGAAGCAAAAGGCCGCAAGGCCCTCACTTCATTGACTCGATGCCAAACAATCGCATCGCAGGACTCAAACTTGACGAATTTTAATATTTCCGGAGCCAACTCAAATTCTCGGACAAAATCAATTCCCAAAATAAGGGAAGTACCTATATCAGGAGCTACAACAGCTCGAATAACCTGGCATCGATTATTGAATTTAAAAGGAAGAAACATAGACCCAATCGTCTTAACCGAACTTGCATTAGCAGTGGATAAAGTCACCAACGGAGACTTATTAAGAGTAAAACCGATATCAACTAAATATTTATGTGAATCAGCACCCAAAATCGTTACACTCGATCCAGTGTCGAGTAATCCACAAACAGTTATATCACCAAGTGAAACTTCTAAGAAAGGGCGACGGTTATCCTTCTCATTTGCAAACAATATCGAGGCAGAATGTAGAAAATCCTCTATTCTGCCCCGCCTTTCGAGTTTTTTGGCTCTGAAACCGGGGAATTACCAGGCCGGTTATTCTTAGAACATTCCGGACAAGTGGCTACCGTGTAGTTAAACCTACCACAACGATAGCAATATTTAGAATAGCCATGATGAGTGCCACCGCGTGAACCACGCGAACTATTATTGGCTCCTTGGTTGTAATTACCAGAAGACGAATTAGCATAAGAAAAATCATTACGGGAAAAATTTCCACGATTAAAACCGCCACGATGAAAACCACCGCGATGAGAACCACCACGATTAAAACCACCACGATTGGATGGACCAGCAGAAGAAACGTTACACTCTTTTAACTTCTGTTCAACTTTCACTTCCTCCGTCGCACATTTGGTAGGAGACTCGTCGACCGCATAAACTGCTTTCGAGCCAGAAGGCTTGACCTTCGCTTGGGCAGGAGTGGCTGCATTAGATGCGTTGATACGCTGTTGTGCATTTTCAACTTTTTTTCCTAAACGCAGAAGTTCGTCGATTGAATTTATATCAACTAGCATGAAATGTCGTTGGTAAGAAATTGAGATATTTGAAAGGATAATTCCTAATTGTTCCTCACCAGACAATGGCCTTGACAACCTGTTGAAATAGCCCAACATGACGGAAACAAAAATATGCATCCTCTCGTCCGACTTTTGCTTGCGTCCCCGTACAAACGACAAAACTTCAGCATCGTAATTTAAACTGCCAAAATCGGAGCGGAGTGCAGCAACTAACTGCTTCCAACTGGAAATGCTCGAAGCTCTAGCACGGTACCAACTAAGCGCTTGTTTCTGGAATAGTTCACAAGCCGATTTCAGCATCCTGGCATCCGAGATATTACGCGAAAACCTAATCTCATCCAATCGTTCTAAGAACTCGACCACACAGGAATCGCCGTCAAATGTGAAACCAAGATTTAAAGGTTTAAGAATGCGTTCATCAGAAATGACAAAGTTATTGTCCAAAGGAACTGGTTTCGTATCAACATGCTGTATATACGGAGCTGACGTCACTTCAGAATTCCTGCCCAAAGGAACCACCTCAGGACTAAGCTTCTCACCCTCGTGCAATGAAGTAGAAGGTATCGGAAGAACTACAGGATTTGGTAACGGGCTAGGCGAACGAACAATATCTAAATATTTTTCTAACAAAACGACAATTTCCAAAACTTCCTCCTTTAAATTATCTAATAATTTCTTGGAGTCTGAATTAGCAGGATTTATGCGTGAAATTCTATGAAAGATATGTGCAGTTTTAGTGCTAATTCGTTTATATAAAAGTTTCTGTTTGCTATTCATAAATTCCTCTATAAGTTCTTGGAGACATGAAAGTCTAATCGAACATTCTTGAAATTCTGAATCCGGATCTAAATCCGTTGAGGTAATTGATTCTGCGGGAAATTCCCTTAAGAGTGAATTAAATTGTTTTCTCATCGCTTCAACATTGGTTGGAGTGACCTCACGAATCGTGAACTCATAATCGAGTTCTGCCTTTACTAAATGTGACGCAGCATAATACACTATCGCTGGAGACGCCATCATGTCTATATATATAATTTAAATCCCACCAAAAAAATTAAAACCAAAATAAATAAAAAATAATAAAAAAATAAAATGGAATAAACTGACTTTTTTTTTACTGCTTGCGGCACTTCTGATCACTTTTTGCTGCTTACCTCCACCAAGATATGTTGCCTTCACATCTGAAAATTAACAAAAAATAATTAGTATGATATTAACAAACTTAAACGGCAAGCGTAAAACTTTTTCGCGGAAACCGCCTTAAAATAACAAAATCTGCTGCTAAACAATTGCCTTTAAATCTAAGATTCAGACAAAAAAAATATAGTAACCATAAAAAAACGGCAAGTACAAAATACTTCTTTGCGGTAACCGCTTTAAATTACAAAAAGAATGCTGCTATATAATGACAAAAGATGATGTTCAATACAAAAAACAAAAAGACGGTGCTTATAAACCTCTTTCACGGTAATCGCTATGAATGAAAATTATATAAAAACAAAAAAAAATGCTTCTAATTTTTTTTATACAATTTTAAAACAAAGTGCTTAAAAAATCGTGCTTCAATGGCTGAGGAAAAGAATATTCTGGAAGCCAAAATCCAATTTACAGGCCTAACGTTGGAGCGCCAATTTTATAACCTCAAAAAACTAATTTCCGTGTTTGGAAGAAACAAGGTAGAAACTCCCAAAACCCAAAAGAATGAAAGCAAAAAAAAGGACGCCACCTCCTTTTAAAGAAAAAGAAGGAAACTAATTATATTAAAAAAAGATACCCGAAAGAAATTTTGAAAGATACCCGAAAGAAAGTTAACCTAAAAAAAATATCGATCTCAGAGAGTGGGTTATATTGATCGGCACTGAATTTGGCCAACAGAAAACCCCTTTCCTCAGACACAAAAGACTACAGCACAAAAAGAAACACAAGGTTATGCAAAGTATCCGTGTTTATTCGCCCACAGGCACCCTTTTCTTCAAATTCCGCTTATCGGCACGTCACATGTGTTCAGTCAAATAGAGGTTAATTCCGGATATGAAGGCAAATTTCCTGACGTGGAGGCAAGTCTCGTCACATTTAGTGACGATTTCGTTACTTAATTAGCAGCAATTAAAATACGCATGTGTCAGAAGGTCATAGATGCCGCAAGCAGATAAATCACACACACTTCACATAACAAATTTTTTTACCGCCAGGCGGTCACTCTCCGATTTACTCCTTACGGCGGTCGCCAATTCTCACAGCCCAATCTCTCTGTCTCTCTTAGCCATGTTGAAGCGAAATTGAATGATTGCAGGACGGCGGAAGTCAGCCATAACAGGTAGGGCTAGACCAGCACAACCGCGATTAATCGCCAGAATCGCCTAGAGCGATAAAAATTACGACTGCACAGCTCTATCTGTCAAAAATTTGATGTTTACGAAATTTCGTAAAAGGTTCATTTAATTGTCATAATATGGGAGAAAGTCATGAAAACAGCGAAAACCAACAGGAAACATGACTAAACACGGGGAAAACATGGAAAAACGGGTGCAGCGAACATAATCTGCACAAAGGTGCGAAAAACAAGACAACAAAATAAGCAGTTTTTGTTACAAGACCAACGCCTTTACCGCGAGATAGCCAGTATGTTACCTGGCGGGCCGACCCTCGCGCCCTTGCTTCCAATTGTGACCAGATTTCTCCGGTCTCTCGATTGGTTCCGAGTTCGAGGTCGCTTGCGCGGTCCTCTCCCTTACGAAGCGGTGAAACGGTGTGCACCGAATCTATCGCGGACCAAGGCGTCCTTTGCCCGACTCTGAACCGGGATCGGATGGCCAATGGTCATTTCAAGAGCAGTCGCCGTAAGGTAGGCAACCACCCCCGCTCTATAGGAAACAATACAGTTCCCAGACTCCCCCGACTGTTAGTCGGAGAGCACAATCGATTGGCTTGCGCCGCTCGGTGCGCAGACCGTCCAGGAGCGCCAGAGGTTTGATTCCCAGGGGAGACTGGTTGACCCAGTGTCCTACCCGGGTTCGCACCCCATGCGTGGAGGCCATCGGATGGGTGTTGACCCGTGAGTGTGACCGACCCTGAACACATGAATCATCGTGGCCACCTCATCATTATCCCGTTAGCTCTCGAAGCATCAGTCTGTAATCCCACAGACTCGAGCCGTGCCCAGTACAAGATACTAGGAGCACACATACAATCCTCATCCACTCTCCTACATAACCGCCGTCGCGCAACCCTCGCGTCTCGATAAAATAATTCGGGTACTCGTTAATTCGGCAAGCGTTATAACTGGCAATATTCAATCGATTCAATCAATAAATATCTTCTGCTTCATCAAAACCGCCTTTAAATACGGAGATAACTCATAAGTTGACACCACCACCTCACATAGAATAATTTGGAGTCTTGTGAGGGGTGGTCCCTCACACATACCACCTTGATCAAAAAGATCAGGAATCACCACCGTGTAGCGCTCCTAGTGTCCCGATTTCAATTCTCTTTTTTTGTTAAGTTGGCACGTCTGTTCGTGACATCTGGTATCATTTTTAGCTCGATAGCTTGACATTCGTAAAAGTTATGGCGTATATAGTGCACCTGCCTTTTGATGTGTCGGCGATTTTTTACGATTTTAAAAATGGAATTAACTTTCAAGCAAAGAGTTTGCATTAAATTTTGTGGAAAAATCGGATTCAACGGTGCAAAGACTGTGGAAATGTTGAAAAAGTGTTTGGGCAGCAATACTTTATCGAAAAGAAAAGTTTATGCGTGGCACGAACGCGTCAGAACTTGTCTAACGTCCGTCGAAGATAAAAATAGAAAACTGAGGAAAACGTTGAAAAATTGAAAGGAATGTTGACCAAAAACCGCAAATTGGCCATCAGAGAGATGGCAGAGGAGTTTAACATCGCATATGGATCCGCTCAAGCCATTGTGGTTAATGATTTGGGCCTCAGAAGTGTTGCTGCAAAACTGGTGCCGAAAGACCTGAATTTCATGCAAAAAAGGGACCGCGTTGACGTCGCAAAAGACATGATTTCCAAGGCTGAATCTGATCCAACATTCATCAAACGGATCATTTCTGGAGACGAGACATGGATTTATGAGTATGACACGCAATCCAGACATCAAGCGAGGGAATGGCGTGCACCGAATGAACCACGATCGAAAAAACCACGTCCTTTTAAGTCGAAAAAGAAGGCGATGCTAACAGTTTTCATGGATTACAAAGTTGTTTTGTATCATGAATTCCTTCCAGATGGCCAGACCGTCAACAAGGAGTATTATTTGAGCGGTTTGAGACGTTTGCGTGAAGCAATTCGCAAAAAAAGATCGGGTTTGTAGTCTAACAACTCGTAGATTTTGCACCACGATAACGCACCGTCGCAGAATGCGATCAATATCCGTGACTTTTTGGCCAAAATCAACACAAATACCATCCAACAGCCACCGAATTCGCCTGGTTTGGCTTCCTGCGACTTTTTCCTATTCGGTCGACTCAAGAAACCGCTCCGTGGAACGCGTTACAGCATCCGATATGAGGTCATGGAAAAATCACTGACCCCTCTGATGGCCATACCGAAAATCAAGAGCCAGACATATTTCGAGGTTTGGATCAAGCGCTGGCATAAGTGCGTTGCAGTCGATGGGGAGTACTTTAAAGGGGACAATATCAATTTTGATGAATAAACTTGTATTTTCGATTTCTTAAATAAATTCCTGATACTTTTTGATCAAGTTAGTATATACGTCAAACGTGAACAGTATCAAGTAGGACGTATAGAAACGTCCTCGAAATATATGTTGTACCCTGTACGAATGTGTGAGTCGTCGGTACGTGTATTGACACGAATTTAAGGCCATGGGCATATTACGGTACGTATAGTTTCCGGAGAATTTGTCGACACACATGGAACCGCGAGCTATGAAAAAAAATCGCGCCGGATTTAAATTCTGTGGATTGTTGACGAAAAAATATAGGTTTTATTGTCTTTTAATTAACTCTAAGCATTGATAAAAGAAATGAATAATAATACATTACGTAAAAAAGTGTGAGCCCGTTGCACAGTAAAAATAGTGCCCGTTGTATGTTGCGTAATTAAAAAGGGACTTCCCCGGTTAACACGTTAAAGCCTACTGTCCCCGTCTCGCCCGCACGTTTATTATTTACGGTAAAAAGTCGATCGAGGTTCGATTGGTTTCATAATCTAAGATCGAAATGGCTATAGTAAAATATTGCTACCAAATTGTTATACTATTTTTTTAAACGAACATAATAATCATTAAAAAATCTAAATAATCAATAAATAATAGAAATAATCGAAAACAACTATAAAATAAATCTAAATATGAATTATTTAATATAAAAATCTCAATTAACTTTAGTATATATAAAAGGAAATTTAATTGTCCGAAATGTGAGGGTGTGTAAATTATTTTCTATAAATGCGTTGCTATTTTTGAAATGTCGTGAGGACACATACAGTGTCCGTTCTTCCTTTACTAAACAACCACTGAACCGGTAATCCGGTACTGGCAAGGTGCCGGTCAAACTCCTCGCTCAAGTCATCGATATTAAGCTGAGTTTCACAAGCCGTTGCTATAAATATTACTAAAGAATGAAAATGAAATGAAGCATTTTTAAAAACCACCACAAATATACGAGGCTACAATATACAAGGTGGGTCAAAAGGTGTTGGCGGTTTAAATATGAAATTTTAAAAAACTACGAAGCATACGAAATTTTTATTTTTATTTTTGATTGATCTTGGAATTTTTATGTCCTAAAAATATTGTTTCTTTGTATCTTGTATAATTTTCTTTTGAGTTTCTCCAAATTTATCGGATTATTTTCATAGACCACCGATTTAAGGACGTCCTATATAAAAATCACATGGAGTTAGGTCTGGGCTACCTGGAGGCCATTCAATATCCCCTCATTTTGAAATAAGTCTTCCCGGTAACATTTCCATCAGCAGGTGGTCTATAGACACCCTAGTGGTATGGCACGTGGCACCATCTTGTTGAAACCATATCCTCGAGGTAACGCTTTGAAATTCTTGCAAAGCCGTGTCCACGAACCCTCGGTTGCAGTAATTGTGGGCTCTCACCGTCACCGTGCGCCCTCTTTCGTCCACAAAAAGGATGGCCCGACAACGCCGTTTGCCGTTATTGCAGCCCACACGACAATTTCAGGGCTGTAAAGTGGACGTTCATTCAGACTTTGGGAATCGTTCTCTGACCAGAATCGACAATTTTGTTTGTTCACTTGACCATTAAGATGTAAATTCGCCTCGTCAGTGAACATCATGTTAAAAATCGTTGAATCGGTCGAGCCTCAGATTAACGAAGTTAAGTCAATTATTAGCATCATCGTTCATGGCGACTAAATTTCTAAGAAGCGACGCGTCTAGCAATATACACCCCGCCTCCCCGTATTGAGCAGATTCCGAGACATTAAGGGATCAAATCGCCAACACCCTTTTGGCCCAACCTGTATATGACGTGCTTCTCCAGCAATATGCTTGTGATATACTTTCATTGTTATAATTAACAAGAAAGCGGTTAAAAGCGTCAAAATAATTATTATACTTACGACGAAAATCCACACCTTCTTCCTGCCCAACAGTACAGTGGTCTTTTTGGCGCGTGACCAAATAGAGCTATCTCACTGATAGATTTTGAGTTTTTGAGAGATTTGCACGCACAGGCATGGAAGATTGTCATGAGTGCTTGTAATATTACGATTAAAATCCAATTTTAATTCGATTTTGCTCATTCTACAGTTATATTTAAAATGTTAAGTGATAGGTTTTTCGTTTAATTTATAACATTAAAAAGTTATTTTTGATCAGAGTATCAGAGTCAGTTCGATCAGGCATTTTCTTATCGATCCCAGTTTTAAAACTAATAATAATATGTAGAAAAAAAAATGGTAGCTATAGTATTTTTTAAAGACAATATTAAATAACATCAAATTGTTTTTTTATTATTTAAATTCTGAATTTATTGTAACTTTAAAATTATTTCCAAATTACATTTTTTATGTTTTTTAGGATCTTTTTTATTTATATTTTATTTAATGGGCTACTAAATAGTTGTTATATTGATACTTTTTTGTGAATCGTCAGTTAAATGCCACTTAGGACTAATTTAAGTCTTACCTAAATTAGTCGTAATTTAATTTTAACTTGATATGATAATTTAACATGCAGAGTACATATAGGATATTATGCTGTAATAAGAATTTATGTGAAAATATTAGTTAAATTTAATGTATATGTTAGAGAATTGTTTGTGAAATAGTTTGGTACGGAAACCTAAAAAAGCATCGCCACAAATAAAACCCTCATAAAAATATTTTCTGGCTGAGACGCCCTTACGATTCGAATAAAATGTGGTGAGGTGCAGAATTAGTAAGAAATATTCCTGTTCCTCCATTGAAAGTGCTCATAATAAAGGACGGTGTACAGTCGAATGGGCGAATTTACATCGCAAACGCATAGCGGCGGCGGAAAAGTGGCGAAACAAAGGCGTCGCGACGCTGCGGCGCATTTCCCGCGCAAATTCCGACCGTCCGGGGATTTTCGGGATGAGCCGCCGCCGCGCGGGGCTTACAGCTCGTGAGCTTATTTACGCTCGAACTTCTGGCGTCGCTCATAATATTAGGTCGCACTAAAAGGTAGCGCTATTCCTCGGCCACCTCTCCCATTACGACACAAGAGCGGCGACGAGAATGAAAGTTGACAAAATCGACACTTTGGGATTTATATTGACCTATCAAATGAAATTGAAGACTATCGTGGTGGTTTGACATTATAAATGACAAGTACATATATTTAAAAAAATAAGAAACTCGACTGCCGCTACAGAAAGTGAGTTATTGTATCTATAACAAGGTAGAGAGGACGAGTAAAGTATAGAACATAACAACAAAATAAGACTGATTTTATTAAATATCTTCTTTATATTTGATACATTGATGCAATGCATCTTTCATTATCTTAATGACATTTGATTGAAACCTTAAATAATTATATAAAATTTAACGCCCTCTATACTAATTTGTATGTACTCTTTCGAACTATCTTTTTATATTAGTACCATTTCTGGTCGCTTGATGTAATTTAGTGTTTATTAATGTAAACAAAATTGATGAGAGCGATTTGACCCCCTTCCCATGTATTGAGCGATTTTTGCCCATAATCAAACATTATCCTGAAGGTCTAAGCTATTCAAAAATATTTATTTCATTGAGATACCCGATTTTCCGTTAGCTTCTGGAATCATTTGTAGTATTTTACTTGTAATTACTTGTAATTATTTTTAGTATGCTTTTTATGAAATATTGGTAGTTGATATTCATTTATTTATTCATATAATGATATATACATATATGTATATTTCCGGAATGTACTCAATCAGACCTTTCATTTAACACTAAACACGATGTATTTAATTTAATTCATTGACATTTAGACAACTACTTAATATTTAAACAGTTAATGTACCCTATGATACTCGGGATGACATAACGATTCTAACAATACCACACACTTCTAAGTCATTTAAGGGTTTAGAAGTTATGGTGGAATAAAGAAACGGAAAACATATATGAATACATACAGAAACTGAAAACATTACACTCCTTTTTTGTTGGGCGTGTAAAAACTGATTTCATTTAGTGAAGTTAGTAGCACCCGAAGTTGCCTGAATTTAAACTTTTAACATCTCTTCAGCGCGGTCGTCCCGACCAGAGTAAGAAAGAAAGAAAGAAAAAATCGGTTGTCACACCAAGCTTTTCCGGCAACCAGACATACCTCCCTCCCCCCTCCCCCCCACCCCTCTTTTCCCCACTCGCGCGCCAAATCCCAAGACAACGCCCTCACGTCAAGAGTTGCGATGGCTGCCATTGAAGATGCTGGCTTTGAAAATCTGGAATATCCTTCATACCGACAGGACCTTGCCCAAAGTGATTTCTATCATTTACGATATTAAAGGAACATCTGAGACTTTCAAAATTTGAAGATGATGACGCGGTAGAAAGGACTCAGTGCAGGATTTTTTAGGTGATCAGAATAAAGATTTTTTTAAGAAGGGTATTTTATGTTTAGAAAAAAAAGATATATCAAATGTATAAACCTAAATGGTGACTATATCGAAAAATAAAAGAAGATTCAATGAAACTTAATTTGATCATACTCATTATCACCT
Organism: Micropterix aruncella; assembly: GCA_944548615.1. Classification (NCBI taxonomy): domain Eukaryota; kingdom Metazoa; phylum Arthropoda; class Insecta; order Lepidoptera; family Micropterigidae; genus Micropterix; species Micropterix aruncella. The sequence goes on from OX155951.1 coordinate 3,556,874, forward strand.
TTTTTTTGAACGCCCTAGCAAGTAAGATTTTTTTAACAAAATGCAGTATGTTCACTAGATATCATGTCAGCATACTTAACATGCTAGATTTTATACTTTAGGTAGAAAAATCATTTTCAAAGTAAAAAGGTACCTATGCTAAAAATAGCTGAAGTTCCTTTCCTAGTTAATTATATACATATGTATATACAAGATGAGTTTCAATTTACCGGCATCCTTCAAGGGAGTGAATAAGTACAAGCAACTAAGCAACTTTTAATTTTAAAAATCAAAAATCCAAAAAAAAAAAAAAAATTTTTTTTTATTTTAAAATTTGAAGAATTTGACTGTTAAAAACACGCTGCGCCATCTCTCGGTATGTAAAATATCAGTAATAAATAATATTAGCGATATTTTACCTACCGCTACATAGTGCATCGTGCTCAGCGCTTTTAATACTATTTTTTAAAAAATCGTTTTTTTGAAATTTTCTTTTGCTTTTTTTTTTTTTAATTTCAAATTGATTTTCCAACACATTTTTAACAAAAGTTGCTTACTCGCTCGTACTGATTCACCCCCTTCAAGGATGCCGGTTAATACTAATTTACCCTGTATTTTTTTCGCAATTATTAGGATGTCTTTTTTTGTACTTTGTATATTACAATTATGAATCAATAAACTACATTAAACTAAACTAAAGACATCCATAATGAAACATGAAACATATTGGTGTGTTCCTATATTGGTGTTTCTATATTTCTATAGTATATTGGTGTGTTCCTTAGGATAGATCCTAGTCTGCCGCCACCCGCATCGTAGCTTATCGAATTGCAGTCATGCCAAAGTACGTGACTTCTCAAGTCGTCACTTTTTTTAAGGGTTTTCTGCTCGGCCCGTGCTTCCGCAGTAAACGCGTGAGCTCGCCTCTCCTCTACGTGCTCGAAAGGGCAGTAAATGTACGAGTATTTTATTTAGTTTTCTATCTCCCAATGTCAACATTCATCTCGGATAATATTGTTATAAGATCCACAGACCCGGGGCTGGAAATTGAAGGAAAATATTTCCTCAGGCAGACACAAATTGACATACCACAACATTGTGTCCATCAACGCAGTATTCAAGAATTATTAGCTGGTACAAAATACGATTAGGTACAGCATTTTTTTTTAATACGTTGCCAAATATAATTTCGATATAAAGTGGAGCCTTTCATAACGAGTAATTCGCAGTAATTCCTCATAAGGAGTAATTGCACCTCTCATAATGAGTATGGGAAAAATTGTTTCGGTTAAAGAGTGTTTTCCTTAACGAGTAAGACTCTAGAACGAATTATGCTATTATGAGAGGTTCTACTGTAGTTATTTTATATTGATAAGGTATCATATGTACCACAAACTGTTTGTTTTTAGTCAAGTATGACGTCATCATTAAAGTACATTTTCAAAGCAAGCATCAGACAAGCGAAAATAATTCGCATAGTCTAGATGACTATTCTGGTATTCTCGAGTCTGATTTAACAAATTAAAATGCGTATATTTATCTCTGTCTTAGAGCCAGTATTTAGCCTATTTTTTCTATTCCCTCGCCCTTTTAATGCTAACGCAAATAAAATAGTATGAATATTGATGCTAACGCTAATATGACTAATATGAGACGCAACACAAGCTTGCTTTAAATTATCACTCATCGCTGGCTCACGTCTTCAATGAATGAAAGTTATCGCCCTACTGACGCGATTAGTACCGAACGTGTAGTATTTACATGCGATACTGAATATATGGAAAATAACTATTATTGAATATACAGAAAATAAATAATATTTGTAGAGAAACTTCGTACAATGCAATGAAGTATTTAAAAATTCTGTTGTCGCGCACTTTAAAAGTTATAGTAAAAAGAATGAAGCATTTTTTAACACCCATTTTTACCATTTTTAATTGCTATCATTCAAACATTTTATTAAAATGCTTTAACATAGTAATTCATATTTATTTTGAGAGTAGTTTCAGAAATATTTGCTTTTAAAACGGGACAGTCAGGAAAAAGGTAACAATATTTTTTAAAATACTTTTAAAAACTTTTAAAAGCTGTACATTTTCGAAAAAAATCTTGAGTATTTGTGTTTTAATTGTATCAAACCATTACATCAATTTAATTTACAGCACTGGGATTAGCCGCGCGCTTAGTATCATTTTCGCAAATAATAATGAATTATGATTAGTAAACAATCTAAAATAGATGAAGTTTTGACATGTTTTAACTGGTTGTATTGAAAGTGTCTCAGAATGCAATTAAGTATTTTTAGAAATATTATTGTTACATATACTCACAATATACATACTTGAAAAGTTAGAGCAAAAACAACGAAAAAACATATTTTTTTTAATATTCAATTGTATGTGTTTTATAACTACATTTCAATCGCTTGATTAAAATACTTTAACAATAATGTAGAACAGACTTTTATCCTTATATTGTCAGTAGTTTGGTACATATTCATAGAAAAATAACGCAACTGTTGAGTAAAAACTACCATTCTTTTTTAAATATCTTAAAAGGCTTATAAAATCGAAAGAAATCGGCCTATAGTTAATATTCTTTGTCGATGGATTTTGACGTTGCATATGCTGAAAGAGTATGAGAATTTTGGGAAAGAACATACTGTATATACCTACCTTATGTAACCTTATATTTTTAAAAACGTATATAATACGTAATTGCACATACGTAACATACAAACAGATTTTGTCATAATCACTCGTAAAAATATACATAATTATAGTACAACCGAACTAAAGTAGCTAGCAGTCTTGGATTCATACAATATTCACTCCTTCCGATACATACAATAAACACTCTCTCACTCTGCTTCTCTGTCTATCTCTCTCTAGTGGCAGCGATTAGATCTATCAATTCAATTTCTGTGAATACCCTTCACATGCCCAGTTTCACCCCTTTTCACGGAGTTGAGGCAAGAAATGCAATTCAAAAAAATAGAAGACAGAAAAAGGAATAATCAGAGATCTGAATGAATCCCCCGGGCGGAAATATAGCGGGCTACTTAAAAGATAATTTCCACCGTGGAACCTGTTCCGGCCTGGATGAAGAGAGGAAGGGTGAATCTGGCATTCGAAAGAGAGAGCGCTCTCGGGAAATCACTAAGAATAATGCATTCGCAGAGAAAACTGGGACTTGGGACGCAGTTTCCGCTATCGGCAACCGACCGACGCTGCTGGGCGGACGTCCAGACGCTCTCACGTGAAGGGAAATGTAGATAGAACAGTGGAGATTTAAGACTCAATTCTGGCTGTTTGAAGTAGGTAATACCATTGATTATATATGTCATTAGATCGCTCAACGTCATAGTACGTTTTGGCAACCCTTCTGCGCCGGCGACGTGCAGGTGGCGCGCATAGCACTGTCCGGCGAAACAAATAGCAATTTAATTGGTCATATATAATAACATTGATAATGAATAGTTTTATTTTAAATGACTGATTGATTTAAAAAAAAACAATGATATAAGCAATGATAACAATAATAACATTCAATTATTAATATATCTTACATCACAGAAATAATACGGAAGGTACTATGCCCCATAGTATTCTGTCTGAACGTTAAAGTCCGTAATTATTACGTATTGAAACCTGTAAACCAACCTAAAATTTGACATCTTTAAGAAAAGAAAATTAAAATAACAAGAGCTTTGATTTAAACATTCGTCCATTATTTATTATATTATTATTCTATTTCGAGAAAGAATATAGGCGAGTTCAGAGCGCCATCTATAGTGCGCCGCCATACTGCCATACCACGAACGCCGCCATATTTAATATATGAGAATGTTAATGAATCTTTGGAACTATGAGTGCCATCTACACGTTGAGTTTCGTAGTAAAATACTAGCTGGCAAATCGTAATACGGCGTTGAGCAATCTAATACGCTATATCATCTATGGTTCTACCTATACCGCAGCCAGTCCTCAGCAAACACAGTCATAGAAAGTATTTAGAGGTTGAAGGTAGGCGAAAGTTAATCAAAGTCATGGAGCGGTTCAAATGAAATTAAAACTAACCTTGAGCGTGTCTGACGTAGACATTCTTGAGGACGTCAGAAACAGCGAGGCACTTTGTACTCATAATCGAAACGATATTATTTGACAAAAAATCGTTTCGTTTAAGGGGGGCAGAATCCTTTCGTACCCTCCCCTGCGGGTGCCCATGGTTACGTAGAAGGGTCTATCTATGTTTTTTTAATAAACGTGCTCGGTGTCCGCCGCTCGCAGAAATGGTTTGCATTCTGTTCGTGTTTTTCGCTTCTGCGATCTTATCGACTTTCTTGCGATTATCTTGCGATCTTGATTGTACGAGAGAAGTTTGTAAAAATATAAATTTGATTTTATTTAAAGTGCCTTTGGTCTTTCGAACTATTGCCTACTGTCGCAGTAGATACATATAAACACTGAAAAGGAAACTATTGAAAAAAGAAAAGAAAAGCAAAGAAATTAAAATGGAAAATGAGAAATTAAATGCGGGAACTAAGATTATAGAAAAAAATATAAAGACAAAACAAGATAAACAAAATACTTACAGCAACATTTTAGTGTAAGCAAAAAACCTACCAGTTTTGCCAACGCAGTGGATTCCATCAAATAAAATTAGGAGTAAAAAGCACTTTAAAAACAATATTTTATTAAAATCTTCTGAAAAGAAGAAAGAACGGGATACCATAATTAAATGCGTATACAACATTTTGTATATGTGCTGTTGACGGTTGAGGAGTCCCTTCGTCAGATCCAACCCTGGGTGCAGTAGCCATGTCATGGTGGACCTTAGGACGGGTTATCATAATTGAATACAATACAACATTTCGTGCTGTGCTGTTGACTGTTGAGCAGTCCCCTCGTTGGAAACCAACCCTGGGTGCAGCAGCCATGTCATGGTGATGTTTAGAACGTGCTATCATAATTGAATGCGTATACAAAATTTCGTGTCTGTGTTGTTGACCGTGGAAAATTAGCCTCGTCGGGGGCCAATCCTGGGTCATGAGCCAATTAGGTCATGCTTACCATAAAAATTGGACTCACCGGAACTAAACCAACATGTAAAATTACAATTTCATAGGATAAGAGGAGGTGGTTCTAATTCAGCTTGTAAGATTTTTACCTAAACAACCTGACAAACATTGCAAGGTAAGTAAAAGGTTGTAATAAAATACACAAGTGATTCAACAAATCTATATCATTTCATTGCCGGCATTCTCCTAAAAAAACTCGCTAGCGTTACTACACTGAAATCAGACTGGCCTGCCGATGCGCAAAAAAAGAAAGGTTCTCCTCTGCGCCATTTTTAACAACTGAATTTAACAACTGATTAAAGACTGAAAACAGCAAGGAAGAAAAAGAATATTAATTGAGGAGATAAAATATTTATTTATTTGTTTGTTTATTTACTTATTACTAAACAACATAACAAAAAACAATGCATTGAAAAGTAATATCGATAGAGATATCAACTAGCAACTATGCAAATGCATTAATTTTTTATTCTTATTTTGTTATTCATTCTTATGTGATAGCTAATATATTACGCGGCATATCGCGTAATTTACTAGCTATCATATAAAAAATATGTATTGTATATCTGTCATATAAGAATACATAGTAAAAATATAGAAATCTGGTGCAGGTGAGTTATGATATTTAAGCGCCGCAAGTGACGGAAGTGATATAGATATGTCGTCATCTCGTGTACGACATTTCTCTGACAGAATACTAAAATCACGTACTAACCACACCCAGCGACTCCATTCATCCCGCGCGATCGATATCAATATCGATAATACACCACATAATGTGTTTCGACTTTTAATAACCCTAATAATAAGCCCTATTTAACAAGATTTAATAAATAGTTTATTTCATAAAATCATCCAGATATACAACATATCGGTTTTGTGTAATTCCAATACGACATGGAAATAATGAGTTTAACTTTGATATTATTACTTCTTAACACACGCAAAATCAATTGTTATAAGTCCCTAGTTGTTATCTGTTATCTGGGTACACCCAATGTAAAACAAAAATGCCAAAAATGCCCCCATCGTACAAAATGCCCATTCTACTTTGGTATAGACATTATGACAGAAGCCCATTCCGTTTTATCTTCATCGTAATCCTGGAGCCAACATCGAACGAAGCGGTGAGGAACTGCCGAAATCTGAAAGACCACTTGGGTTAACCGAGTAGGGGCGTGGAGAAAAACAGCTGGACGCGTCTTGCCGTTATGCCCAAGCCACGCTAACGGGAAATGCCGTTAATTATCGCGATATTATAGGTGTGGCTGTAACATAAACGCCCATGAGCGCGATAATTAACGGCATTTCCCGTTAGTGTGGCCCGGGCATTATAAACGGCGATTGCCATTATAAACTCCGTGGCATTCCTCTTTCTTGGTGCTTCTTTCCGCACTTAGAGATAATAATAATATTCTCGTACGCAAACTAAGAATGTTCAAAAAGTGTACATCGCTCCGTAATGTAAATCCTTAGTACATAACTCGATCTTGGATTAACTTACCGTAAACTTAAAGAAAAAAATGGGTCGGGCTCTGCAGTGTCCGAACCGCGGTGTTTTATTTGAAAATATCACGATTTCCGATTTCTTTGCGATATTTTACTCGAAGATCACAAGTCTCATTACACTATGGAGTTGTCACCTACAACGGGCGAGCCCGCCACCCTAGGAAGGTATAACGGTATTGATCGCTCTTTCAACTATAAGGTGAACGTAGAGACTTGAGGACGAAACAGTCCACCGTCTAGCTACGCCAACTTGCCCGCGAGAGTCCAACTGGCAATGGATAGTGGACCCAGCGGGCTGCCTCGCGCCCTCACCGGAATTATCCATCCTTTCGTCTGGTCACAGGTACGAAGTTGAGTGGCCTCTACCTGATGTTAGCAGTAGTTCAGCTCGAATTTATCGCGAACCGTGGCGTCTTTTGCTTGTCTACCATGTTAGATCTAAACGTTATTCCGTATTAAAATAACAAGAGCTATGTTTAAAAAAATCGTTAGTGTTATATTATTATTTTTATTTTATTTCGAGATAGGATACCGTTTAGACGTGTTTAGAGCGCCATATAAAGTGCGCCGCCATACTGTTATGCCACAAACGCCGCCATATTGAACATATGTTTGAAACAATGAGTGCCATCTACACGTTCGTTTGCGTTTAAATCGTAGTACTGCATTGAGCATCCAGACGGAGATATCCTTCCAAAACTGGTAGTTAGGGGACAAGACTGCCCGCTGTGTACATTTCCCGGTGCCTCGCCGTAAGGCGTTGGCCTCTAAGGGGCTTGTTGGCGGAGCTAGACAGTAGATTGTCTTGTCTCTAAGTCTTCTACACTCATCCCACAGCTAAAAGAATGATCACATATAGTTATACCAGCCTGGGGTGACTGGTTCGCCGGTTATAGTCGACACCACCCTACTACTGCATTGAGCAACCTAATACGCTATACAATCAATGTTTTCAGTTATAGCCTATCGATCGCGTTGATGCACGCACGACACCCTGATCGGCATCCTAGCTTCACGCGTTAGCGATATTATAGACTGTCTGCAAGTCATTTCGTTAAATCGTAAATTTTGACATGACTATCAAGCCGATTTTACCGACGTCCTTTACGTCAAAACTCATAAGGGAAATACGCCCTTCAGCATACAGCCTCTTGTTGGTCGGGTTGCCTCGTAGCGCGGATATTACATGTGCACGTAGACAGGCATGTATGTCGGAACGTCTATATGGATTCGGTGACGTCTTTTTTAATAAAATCCTTATCCAGAGGCGCGACGCGAGACGTGGCGCCTGACATGACCTTACTTTCCGTACATCTAGGAATATATCACACGATAATCGATACCCGCCGTCAAGGCCTTTCAACGTTTTCACCAATAATATGAATAAATAGAATCTTTGTTGCGTTACATAATAAGGATACACTGGTATAAATGTTGGATTGATTCTTACATTACCATTTTTTATACGGTTTTACACAGAACTAGCTGTTGCCCGCGGCTTCGCTTCGCGTAAAGTAATGAATTGATTTGTTAATTTAATTAGGGTGGCGTTTATATGCGTTATTAGACCCTACCTCTAGATATAGACCTTCACTAGTGCAAGACGTCGCCCTTCAGATGCATGCTACCTATATCGTAGACGTACGCGTCTTGTTCCCCGCCAGGCATTACTAATTTAATGATATATCTATAACTATAACACTTAGAGACTTACAGTAAATGGCTAATTTGATCTATATTTAACACCCGTGAAAATGGATTAATTTATTTACATAAGGATTCCTATTTTATTGCTAACTAGGTGCGCCCAGCGGTTTCACCCGCGTGGTGATGGAAAATTGTGATAATGATGATAGAAAACCATATATCTTTATAAATTATAGCCTACGTGTTATTCTGATGTGTAAGCTATATTATTGTAAAGTTTCATCAAAATCCATTCAGTAGTTTTTGCGTGAAAGAGTAACAAACATCCATACATACATACAAACTTTCGCGTTTATAATATTAGTAGGATGTCTTCAATAAACACTGCCTACTTATTTATCTTACTTTTTGAGACATACAAGCAGTTATTGTAGCATAAATATAAAAGTTAGATATATGCTGCTTGTTTTTATAGGTCTTTTCAAGGCCGATGTTTTATCATATATTTTTTTCACATAATATTATATCAAACCGTTTCTTCAGCGCACGCCAATAAAGCAACTAACGAGCTAATTTTTTCGACTTGATTTACAAATATCTTATTAAAAACAATATCTATTACAACAAAATATAGCCTATAGCACTCGTCGATAATGAAGCTATCCATTATAAAAAGAATTTAAAATCGGACAAGTAGTTTCGGAGATTACCCCCTATATACAAACTTTCAAACATACAAACGTACGAAGTTACAAACATTACTTCCTTTTGGTATTAGTATAGATAACGATGTTTCAATCATAATTTTGTTGAATTACAAGGAATTTTATTAAAACTCCAATACTCGATTATATGTATCAACTTTTTCCAAGCATCAGCCATGCAAAAATAATTCTGTCATACATTTCTTAATATTCTCGAATCCGATTTAACAAATTCAAATGCGTATATTTATCTCTGTCTTAAAACCAATATTTTGCCATTTTTTTTTCTATTCCCTCGCCTTTTTTAATGCTAACGCAAATAAAATAGTATGAATATTAATGCTAACGCTAATATGACTAATGTGAGACGCAACACAAGCTTGCTTTAAATTGTCACTCATCGCTGGCTCAGGTCTACAATGAATGAAATTTATCGACCTACATTGAGAAAAATATTGGATTGATCTTTACATTATCATATTGTTATTACGGTTTTATACAGAATAACGATGTTTCAATCGTAATTTTGTTGAATTAAAGGGAATCTTGTTTAACTCCATTACCTATTCGATTATATATGTCAACATTTTACTTACGGTTTATATAGAAAAATGGGGGGGACAAAATGTATATTCGTCTTCATCTCAAAAAAAATATTTTGCGCGTTCAGAATATTATCCTTCTGCCGGAATTGTAAAATATATCTAACTAGCTGACCCGTGCTCACTTCGTTGGGCGGTAAAACTTTTTACTTAAGATGAAATTTGAGTGTGGTTTGGTTAGTACTGAGTGCTATGATTTATTTCCTGACTGCCAAAAGAAGGGTTATATTTTTACTGCTGTATGTATGTATTCGCATGCCAATTTGACTATATTACCGTTATTTGTGAGTGTCTTCTTGTGAGTGTCTTATTTGTGGGTGTCTTATCTCTTTAATCATTTATGCAGTAAAAGTGAAATTATATGCAGTAAAGGGGAAAAGTCTTTTGTTTTAAACACTTGAGACGATAAATTTACTTATTTTGATATGAATTAATATAAAATACTACTTTTTGTTACTTAAATATAAAAGTTAGACATATGCTGTCGCTGATTTTTTGTAGGCATTATCAAGCTCTACAACTTTTCTCTAGAACTTAATCATATATCTCTCATCGTTAAGGCAGCGTTCGTTAGAAACATTTTCGTTCGACCGTTTTTTCCGACTTACTTTGGAAATCCGACTACCACGAAAAAGTATTTTTATTTTTCAGATTAATATATAGCCTATGACACTCACAAATAACATGGCTTTCTAATGGTAAAAGAATTTTCAAAATCGGTTCAGTAGATCCAAAGATTACTTCCTACAACATCACAAACTTTACCTCTTTATAATATTAGTATAGATGATGGCGGAAACTATTGCCCTGTTAGTTTTGAGTGTATGTCTCCCTAGAATGTAGAGACGTCGAAACGCCTTGACAAAATCTTCAACTGGAGTGCTGTTCAGAACCGCCGCCGCGCCGTCACGTTCGCTTTAATTGATGAAACATCCTCAAAACGCTTCCGCTTCAGGGCGGTCTTGAGTTGGGGGCGAGTATGAAGTCCGCTAGGGCGAATATGAGGTATGTTCGAAGATAGTTTACCTCAATAATTAATGTATTTTCAAATCGTTGTTTTTTCGGTTCCTAAAACTACGACCACAAACGGAAACGCGGGTACTTTTGCAAATTAGACCGCGGCCACAAAAATAGCTATTGTTGCGATGGTATTGATACAATTTATAGCTTTTCATATAAATGAATCAAAATCAAACTCATAACTGGTTAATTATTTTCAGATTATTTATTATTCCAGTATATAAATATGTATTTTTTTTAAGCTATTGCATAGCTTTTATCGCGGGCCTAGGCCAGCGCGGCGACCGAATGAAGAAATTTCTTATCGACAATTAATGATTGTAAACTGATAATTACGTCTAAACGAGTACTGCTTACGATTCGAAAAAAATATATGTTAAACAAGAACATTTTCATAATATTCTTAGTTTTGAATATTTTAGATTTTGTTTATATTACATAGTGTAATTAATTTGTGAAATTAGGTCTAACCGAACACAAAAACGACTACTACGCAAATACTATCTGGCGTATTATTATTAAACCTGCACCATTTAAAAGATAATTTAATTATCTATCTTTTTATCTACGAATTTTTTCGAATAATCCGGTTATTTTGCTTTATCGAATAAAAACTTCGTGCACGGCGCTCTGTCGGAAGACGTTTAAATTATTCCGAATCATTTGCTACCGCAGCCGCAAATGATTCGGAATAATTTCAACGTTTTCCGATAGAGCGCAGTTGTCTGATATCAGAAAAAATAAAATAAATAAAATAAATAAATAATTATAATTACATAAATTGTTAAAAATGCTATGCAATAGCTTTACCGCGGCAATCCCCGAGTGCAACACATATTTTTTTTAAATTAAATTTATTCAAAGAAAAAGATACATTTTTTAAAATATTACAATCTCGCTAAACTGGTATACTTTGTTGGCGAGACAAACTCTTATTTTTCTAGTCTTACACTTAATAATATAAAAAACAATGCACAGCAGTATTACTACTGGTCTTACTACAGGCTTAAATTAGGCCAGTATTACTACAAGCTTAAATTATAGAAACGTATAACAAATTTAATTATGATCACTAATGTCACTATAACCGTCCAACAGGTAGCTTTTTAATCTCTTTTTAAACATCTGTTTGCTCACGCTCACACAGTCTTCCTCACATACAATAGTATTAAAGATTCTTGGAATGAGGTACTTTAACGTCCTTTCACCATAGTAGTTGTTCGCTCTTCGTTCTTCAAATCTTTTACGGACTTTTTCTCTAACATTCCTATTGTACTGTATTGGTATTTTAAATTCTGAATTTCTAAAATGCTCCATTGCTAGTAAGTATGTAATTTTTTCATGTATAGGTAATATATCGCATCGCTTAAACAACAAGTTATAGTTCTTTTTACATTGTGTTAACACGTTTTTATTTACTAAAAGTTTTATTATTCTACGTTGCAAATTAAATATTTTATCTATATTATGATTATATATTTTATCTATATTATGATTATATATAGATGATATAGCCGTCAATCTTTACTTTGCATTATAGTAGTCCTTTTGAAGGTTTTTATTCAAACTTTTTATTATTGCCTATTTCTCTAAATTTTACTATATCCTATCCAATTTATGACAGTACTAATAAACCTTATGCCGAGGGATAATAAGGGTCAAAATTGAATGACATTATCTTCGCTTAAAATTAATAGCGGTTAGGGGGGCAACATGGGACGTGAAATTTGATTTCGGAGTAATCCGGTTTCGGCTGATCCCTCGAAGGTTCATATTTCATTATTAATTCAGATTCGGTGTCGCGTTGCGACTTCAAATTTGCGATAAACATAACCCAAATTTTAATTATGGGCATGGAGATTAATTTAGTAAAGGAGAATGCCACTTTTTGAGCCCACCCTCCAATAACAGCAACCATACGTCATATGAAAGATCTTTTTATGTATTACAATAACTTAAATTACAGATCGTCCTAATTCGTTGTTGTTAAAAGTTACAGACGGCGTTATATATAGGTATAGATGTTGATAGTGGTTGGTTTTAGTTTGGCTATCGTTTCGTGCTGTATCCCTTTTTTTGCTGTATATTTTTTTATATTTTGTGTAATAAAGAATAAGTAGTAATAAGCGTAAAAAGGGTTAAAAACGAATTTACCGCGTGTAGTTTGTAACACCCGGCGTTTCGGCGATGTTGCAACCGAAATAATAGTAAAAATAATTGTAAGTAGTAGGTACCTAATAATAGTAATAATGACATAATAATTATAATATTTCTTAACAGACATTTCTCGTCAAAGACCTAATAACTGAAATATATATAACTCAATTACCACTAAGACCTTAGAGTTGAGATTTAGTTTTTAAATATGAATAAAATGTGCCTAAATATATAAGCCACGTTCAAGCTTATTGGTTGGTGGGACCAGAGCTCATATAAATAGTAGCATTCTCCTTTGTTTCTAAACCAGAGTGTAGAATGGCGTCGTTATACAACATCGTTTCTAGGGTATTTGACGTATCAAATGTGAGACAATTATACGTGCGAAACATTATTACGCATTTCCACAGAAGCACTGACCGTTATTTTTCGCTAAACCACTCACACGAAACTCAAAATAAAAGTAAGCAAACCCACCAACGAGTGAATACGTTGGCACTAATTATGCACAAAACTGTTTTATTTATAGAGTATGTAAAATGTATAATACGCAGCTCGGCGATATTGACGTATTCAATTCGTCATCTATCGCTCTTAAAAAAGCAATAATTAATGACGGGGTTTACATATCATTGTTTTTGAGATAGAGGGCGGAGGGCGGAGAGCACGCAGCGCTCAGCCATACACACTATAATGCAAGGTCAACTGTGAATCTCAGTGAATAATATAATATAATATAATAATAATACTCTGTATAAAGTTTTAAATATCATAAGCAATGAATGCTTTGCATTATTTATTAGCTAAAACATTGTATTTAATGTTTCAGAACCAGATTTGGTCGTATCATACTCGACGGGTTAATAACATTTTACATATATGTAATATATTAATTTATTAGTACTTACCTACCTACTTGTGTTATTAAAAACTCATTAAATAAAATACCTACTTATTATATATCTTAATAATATATAATTATTTATTTAAAATAGATTTTAAGTAGAAAAGTAACAAATAATAGATACAAATTATTCATTGTTAATCCTAATTTAATGATTTAATAACTTTATTCAGGGCATTATTCATCGAGTATCACAGTTGACCTTGAATTACAGTTTATATGGCAGAGAGCTGTGCGCTCTCCGCCCTCTATCTCAAAAACGGTTAAGCGCATAAAAAAATGTTTCGTACAAAATTTGTCGCAAATTGTATGCTCTATAATTTTTATAATAAGTGTTAACACCATTGGAGATATAGAAACCTATATAACAGCGAAAAACCGATTTTTGGGACTTTTGACCTTGAATAACTTTCGACGCAGACACGAGATTTTATGAGACTTTTGAGACAACAAATAGAACGCCATAATGAAGGTGTGTACAAGTTTCCAGCTTATTATCTCTCATTCCGAGGTGAAACCCTAATTTGACTGGACTATACATAGGCGAGAAAAGAATCGGAGCGAGTCAAATTAAATAACATGAAATTTATTGTATTGTAAAATAAATCTTTTTTTTCTACAACATAACGGGTAAGGTTTTTGTCTGATAGTTTGAAGCAAGTATGTCAAAAAGACACTTTCCGAAAGATTGTGATAGAATTAAAGAAAATTTATCAGATGACAGCTATTTCAGTTGTGTAACTTTAAAGTTCTTAATCTAACGTTGATTTTCTTTTATGTTTCAGGTCACCGCCATGCGTTTGAAAGAGCACGAAGTTTGCCAGCTGGTGCTCTGTAACAACGGCAACGACGCGGAGCCTATCCAGAACAACTCTCAGTCGTGGTCGAATCGAGGAACGCAGCAGACCTGGACGGACTCGAACAAGTACTATCTGAACAACGTCTGCGACAATGTCCCGTCGAGCAACAATCTAAACGCGAATCTGCAGCGTTTCACGGAAAGTCTAGGTAACGCGACGACTGGGAGCATCGCCTATCGGGAGAACTACACCGGCGGCGAGTATGAAGAGTGCGGAAACATCGTCTATCCCTATATCGTTGGCGAAGAAAGGGACACAGGGGAGGTAGGGACAACGGGGAGCGGCGGGAATTTCTACACGGACAGCACTATTTATGAAGCAGCCACGCTGGAGGACACAAAGGGCCATGGCGCGGCGCTGTCCGTATGCTCGGAGGCTAGCCCCATGGACAGTCTACTCGAATACGGTTGGTATATAATATAGTTAGTATTTCCGTCTTAGCTTCATTGATCTTTAATCTATAAACAAGCGATATGCCACAAGCTCAATCCCGAAAATGTATATATGCAGTTGATAGCTTTATGCAGATGGAGCCTATGGAGATAACATATGCGTTTAACGGACCTTTCTATTGGTTGATTTATTTATTTATTTATTGTCAACTTTGTATTGGTAAATATACACAACCGTTTTGCCAGCATGGACTACGATAGTTTAATTACATACATTTAATGTTCACAGTGGTAAAAATAACAATATTTTAATCAAAACGTATGGGTTTTTTTTTTATTTAATTGAAGTACCATAATACAGTAAGACATCCGCTTATATTTTTTATCGAAGGGAAAGGAAAAGGCAAACAAATCGATAGTAGTTTAGATTAGTGTAAATAATCCAATCAAAATAATTTACACTTAACAATAATATATAGGATGCAGTGGGCAAGTAACAAGGACTAAATTTAAAAAAATGCTAGTTGCAAGACCCATTCGTCGTTAAAGGATTCGAAACTTTAAAAAAGGCGTAATTACAATCGTTACGAAGATCGGCGATATCAAACTTAGGATCGCCAAATTTAGTAAAACGAAAGACTATCTTTATTAGTGACGACTAGGAAGCCAGGCACGTACCCAGGATTTTTTTTCGGGGGGGGATAATAATTTGAAGTACAAAATTTAAACGACGATTAATTTTCCTTCGCATTTAATGCTAGATAAAAGAACGTAAAATAAAGATGTCTGTTTACAAGTTTAAGTAAAGATTTGCAATAAATGTGATTATTATAAATAGAAAACCATAACAGTACAATACTTTATTACTTTTACTTAATTTTAAAAATTTTAACGATACAGCAAATTTTTCTTATGTTGATATACCTAATGTATTACAGAGTCTTTCTTTAGAACTATGTAGGTAAGTAGCTCTCTGACTAACATAGGATTTAATTAAATACAGTCTTGGTTGTAATAAGGCCGGTGATTCGGGAAAAATCTCGGTCGGGCTCAACAAAACACAAGTTACATGTTGGCTTTTCAAGATTAGATGATTATACTAAAATTTCCTAGAATGTATTAAGGTGCAATCCTTTAAATTGAAATGAATAAAAAAATCTGCTGTGGACGAAAGAAGACTTTTCCAGCGATATCCATAGACGACATTTTTTTATGTGTGAAAAAAGTACAGCAAAGGAAGATTTAATTTACAGGAATGATATTTGACATAGGCACATTAAATTAACATCTTCCTTCTTGACTTAGCGCTCATCACATCGAGCACTACCTCCGGAGTAGGAGAGTAAGCTGAGTGGGTAGACAGCAATGCTAAGCCAGTCAGTCGATCATCTCCTGTTTTATTCCTGACGAAAGATTTTATCCTTTTCATCGTAGAAAAAGACCTCTCCACCGACGCTGTGGATACGGGTAAAGTTATGAGTATTTGTATTAGCTTTCTGATGGAAGGAAAGAATCCATGATCGCACGCATCTAAGACTTTCATCAGGTCCGTTGGTTTGGTTTCAAAATCCTTCCATCTTGAACACCAGAGTCGATATTCAGCCTTCATGATAACTTCTTCAACATCATCGGGCCAATACATTTTCAACATTTCTAGGGTACTTGCTTTCTTCTCGTCAACATTTTTGGGTAGCACAACTTCTAGTGAGGAGAGCAAGTCTCGGTTCTTGCCGAACCTATCTTCCATACCACAGATTACGTCATCTAAACAAGGAATAAATAAAGCTCGTCTGTAATATTCTTCTGCTGAGTCACTGAGGGGATTGCTTCTTTTAGTTTGGTGACCTGTGACACGCGGTGGGTTTATTTCTATATCCAAAATATTCTCTGCTATTTCAGAACAAGATGAATAAAGTTTTGAAAACTCCTTTTCGACATCGTTTCGAATGTCCCTTAATTTCCTGGTGACACTTTCTGCGAATTCCATGGCAGAAGCCAGAGTGTGAGTAGGATTTTGCAGATATTTTGAAAGCGGTAATGTGAAGCTGAAGATTAATTCGCACGTTTTCAACGATATTAAAAAACAGCCTTTTTCCATCGCAGCCAAAAGAGTTGCTGCGGTCGACGAAACTGCTCTGTTTGTATTGGACAGTTCGCGCAATGTGACGACTATTGGGAGGAACAACTCACAAAAAACATTTATAGAGTCATGACGTTCGATGAACCTTGTTTCACACAAGCCCACGAGTCTTTTTCTTTTGCTTTCGGGAGCGTATTTTTCTATGTTTTCTTTCAGTGTCTTTCCAGCTGCAGCATTGTTTCTCAATGTGTTGCATACTTCTTTGATAACGCCAAGAGCGTTTCTTACGTTAGACACAGAAAGAGCCTGCGACAGGACAAGATTTAAACGATGGGCTGTGCAATGCACGTACGCAGCTTTAGGGTATTGTTGTTGAATTCTTGCTTGTACTCCGTTGATCTTGCCGGCCATGTTGGCGGCACCGTCATATCCTTGGCCGATTATTTTCTCTAAGTTAAGACCCAGCAAGCGGCATTTGTGAAGTATGGCTTCGCTTATCGCTTCAGCGCCTAGGTCGTATATGGGAATGAAAGCTAAAAAGTCTTCTCGAAGAATGCCTTCGTGAATATATCTTGCGCATACGGAAAACTGCTCTGTACCACTTATATCGAGGGTCTCGTCGCCAAGAATTGCGAAACACTTTGAACCGTTTACTTGGCTTACAATTCTCTTTTGTATTAGTTCTCCACATATGTCAATAATTTCATTTTGTATCTTTGGGCTAATATATGTAGCATTTTTAGAACTTTTTATTAAGTGCTCTTTTAACGAGTCGTCGTAAGCCGCCCTGCACCTTAGTAGCGCCCTAAACTTTCCGTCCTTTTCCACTGGCTTCTTCAGCGTTAGAGGACCGCTGTCATTGTCGCCTCGAAGTGGCAATTCTTGTTCTCCACACAAAATTATAGTTTCAATTATAGGTTTCAATGCTGCTCTATGTTGCTGTATTTCTGTTTGTCTTTGCGTATTTATTTGGCTTGCAATGTCTGGAATTTTTGAGGAAGTTATTCTTGTGAAGTTGATAGCGGCTAGTTGTGAAAACTGGTGGTATTTTGCAACTGAATGCTCGCGGAATTTTTCTGTAGCATTTTTCCAGTCTTTGAATGGTTTCGACACGAAACTACCAACAGTCTGGTGTGAACCTTTTCCAACATGCTCTGATCCGAACAGAACACAATACTTGCAGAAAGCACCATCGTTATCCGGGGAGTATGCTAACCATTCCCATTTCTGCAGCCAATCTTTACGAAATCGAAGTTTTCTTTTGCCGTATAATCGAGCTGGAAATATAAAGGACGAATCAGGAACGAAAGTGTCAGTAAGTACTGTAGTTCTCTGGGCATCATTGAGTATTATCGGCGAGCGTTTATTATATATAGCATTTGATACAACGCCAATGTCAGGAGAACTATCACTTATGAATACATCAATCTTTGTTTTAGTACTGCAACCTGGGGAACTATTAGTAGGCGGTTCTTCGTGGTTAGCAGAGCTCAATAACTGTTCCTCAGAAACACTATGATCCGGACTCGCAGGCTGTTGTTCTTCATATATGCTGTGGGACGGTTTCTCAGTGATGCCCCCTATGTTGACACTATCGCCAAAGGTTGAGTTTTCAACGAAAGACGCCCTTTTTTTAGGCGCAGGTTTAAAAAAAGTGTCAATTCTCTTCATTGTCTTTACACATAGAAATAACCTAAAAAACTAAGTTTTTTAAAGTCAATGTTTTTACACGACACACGGACACAAATACGTCTTGCTTATTACATACGAGTATGTTGAACAATCGAAATGACTCATGGATGTAGTCCTAGACGACGAATTTGATGGAGAAAATGTAGACACGGACGGATCACGAATACGACCGCGAGCGCAGTGAAGCGGCGACCGACTGAAGCCGGCGCTGGAGGGTGTTGGTAGCATCGTCTGGCGCCCGGCTTCAGAGAGGACCCGGCCAGTGTTGCCAGATAGTCAAGCGGTGAAATCCCGACATATCGCTAAAAACCCGCTGGGAATTTTTTTTTTTAGGATTTGAAATACAACACCAAACATTTCGGGGGGGGATATGTCCAGTGTATCCCCCCCCCCCTCGGTACGTCCCTGGCCCCAGTTATGTCCACTGATTCACTTCTGAATGAATTTCTCTGGTATAGGTTGTCTTTCACGAATCTGATCCAAAATCGTGAGTGCCGTTTAAGACTCAAAATTTTTTGTCGTGATTGCAGTCGTTGCGCGCAGCTGCTCATCGTCCGACGCATCACCACAAGATGAGGACGACCGTCCTTTTGACCAATCAGACAGCGAGGAACTGTCGGATGCCAACTTGCATCCCATACCCAGAGGAATAGTCAATCCCAATTACCCAGGCTTTCAACATCTAGCCCATACCTTAGAGGTAAGTGATTATATAATTAAAATATCACTTTGACAAGTAATGATAATATCGTTTGACAGGACTATCCCAACAATTCGGAAATAGATTGCACCGACGAAGACTTCGACACGCATACGAGCCTAGAACCAAACATAATAATTGGCGATATAGACGATAATTTCTATGAAAGTTTTCTAGAGCACCGGTTAAGTATGCAACATAACAACAATATTGTAAACAACAATGAGAACGACGAAGATTACTCCACCGATCCACTTAATCCATTAGATAGCACAGCAAATTTAAACCTAGCAATAAATGACAAAGAAAATAACGACATAACCCAAACCACGGATTCGGATACCATGTGCTATACTAATCAGTGCAACTTAGATGAAGGTAATTATATTAGAAGCATATCCACTAGAGATATCATTGGAGATTTTGGAAAAGAGATCGAAGAAGAAATCGGCGAGATCGTGCGGCGAAATTCAAACTTTCAAGACGACCTGGTCGCCCTCCAGCAAGATATACACGACGTCATACAGAAGCCCCTCGAGGAGACGCTCAATAACATCAGCGACGTCGTTAACCAAGTGATAGAAAGAATAGTGATCGATCAAGCGGTCGGCGGGTATCAGCAATGGCTGCAACCTGTCGAGACGAAAGAAACTATCGAAACAAAACCGGAAGAGTTCAAAAACGATATCGTCGTTAATGAACACGTCGATTTTAATTTCGACGATATAAGCACTAAAATGGCTGATGCTTTTCTTTCGAACGCTAAAGATGTGATTCAGGCGCATGTAAATATAAAAGATAAAATGAAGGGCAGCGATGACGTGGAGCTACTGGAGAATAATAAAACGTGCGACAAAGACAATAATCTGAATGAGACTTCGGAAAAGGAAAAGAAAGCTGAACCGAAGGTGCAAATCGTGAAGCCTATGGTGGCGAGTAAGGAGGAGATTAATACGCTTCGCTTAGAGAAAGACATCGACAGCGTGGTACTGCGGAAAAAAGAGAAATCAAGTCATTGGTATGTCAAATCATACAGATTCCTTATTGAACTGAATATTTATTGCGTTTTTTTAATGTTTGCAGTTCGAAGAAGCTTCGTCGGGAGTCGTCAACGAACGCTACATACACTGGCGGAGTAAGGCCTAGAGATAATTTAAATCGGCGATCACTACCAGTGCCTTCGAAAAAATCGCAAAAGGAAGCAGTAGGTTCGTATTTTTTTCTTCAAATTCTACAGAAAAAGAGGTGAAGGCTACCTACTTTCACAAGGAGAGACTGTGTAAACAGCTGGCAAAGTGACAGCAAATATTCAGTTTTGCAGACTTTGCCAGTATTCTTATTAATCCAAGGTGAATATTCTGATATCCAGCCTGTGGAGAGAGTTTGGTGATAACATTCACTAAACTCGAACGTACTTCAGATTATGACATCGAAGACTATCGCGGTTGTTTGACATTATAAATAGAATAAAATGATTGTACCCCAAAAAGTTTGTAGCACCCGACGTTTCGGCGATGTTTAGGGTAGACTGAGGTAGGTAATGCCAATCGTTATCCGTTGTTCTGCGGTTAGGCGGCAAACTACTGCTGTCACTTCGCAGATTATAAAGGCGGCGAGTTCGGCACGCGCGAATTTTTAAAATGCGCTGTGTACACAACACTCTATGTATCTTGTCTTACGTTCTTGCGCTCGACGATGGGCATTGAGAAGATTTAAAAAAGGCGGTTCCAAGTACTAGAAACTTTGTGACCGTCATTTCTATTGAAGTCCGGGGTTCTTCTTATTTCAATGGATTCCCGGATCATGCTGGGAACATAAAATTGTTCTTTGGATAGCACAGTGGGATTTGAAACAGTACCCAGTGGTTACTCCCGTTATCGAATATGTGTTCGCAGATCGCCGATTTCTCTCGCTGAACGTATTTAACAGCTTTGATGTGTTCCATCAGTCGAGTGGCTATGGGCCGTTTCGTTTGTCCAACGTAGGCTAAACCACAGCTGAAGGTAAGAAGAAGCCGAAACATCAATAGATATGACAGTTACAAACTCTCTACTACGTGGAACCCTCTTCCTAAATTTTTCTCACTGCCCTATCTCCGAGCGCAAGGACGTACCACACGATACAGTGAGTGTTGTGTGCACGGCGGATTTTTTAAATTTGCGCGTGCCGAACCTGCCACTCCACCACCGTCATAATCTGCGAAGTAACAACAGCAGTCTGCCGCCTACCCGCAGAACAACAGATAACGATTGACAGAACGTCAGCACCCTGGATACCGGCGGTTGCAACATCGCCGAAAAGTATGGAGTAAGAATTTATGATCTAGATATTCTTTTTCTTTCAGCAGTAGATGAATGAAATGCTATGAAATTCAATTCTAATCAACATCCACGATGCGGCGGTATAAATTACAGACCGCAAAGAGGAAATAAGGCGAGCCGCCGATAACAACGCCGATCCCGCTGATTTTAGAGCAGCTAATGAACGCTTATTAGCGCGTCCCACTTCTGACGATGAATACGCCTAGTTTTGGGTGACGAATAGAGTGTAATAATTCTGTATTTGACGTTTCTAGGGCTGTTTGACGTGTACAACATTGAGACAGCCATGCCGCACATCGATTTGGACGCGATCGAGAGTCATTTGAAGGCGGCTAGAGAAGAGGAGAGGCGTGTAAGTACCTTATGTTCAATATAAACATATGTGTATACGTCATTATCATAAGCTATCGTCTGATTGGATCTGTCAAACTTTTATATATGTCACTGTTTGGAAATGTAAGATTTATAGTTCACATTAGTTACCTACATACTTACAAATAGATATTACTTATATTGCTAAAGGCAAATCTTAATTATAATTTTATAATGTGTTTTCGAATCGCAGTAATTATAATACTTTAATAATATGACATCAAAGCTATCAAGGTTGTTTGACATTATAAATAGGTTTTAAAACGAATTTACCGCGTAACGTTTATAGCACCCAACGCTTCTTCGATGTTGTAGCCGCCGTTGAAGTGCCGTCAATCCGTTGTTCCTCGCGGGTAGGCGGCAAACCGCTGCCACTACGCAGTTTATAACGGTGGTGGGTTGGCGGGTTCGAAGCGCGCGAATTTTGAAAATCAGCCGTGCTCACAACACTTCTTGTATCCTGTGTTACGTCCTCGCGTTTGGCGAAGGGCATTGAGAATATGTATTTTAAAAAGAGGGTTCCACGTAGTAGTGAGTTTAAAACCATCATCTGTGTTGAAATTCGGAGTCCTTCTTATTTCTACGGCTTCCCGGATCATGCGGGAAAAATTAAATTGTTATTTGGATATCATAATGATGGTTTGAAACTGCACCCAATGGTTGGTTCCGCTCTCCAATATGTGTTATCCGCTAGCTGTTAGCAGATAACCGACTTTTTTAACAGCTTTGATGTGTTTTATCAGTCGAGGGGCTATGGGCAGTTTCTTTTGTCCAACGTAGGCTAAGCCACAGCTACACTCGATTTTATACTCACCCGGGGTTTGCAGTGGTATTACATCCTTCACAGGTCTTAGTGATCGAGCTATATTTTAGGTCAGTTTTTATGTCGAATTTGTTTAGCATCTTACTCATTTGACGTATGGTAAGAATGCTCGTGATATGCTCAGTTTCACCTGTATTGGGTCGTGTGCGTATCTCGTGTTATTTTCCGTAACAATTTTTTTTATGGACATCATTAACATGTTCCATCTCCAGCGGAAAATGCTTAGCGTCTCATAGATCGCGTGCTCTATTCACGAGCGACGTTTGCACTATAGGTAGATGGTAGGGGTAATAATGGTGGGGGCTGGCATGCAAGCATCTGTCCGTATGTGTGAGTTTCAGATTAAATGTATGTTCGAGAGCATTGTCACTTCTCCTTGTCACTTTGGCATCCAAAATAAACCACAGCCGGCCTTTTCCACTTCATAGGTGAATCTGATTTATGGGTGTATGGAGTTTATGGCCAGGAATTATTCCACGCATAGAATGCTACTATCGTGTAAACGAATAATTTGTATTTGGTTGTGTAAAATACAGACGAACTATACTTAGAACTGATAATGCACGAGGAGATGGAATTGGGGGAGGAAGAAGAGAGAAAGTGAAAGATAAAAATCCTTTGTTGTTTAGATAATGGGAGGAAATCTATACTTAGTGTCGAACCGAATGAAAGTGACAAAAGATATGCGTGTTGGGAGGTAGTTGAAAGAGTTTTTTACTATAATTGTTACAGTATTGTTGATGGTCTTATTCATGCTATGAATAAGACCAACAACATGCTAAGATGACTCATGCTATGAATCTTACTTCAGAGTTGTCAACTACTACGGGCAAACCCGCCACCCCAGGATGTTATACCGATTTTAGATCGTTCTTTCAACAATAAAGTAAACTTAAAGAATTAGGGACAAGACAGTCGACTACCTAACTACGACAACGCCCTACCGCGAGGCACTGTGAAGTGAAACCAGCGGGCCGAACTCACTCTCTAACTACCAGATTTAGCCGGATTTCTCCGTCCTCCAGTCTGATCGCAGGTTTGAAGTCGCTTGCGCGGTCTTTACCTGATGTTAGCAGAAATTCAGTTCAAATGTATCACTGACCGTGGCGTCCTTTGCCCGTCTTTACCCAGGAGCGGGTGGCCAATGAGTCGTTTCAAGAGTAGCTGACATCAGGTCATTAACCACGCCCCCACTACTTAGAAAACGTATAAGACCGCCCCGGTTAGTCGCCGGAATGCAGTCACGTGAAAGCACAAATCTGGTTTTACTTGGGTTAGGTCTGAGGAGATTGTCATCGTAGTAGCGAGTCCGCAGGATGCGCAAGCCGCTCAGCAGCGCCCGAGAAATTTCCCCAGATGATTGGATCACACATGTCCACAACACAGCCGTGACAGAGATCGCAGAGTCCTTTCGGGTTCACCCTCTTCGAGGAGGCTACCAAATGGGGGTTGAAACGACCCAAGATAACGAGCAGGTTATATGGTCCGTTCCAGGTTCGACCCTCTTAGAGGAGGCTACCGGATGGGAGTTAAACCATGAATTGAGCTGAGCCAAGGTAACGAGCAGGTCATAAGGCCCAAACTGCGCGAAACCGTTAGCTGTCAACGACGTTTACTATGGGATCTGAGGTACTAGGAGAAAAAGAGAAAAGGGGGTTTAGGATTAGGGGTCATCTATCAGTTGAATTAGGGGTCAATATCTAATTGTAGCGTTCGACCAGCTGCTAAGCTATTCTAATTCAACTAAAACATTTCCCCCATCCGAGAGGCGCGTGCGAGCGCGTCTGTGAAATAGATAAACATCCCAGATGATCGCAGATTATTTTAAGCGCAAGAAAACGTTTCCATGGACAACGCTATCCCTGTGATGTGGTTCCGCCTATGTGCTGTCTGTAGTCTGTCTTGCGATCTGGGTCGATAAACTTGTATACAACAACGCGGTCTTCGAAAATTAGTCGCGGAACTAGGTATCTACAAAGATTTTAGGATATTAGTCGACTGTGTTGGTCAATAACAATGAGAGAACCGGTTGTGATAAATGTGAGTATAATATATTTTTTTATTATTTACTTAAGTAGTTGATTTGATTTTATAGCGTATTAAAATGCTCAACGTCCTACTACGATTTGGCAACTAGAATTTTACGAATAAACGCAACGTGTCGATGTCCAAAAATTTAATAACCTTATCTTATAATGGCGGCATTTGTGGTATTTGTGGTATAACAGTATAACGGCATATAACAGTATAACATATAACGTATATAACAGTATAACGGTAACGTATATAACCTGGCAGTATAACAGTATAATGGAATATCAGTATAATTGCATTTGTGGTATAACAGTATGGCGGAACATTTCGAGATACGTAATAATTTGAGTAAATACGTACTAGTTATTCATCGGAATATTCAAGTTGTCAGTAAATGTTAAAAGATCAAAAAAATAACAAGACAATAAGGTTCTACTTTTGTAAGTCATTTAAATGGGTACAATATTTGAAAAAACATGGCCCTCGAATTCGGCCAGATCATAGAAAGCGTGGCCTATCAGCATCTCCTTATTTATTTTTCAATTTTACTTCCTCCAGCTGTTGTACAGTGGTAGGCAGTAGATATAGAATTTAATGGTCTGTTGGAATAGACTAATAGATGGAATTTTTATTTATTTTTTATTTTATTTTAAACCAGTTGATAGGAGTTCCTACACTTGGTTATGTCAAAAGTAAGAAAAATAACAAGTATAATATTTAAATAAATACCTATTAAGGTATAAGATATGAACGTCGGTATTGCAAGGTATGAACGTTGAACATCCAAGCGCAGATTTTCTAGGTTATAATATATGTAGAGGAAACAACATTTTCTAATATTTTCAATCAAAATTCTTAAGTAATTTCGTAAAATTTTCTATCTAATTTTCTATATAATCCCAAGTACTAAATAATCAAACAATTATTTCTCACCGTATTATTTCTGTGATGTAATCAGCCTATATAAAAAATGCGATAGAAGGCAATAATAACTGAATGTTATTACTGTTATCATTGGTTAAACAATTGGGTTTTCATAATCAATCAGTCCCTTATAATTAAACCATTCATTATCAATGTCATTACAGATGACCAAATAAACTGCTAACAGTTTCGCCATCAATACTATCAGCGGCACCTGCATTTCGCCGACGCAGAAGGGTTGCCAAATCGTATTATAGAGTTGAGCAGTCTAATACCACATTTAATCAATGGTAGTTAGTACGTTGGGCCACATGAGTAAATAAACGGTTGGACGTCATTTCCTTTAAATAGGTCAATGTTCTGCTAGCCTATGTTCTAATCGCCATAAATTCCTTTATTATTTTATATAAGTGCATATGTCCGTCCATTAGAAGCGTGTAGTTATTAATTTTCTATTTTGGTAAGAAACACTAGAAAAGAGGTCAACATGACAAATTCTTGTCAGACGGCCATAATTATACTAATTTCTTGTAAATGGCACCTGTCCCCAACGACCAGCTGCCTCTAAAGAATGCTTAATTTATTAAATTGTCGTAAACCAGCCCGCTTGCTAGCTTGTTACATGTTTAAAGATTATGGAGGACTTCCACCGTATTATGTCAAGACAAACGCATTTCCTTCTTCATTGAGTTCTCTCGTTGAAATTTTGGCGAATGCGCTCTAGATTTTATAAGCCAGTTCTTCCTCCGCCTTTTCTTAGACAATTCTCAATTCTCGTTTGCATCGTCTTAATATAACGGAATTCGGGAGTCAATCTTATCCCATATAATAAAAAGAATAGCATCACCATAAGGGGGCGTCCAAATATTAAGTATCGTAAATTTTGAAGATTTTTGACCCTCCCTTCCCCCATGTAACGCGTTGTAACGTTTTTCCGAACCCCCTCCCTAAACGTTACGTAACACCCAAGTGACCATTTTTACCTAAAAGTCACAATTATGTTGCGCATAGTACCGGAAAGTCGCAAAAAATAGCTTTGTTATTTTTAATCGCGTTTGCGGTAATAATAAATAAAACGAGAGATTTCTAACTCGCAATACATGCGTTTACTGTTTATTTTATTTATTCATATTGTTATTTAATAAACAATCACACATAATGTAATAAACATTTGCTTAAGTTTAAAATATGTTAAAATGGGATCAAATTTGTCCTAATAAACTTTTACTACCAATCTTACAATAAAGTATGCCGTTTTCCTGACTTGGCCCTGTCCTTACATACATTTTTGGCTTCATCCACCATTGTTCTTGTCATGATTTCTCCTATTTTAGCTTTTTTTCTAATAAACTCTTAAAATTAAAAAAAAACAATGTTACATAACGCTTTGTTCGAACCCCTCTCCCGTCCCTGTATTGCATCATACAAGACCCCCCTTCCCCCCAAATTGCGTTACGTAATACTTGAACGTCCTCTAATGACTTCTGAATACAACATCTATTTAAGTCAGTGATTCTTAAACCCGCTGAAAGTGGAGTCTAGGAAACATTTAAAAGTTTTGCTGTTCTAGAATCAAACTTATTTAACTGAAATATTATAGTATTTGAACAAGTTAAATCTAGCATGCAAGAAAGATCGAGCGTCTTCCTGTAAATCCGTTTTGTCTTGTTTATAAATTAAAGCTTATTCCAAATATATCTGCATATAGCTATGATTGCGTAAGAAACCAATGTGTGGACTTTTAGAAGTCTAACATTTTTTTATTGAAAGATCTCCTTTTGAACGAACGTTTTATTGAAATATAAACGAAATAATATTTCATTTTCAACAAAATATTGCCTGCCGCGTTACGGAAATCTATTGCCACTCCTCCAAACGTCCTCAAAGTTTATATAAAAGTGAGTGGCGCGAGTATTATGTAGGTTGGATCCTCCCCGTAACTAACTTCTACCTACTTACTTGTGCGTTAGTTCTCAAACTAGGTACCTACGGAAGTCTGTCATACTAATGGATTCTTGTAAGTAGTAGGTACGATATATACTCGAACATTAAGTTGTATTTTTACAGGATTGACTGTATGTAGGACCACTGCTCAAGTGCTGAATGCCTTGTTGATACTTCGCCCAACATATCAGTCATCAAAAGAATTAGATTCCAGAAATCCATAACTGCAAACACACTTAATATTACACGCGTCAACCTACATTGAATTCTCTATAATTTCGGCAATTAATGCAGACACAGCCGATTACTAATATCATTTCTTCTAATCGATTCAAATCGGACATACTCACTTCCCCCACGCCACGGTATTACATCATTTAACGCGCTATATAAACCCATACATTCGATCGATTATTCATCATCCTCTGGCCAGTCAGCCACAAGTACTCGCGCTCTTCAACACACCCTAGTGGACGGCTACCTCGATCACTCATCATCATTATTCTCTGGCGACCCTCAGCCACGCATAGTACACGCGATCATCATCATCACTCTCACACTACACACACACTGCGACTTAGCATTCGAAGCGTTATCAACTGGCAAGCATCAAATACCTTCTGCAATAAACTACTTCAACTGCAACAAGACCACTTTTACTACGGAGAAAACCCCTTGATGAGCTCCACTCCTCACTCACGAGCAATTGGAGTCTAGTGAGGGGTGGTCCCTCACAGCCTCCTAAGTAAATCCGTCTGTTTTCACTTATACACATACTTTCTTGTTTCTCTTTCTTTCTTTAGTTTTTACGCGGGCGCGAAGAAAAAAAACATACATTCATAGATCTTCTCCCACCCCTTGCTAAGCAGGTGGTGCCAATTAATAAAAAATCAACCAAAACAAATGAAACATGATTTCATGAAAACCGGCTATACCTCAATGTGACGAAATCAAATATAATGAATGATCCAAATTGACCTTGACATTTACATATATCGTAACAACGTACTGGAGAATGTGTATCATACCACATACCATACATGGTTAGTTTTTACTAGCAAGAATCCATCCAGTGGGTGATTCTGTACATGAAACTAAGGAATTAAATTACTTAAACAAGTAAACATATTAAAAGGAATAAATAACACGACTGCCGTTACAAAAACTTAACTATTTATAATTACTTTATTAACGTTTTTTTATGAAATATTTGTGGTTTATGTATTTATCCATGTAGATACATATATATTTTCGGAACGTAGATACTCAATCAGACCTTTCATTTGACACTAAACACGATATATTTACATATGTTAATTTATTGACATTTGGAGATTTGGACATTTAGACAACTATTTACCTGATAATTTGACAATGAAGGTAACTTATGACACTCGGGATGACATAACGGTTATAACAATACTGCGTACTTCTAAATCGGTTAGAACGTTTAGAAGTTATAGTGGAATAAAGAAACGAAAATAATACATAGTTGAACCCTGAACACTAGAGGCTTAATTGTAAATAGTAGAGTAGTGTAAATATAAAGATAGTAAATAGAGAGCACGGCAGACCACTTTTTTTTGTAATCAACGCCACCTAACTAGGCTTAGGACCGTACTAAGGCAAGAGTACTAAGTAAACAGTGGCTTGTGCATACTTTAAACTACATTATTTTAAAAATATGCTAGGATTCAATAATAATTAATATTAAAAATTAATTAATAATTATAAACACTGTAGGTACAAGCTAATTATTAATCCAAAAACTAAGTCATTTATATGTAAATGCGTCTTTAAGTCTGTAAGTCTACGAATAATATCTAAAACATACCCATCCTAAACTGCATAATAAGGTAAGTGGTAAAGGAATGTTAATAACATGTGAAAAATATAAATAATAATTACAGGTGTAAAAATAACATTGCAATAAATGGTGAAATAATCAAATTGGATAATAATAATATAATATCGTAATGAATAGAAAAATAATTTAAAAAATAATAATGAATCGCATTAAATGGAAAAACAATATCGCAATAAATAGTTAACAAATCAAATTGAAACAGTCAGAGGATACAATTATAAGTAAAATGTCCATGTTACAAGTTAAAATATAAAGGAGACGGATCCAAAAATCACATCGATTATTACAGTTTTTGTAATTGTTGAAATATTCTCGCCAGACTATCTTCGTTCAACTGTAAATAAGCCAGATTGTATTTTGTACATGTAATGATCGATTCTAGTGAACGGAAAAGATATACAACTGAGAAAATATGTACAGTTCGATTGCACCTTCCGCCTACCCACCCATCGCATAATCCTTGCCAGACTCGGATATTCTTGATTAGCATCAATAATACACCAGATTTAATTAATTTCAAAAACTGGGAAAATAGGTCCTACAATTATTTACTACCTCCTCGACTAAATGGATGGGTGAAGGGTGATCGTTCATCGGTGGCGAAGAGACTCCCATTAAACCTACATAGCACAGTCGAATGTTGTGCATATCCATACATTACATCTATACATTGCATATCTATACATTACATAGGCTTTATAGGAACAAAAAATGTTTAGGATTTATAACCATCTAAAACAATCTATAAAAACATGCCAACACACTAAGTCAATCCAATTAAAATCTAAAATTACACAACATTTACTTCAACTTGGTAGAAATGAGGTGGAAAAGGCAATAAGTCATATTTTAAAGTAAAGGTCTGCATTATTATTATTATTGTCATACATTGCACTACACCTTATATTTTAATACTATTTATTTATTTGTCCTACAAACTTCATATTACGACATTTTATATTAATATTTATTTCCATGACCATGTTATATCAATATTTTAAATATAATTATAAGTTTAATTTGAATTTGCTTATCTATTTTATATTTTATCATATTTTGTATTTTTCATTTTAATATTATGTGCACTTGAATAAATCTTTGCCATACATAGAGTTTTCCTTGGTACGGGCTATGGCCTAGTTAGGCAGATTCTGCAACTAATATAATTGTAAATTTATGTTTTTGAATGAATAAAATTATTATTATTATTATTATTATTATTACATACATCTCATTTAAACGAAAGCATTTTCCGATCCAATCATCATACAACTTGTAACCGGTAATTACAAATTCTATTATTACCTATTGTAGGAATGCCCACCAACTAGTTATGTAATAAAATAAATAAATTCTTCTTCTTTGTGTTCCACTCCTATCGAAGGTTGGACAACATTACAGCTTTTATAACTTTAGAGGCTGCTGCTCTTAGCAGCGAGGTGATACAGCAGCCAAACCAGTCCCGAAGGTTATTTAGCCACGAACGCCGCCTCCTGCCGGCGCTTCTCTTCCCAGCGATCTTGCCTTGGATAATGAGGTGGAGCAATTTGTATTCCTCATGACGTGACCGAAGTATGACATCTTCCTGTGTTTGAAAAGTGGCTAAGGGGCCCTTGCTGAGTTGGCCACGAAGACCTATTCTGTTCAGGGTTGGTCACACTCACGGGTCAACACCCATCCGACGGCCTCCACGCATGAAGTGCGAGCCTGGGTAGGACTCTGGCCTTAGGTTAGTTTCCCCTAGGAATCAACCTTCTGGTGCTCCTGGACGGTCTGCGCACCGTGCGGCATAAGCCAATCCATTGCGTAGGTACTCTGACTAACAGTCGGGGGAGTCTAGAAGCAGTACTGTTTCCTATAAAGCGGGGGTGGTTGCGGACCTTACGGCGACTGCTCTTTAAACGACCATCGGCTACCCGATCCTGCGTGAACAGTCGGACAAAGGATGCCGTGGTCCGCGATAGATTCGGTATACACCGTTTCACCGCTTCGTAAGGGAGAGGACCGCGCAAGCGACCTCGAACTCGTAACCAATCGAGAGACTGGAGGAATCTGGTCGCAATTGGAAGCAAGGGCGTGAGTGTAAGCCCTTGTTAAGCTGGGTAACACTCAAATGTTAAGCTGGGTAACACTCCTGGCTATCTCGCGGTTAAGGGGTTGGCCTCTTACGGGTTTGCGGCGGAGCTTGGCGGTGGACTGTTTTGTCCAAGTCTTCTACGCTCACCCCAGGGAGATAGAACGACTAATCCTTCAAACTTCCTGAGGTGACGGGCTCGCCCGTTGTAGTTCAAATTCAAATTCAAAATTATTTATTGAGTTCAAATTATGAGTAGGTACATTCAATTTACAAAAGTCTTAACCTAACTAGGCTGCCGCCTGTTCCAAGGTAGACAATTTATTTTAATTATCCTAAGAAATCTATAATATTATATTTATATAAATAAACAAAATCATACATAATGTAACAGAAATATCTTAATTACCTTATAAAAATTCGTAGGAAAATGTCATGAAAATTGTCAATATTATTTTATTTTAAAACATGATAAAAATTAATATACATACATATATTCATATTGTAATAATAAGTATTAATATGTATTATTAATATACAAAATAAATTCAGAAAAATTAAAATAAAATTACATTTAGAAATAATCAATTTATATTACTACATATACTATTATGTTTTTATTATAAAGATTCAATTATTTAATAAGGGGTTCAATGTCTGCATTTGTACAATTTAAGAGGTAGGCACTTAAACTATTTTTAAATTTATATGATATTTTATAGTTGACAACTCTAGTTGTGTTTGATGGTGTTCAGAAGTTCCATCTTCTTCTTAAGTCGGTTTAGTACTTAAATATTAGTGACTCGGTTACGCCATGAGATTTTCAAGATACGGCTGTATATCCTTCCTTTACGTCGTGTTTTGTGTGAGAGTCCATGCTTCTACGCCATACAGTAGTACAGAGAAAATGTAGCAGCGGGTTATACGTAGCCTTAGGTGGAGACTCAGATCTATATTACACAAAACTTTGCTCATTTTGGAAAAAGTTGATCGAGCCATTTCAATACGGACGTTTATTTCTTGAGCATGGTCCCCTTTCCGGCATGGTCATTCATCCAACTTCCCATATACTTGAACTTACTGACTTTTTCCACCGATTGTGTCCCTACATAGAACTTGGAGTTATGTTGTAATAAATAAATAAACAAACAAATTCTATGTGAAGCCGCATTTACGAGGCGTTGACGCTTGAAACGACCTTATCATGCGTTATCAGACACCTGAATTACTCGTTACACCTCGTTAGTGGCTTCGCCGTACGAGTGCGGCGCGGTGTCGCCGGCTATCATATGATACGGGCTCAAATACGCGTCTCTTGGTCTTCTGCCAACCTCAAAGTAAAGTGAAATGACAATATCGTCGGGTTGCGGTAGCGAAATGTGATTCTCCTCGGCGGGAAGATGATGCTCGAATGGGAGGGAAGGGACGATGATGTCTTCTATCATGTGTTGAAATTATCGCCAATGTATGCCGGCCTCACGTCCATCCAGGTATTTTTTATGGGATTTTGTAACTGGATTAATTAATCATGTAATCTTTAAAAACATAAAACCACATTTATTGACTTAAGTATCATGTTTAATGTTGCGCAATTTAGTAAATTGATAACTATATTTATTCAGTGTGGCGCGTTTTCAAATTACATTTTCAAGGGGAGGGACTTATGTAGATACTTTCCACGAAGGAAACGGTTATCAATATTGCACGTTCTTTTACAGTTCAACTATTGGCAGCTAACGGTTCCGTGCAGCTTGGGACATATGACCCGCTCGCTATCTTCGGTTGGTTCAACTCCCATTCGGTAGCTTCATCGAAGAGGGACGAACCCGAAAAGGATTCTGCGATCCTTGTCACGGCTGTGTCGTGGACATGTGTGATACGATCCTTCGTGGGTAATTCTCAGGCTGGGCGGCTTACCCATCGTGCGAAGTTAGCCAATTGACTCGAGACTGGTCTAGAAGCAATGACTCGCTATTACGCTGACAATCTCCACAGACCTAACCCAAGTAAAACCCAGGTTTGTGCATTCCGGCGACTAACCGGGGGGTCTGGAAACGGTCTTACACGTTTTCTAAACAGCGTGGTTGTGGACCTGATGTCAGCTACTCTTGAAACGACTGGTTGGTCACCTAATCAGGTGTGAAAGACAGGCAAAGGGCGCCACGGTCTGCGATAAATTCGAACTGAATTACCGCTAACGTCTGGTAGAGACCGCGACTTTGAATTTGCGACCAGACTGGAAGACGGAGAAATCCGGGCAAATCTGGAGGTGAGGGCTTGAGATCGGCTTGCTGGGTTCCTTTTCCAATGCCTCGCGGTAAGGCGTTGGACTTTTACGGGTATGTTGACATAGTTAGACGGCGGACTGTGTTGTCCCTGTCACTGCGTTTGCTCCATCGTTAAAAGAATGATCAAATATCGTTATAACTTCCTGGGGTGCGGATCGACCACAGTATCTGAGAACTCTAAAGTTCAGTTATTATTAATGCTTACAAGCCGTGGATATAATGGTGATTATCTATATGGTTTTAATCATAGAGCTGGCGTAATTAATACTAGAGATGGCGTATCGCAAATTTTGTATGAAATCAAAAGGTGAACCACGTTCCAGTATTAAAAAGCACAAATGTTATCGTTTTCTATACAAATTTTCTAAATTTATATGAATATGATGTGCATTGTGCACCCCGAAACATATCCACGACATGCAAAAAGTTTACTTTCGCTAAACTTATTATTCCGTGGTTATAATAGTTTGACCAATATATACTGGAAAACACTGGAAACATAATATTTCTGTAAATATTGAACCAAATTATGGCGGGTTGATACGAACATATTTTACTGACCTGAACACATTTTACACAGATCCTGAATACATTTTATGACCAGAAGTGCAAGCGAATTTGTATTCGAAACGAATTTGCATTTGGGAGCTAACGGGCCCATGATGGGTTGGCCACGAAGACCCATGTGTTCAGGGTCGGTCACACTCACGGGTCAACACCCATCCGACGGCCTCCACGCACGGGGTGCGAACCTGGGTAGGACTCTGGCCTTGGTCATTTTCCCCTGGGAATCAAACCTCTGGCGCACCTGGACGGTCTGCGCGCCGTGCGGCGCAAGCCAATCGATTGTGCACTCTGACTAACATCTTCTTGCGGTGTCGACTACAACGGGCGAGCCCGTCACCACAGGACGTTTTAGCGATTAGTCGTTCTGTCGCCCTGCAGTGAACGTAGAAGACTTTGGACAGTACAATCCTACGTCCAGCTACGTCACAACCCGTGAGAGTCCAACGCCTTACCGCGAGTGCGCCAGGAATAAACCCGGCGGGCTCGAGATACTCGCGCCCTCACTTCCAATTATGACCAGATTTCTCCGGTCTCTCGATTGGTTCCGAGTTCGAGGTCGCTTGCGCGGTCCTCTCACTTACGAAGCGGTGAAACGGTGTGCACCGAATCTATCGCGGACCAAGGCGTCCTTTGCCCGACGTGAGTGTGACCGACCCTGAACACATGGGTCATCGTGGCCACCTCATCATGGGCCCATTAGCTCCCAACGACTGGTCACGGTCCCGTGACCAGTCGGGGGGTCGGAGGTATGCTGATGGTTAATTCCAGACGGAGATATCCTTCCAAAACTGGTAGCCAAGGGGTCGAGGCGGTCCGCCGCTGGTTACATTCCTAGTGCCTCGCCGTAAGACGTCGGACTCTGGCGGGTTTGTTGGCTTTGCTGGACGGTATGTTTGTATCGTCCTCTACGCTCACCTTCCGGTCGACAGAACGATCAATATCGTTAACACTTCCTGGGTGACTGGTTCGCCCGTTGTAGTCGATACCTCCAAGTGTTGGTTTCTCCGTATTCTGAGTTCGGCTTCGTATTAATTATTGATTTATCTAAAGTATTTATTTGTAGTATTTACATTGGTGTACTTAATTTGTACTTACCTACGTCTCATGTGTGCCTAATGTGCCTATGCCTAATGTAAATTTTAATGGCGTCATAGTATATAATGATATAAAACAAAATCGTTACAAAATAGCCTCTAATGTTGGTATGGACAACATACTTACCGGTATAGGCAACGAAATGTCATCGTATAGTCAAAAACAAACGACATTAATTTAATTAAACACTACTCTACTGAAGAGTTCAAATCCTTTTCATGATCATGCCTAATTGGTCTTCCCATCATTCGCTAATCGAAATTCGGCAGCAGACAGATCAAAATCGAATTTTGATCTTACAAATCCTATTTTTCTTATAAAATTATATCTCATTTTGAAAAGTATCTAATTTTATGATCTTAGAAATCGAAGGAAATAATTATTATAGTTTTACAGTTTTAAATATTTTAAAGATTAAATCGATAAGTAATATTTTCCTATAATCCAAATTTTATTTTATTTTAATTTCCAAATTTCAAATTGAAATATTTTACAGATTCTTTTATGAACTTATTAGTCATGTTTTATGTTATTTTTGGACTATTTTCAAATGCTATGTTAGATTACTTTCAAATGCTATGTTGATTATTTTGTAGACTCCTAAAATGTTGTTATGATTGAATTTGATGGCTTATTTTTTAATGGTTGCTGTAATTAACGATATTATAAGTAATAAGCACAAAGAGTGATGTGGTTTATTTGGTTACAAACATGTAATTGAAATTGTATGTGGGCAAACTGTATCGAACCAATTTATACTCAAACATCTGTACTTACCTCTAAACATACAGTTAGGCAAAAAAAACGATCTCTTCATCGCTGATCATGAAGCCACTCTTTATTAGATCGCTATTTTTTTACATTATATATTGCTTAAATTCTGTATAAAAAAAAAAAGTAAAAATGCCGGAAGCCCCAGAAACCCCACAATTAGACGGCCCCAAAAACTTTCCCCTCGCAAAATCAAACAACCACGAGTTTATACCCACACGTTTTATTAATTTAAAAAAAACAAACAAGTTGCTCTCCTAAATACCGTTCGCGCTGCTGCGGGCACCGACTCCGTTGCCCAATCCACCGGCTCCAGCCAAGTGAAACACATTATTCATTCACATTCACTATTGTGTTTTACCGTGCAGTTTGGCGGACGCTTGGCGGCCATGTTGACCATATTTTGTCAGTTATTTTCACTTCGATCATCAGCCGAGTGCACTGCGACATGTACCACTCGCTTCCGTACTCTATCTCCCAGTCGAAGCGACATTACAAGAAAGATACGCGTTTTCTGCTCGATTTGTACACCATCACTTATGACAACCACGAATCCGTCGACGGTAACTGCTGCCTAGTGAGTATTTTCGTTTTGTGTTACATATAAATCAACAGGCGACGTCAATAGTGTCAAACCTTCATAGTTCGAAATTCAAAATATTACCGCCGAAATTGTGTTTGGCGATAGGGATGAAGGAACCAATGAGGTGTGACGATAAATTACCATAGACATTGAAAAGCATTTAACGTCTTCAGTAGAGTGGTATTGTAATCAAAATATTATCGTATGTGTTATGATGATAAAGTTAAGGGTGACATAATTGTCCATAGTCCATAGCAACCCAAAAAGTAGAGGCTATTTTGGCCCGGCATTTTATTTTAAGATTATTCTATGTGTTGCCAATGTTTTATGAGTCCTATAGATACAAAATGCGCTATGTCCTTACGCAACATTTCGAGCTGAACGTTCGAGCTTGAGGGTAATTTATAAATATTGATTACATTAATTTTCCACACCTACTTCCCTATAAATATTTAAAATTGTATAAAATATGACGGCGTTTGCAACTAAACTTTGAAGACGGAGAATCTTATAACCCGACCTTGCGAGTTGGCGGAATCTGCAAATGAAATTCCATAGAGCTGTCAAAATGTGACATTTCTGTTTGTGACAATGATTTCACTACCGAAAATAAAACATATAATTCCTACCTAATTAAATTTATCGAAACAATTTTAACTTAAAAAGTCATTAACAAGACGTATTATTTTAGGTCATACTTTAATTGCAATTTCAGTCTAATGGGAAATATAAATAAAGATAATTCTTTATTTGGAGGGATATACATGTGTAGATGCTCCAAATAAGTATAATTGGCTATGATATCTGCTTACGAGGGCGCATCTATGCGTGGTAAAAAGTACCCTTTCTCCTTGGATTGAAGAAATTTCTTAAGAATTAAAAACTTGAACATAAAAAAATGATATCAAGGGTATCTTATAATTTATCTTAATCAAAACCTTGTTGAAAGTCAATATAAAAAATAGGTCGTGGTTTAGGTATCTAAATATAATGATTATCACTTAGCCTTCGTGTTAAGTACCCATTCCCATATCGCATAGTCGCCTGGGTCCTCATTATATGATACTATGTAGCGAAACAATGATTTTGTATTAACCTTTTCACATGCTCTTTTGCGCTTTTCCACCTTTCTGGATGTTGCAGACGTTTATGAGCACCCTTGCTGTGCGATCCTGATAGTGGACATTACTGCGGCGGCGGGGGGGGGGGGCGCTGGGAGATAGAGATGTTTGAAACTAACCACTGCTTTTCTATTGAATTAAGCGTATATTGCTTCTCCACTTGCTTTTGATTTTTTTACTTTAATGTGATCTATTTCGCCTTACTCAACTCGATTTTGTCTTTTGTTATATATGTACCGGGGTTTCCATTTATGTGGCTCATATGAGGTACAGTTAAAATTATATATAGGCACGTTAGTCACGCAAGACATATACGAACTTACATACCTACCCAAATAATCAAAACTATCATTGGTTGGGACGATGCTTCGTTCATCATCTTCAGATTCATCGATAGACAATCAGATAGACAGTCATCATCGATAGACAATCAGATTCAATTCTAATCAATATGATTAGATGCAGTTCTTGAGATCCTCCCATTATGATAATAGAGGAATATATCATGGCATAATAAATAATGTAATATATATTGGCAGACAACAAAGAAATAAAAATCAAGTTCCAAAAACTATTGGTACGATAGATTTTTGAATTACGCGCTGCCCTCACTAATTTTCTTCCTTACCAGGGCCAGGGAAGGAGGGAGAAATCTTGTCGCTCATAAAAAATGCACCACCTTGGCACCACCTGCGGTTGCACCAAATAATCAAAGGCCCTTTTGTCATTTTCGTGTTTGATTTTGCGAATAGTCTGTGGTCCGACGCTAAATTTAAGGAAATATCGGCGTTGTGAAAGACGTTATGTTTGAAAATGTGCTATCTTCGTTCAAAAAGAGCGCGAGTTCGAAAGAGAACTGTCGATCTCCTCGATTGAGGGATAACTTGAATAACATCAAGTATAAAATAGTGTCGAGGGGCGATCGGGATTGCGTCGAGGGTTTTCTGAGTCCTCGCGCTTATGGCGATCCTTCAAAATGCGCTAGCACGGATATTTCCTGGCCGGAGTCAGTAGACGAAGCCGCCGAAGCTTGGTGGACGACTTCCAATGCGAAAAACGTGGTGGAGAAGTTCTCCAGGGTTATAACACTTAACGACGACGAGTATTTCCAAGTAAATATATTTTATGTATGCTCTGTCGCATTTATAATAGTTTTCTACTTGTTGATTCGAAAACACTTGTTGATGCGTATGCCGGCGACAATGTATTGGTGAATAGTGCTATCGCGGGGTTTTATGCAGTTTAGCTAACTATTTGTTTTTAAAACCAAAAACCTACTGCCAAATAAGTGTTTATGAAGCTCTTTAATAAAACTGACAACCTACTGCCATAGATGTTTGACGCTTTTTGAACGCCTATATCTCGCTTATTTATAGAGATAGAGCAAAGTTTTTTTTCTAATCAGTGTGATCAATAATGTGGGATGACATTAAAATATCCTTCAATGTAGAAGATTTTGCTAAACAGCATAAATAGCTATCGCGGTCCTACGGCATATTCAGCACATGTGATATTAAGATTTAATTTGTAGGCTACCTAACAGACCTCCAGTGTATGGTGAGTTTACAGTGGAACAAGCATAATTCGTTCCAGACTCTTACTCGTGAAGCGAAACTATTTTTCCCATACTCGTGCGAATTACTCGTTATGAGGAATTACTGCAAATTACTCGTTA
Organism: Micropterix aruncella; assembly: GCA_944548615.1. Lineage (NCBI taxonomy): Eukaryota > Metazoa > Arthropoda > Insecta > Lepidoptera > Micropterigidae > Micropterix > Micropterix aruncella. The sequence goes on from OX155951.1 coordinate 3,596,659, forward strand.
TGAGAGGTGCTCCTTTTGAGAGGTTCCGCTGTATTTGGTAGTTTGGTTATTTTTTTTTATCGATATGGCCACATGATTATTGGTCAACAATCAAATACATTCTAATTTATTCGTCCTGGGTAAATTATTATCTGAGACGTAATTTGCCACATTTTCAATCATCAAGTATCCCACTTCGGAGTCAATCTCCATTATGATTTTTTTATTGCACTCACGCCTGTGGGTTAACCACCGCTGTATAATATATCCTTTCCGCCCCGCAGTGTTATGCTCCCTCTGTGTTAGAAAAGTTAATAACTTCTTCACCCTCCGGATCTATACTGTACGTTTTCCTGAATAGTAATATGTTATCGGGTCCTGTTTTTTGCCTAAGGGCATCTGCCCTTAGTCTGCTATGGGATTTTCCTGTGTTAGTTGTTTGACCATACACCAGCTTCTTAATGTTTAATATCAGAATAGCATCGGATGTATTTCAGGGCAAGGCAAATCTTGAAACTCCTTCTTTAACCCTTCAGGCCTCGGCCCCTCAGCCGATTAACAAGTTGATGTCCCAAAAATTTTTAGTACTGTCCCACCAAAACATTAATTACTGCCAAACCCATAATTAAAATAAAACATATTAACATAATAAAACATAATAAAATAAAACAAATTAAATTAAAATTATACGGGGCCGTCACGCTGAATCGCGTTGTGGCCGATATCGGCCAATTGGGGCTCTTGGGGTTAACTGAGAACTTCTAGAGGCAGAATCTTAAACTGAGAAATGGCAGAATCCGTATTAAATGTAAACATTGTTATTGCAGAGACGAAATGATCGCGAGGAGATCCGGCGACGTCTGGCGATGGGCGCGGAGCAGGACGATTACTACATGCCATCAGAGCGTCCTGGCCGCAAACCGAGTCTTCAGTCCCGGCTGCAGAGCGGTTAGCCACATTTTTTAAAACACAGATATATACACCGTAAGTTTTTTCTTAGTGACATCCTCGTAAAGGTGAATCAATTTGAACATACCACCTCGATCAAAAAGTATCAGGAATCACCACCGTGTGGCACTCCCAGTCTCCCGATTTCAATTGTGTTTTTTTTTTTAAGTTGGCCTGGCCCGTCTGTCCGTGACATCTGCTAACATTTTCAGTTCGATAGCTTGACATTTGTTAAAGTTACAGCGTCTATAGTGAATCTGCGTTTTAATGTGTCGGCGATTTTTTACGATTTTAAAAATGGAATTATCTTTGCAGCAATGAGATTGCATTAAATTTTGTGTGAAAAACGGATTCAACGGTGCGAAGACCGTGGAAATGTTAAAAAAGTGTTTCGACAGCAATACTCTATCGAAAATAAACGTTTATGTGTGGCACGAACGCTTCAGAACTGGTGGTGAGACCGTTGAAGATGGCGATCGCAGTGGCAGGCCGTCAACATTGAAAATGAGGAAAACATCAAAAAATTGAAAGAAAGGTTAAACCGCAAATTGACCATCAGAGAGCTGGCAGAGGAGTTGAACATCGCATATGGATCCGCTCAAGACATTATTGTTAATGATTTGGGCCTCAGACGTGTCGCTGCAAAGCTAGTGCCAAAAGACCTCAATTTCATGCAAAAAATGGACCGCGTTGACGTCGCAAAACGACATGTCTTTCAAGGCTGAATCCGACCCAACATTCATCAAACGGATCATTACTGGAGACGAGACTAGGATTTATGAGTATGACACGCAATCCAGACATCAGGCGAGTGAATGGCGTGCACTGAATGAGCCGCGACCGAAAAAACCTTGTCCTTTTCAGTCGAAAATGAAGGCGATACTCACAGTTTTCATGGATTACAAGGGTGTTATGTATCATGAATTCCTTCCAGAAGGCCAGACGTTGGGCGTTTGAGACGTTTGCTTGAAGCAAGTTGCAAAAAAAGACCGGATTTGTGGGTTAACAACTCTTGGACTTTGCACCGCGATAACGCACCGTCGCACAATGCGATCGTTATCCGTGACTTTTTGGCAAAAACAACACAAATACCATCCAACAGCCACCGAATTCGCCTGATTTGGCTCCCTGCGACTTTTTCCTATTCGGTCGACTCAAGAAACCGTTCCGCGGAACGCGTTACAGCACCCGAGATGAGGTCATTTAAAAAATCGCTAGCCGCTCTGATGGCCATACCGAAAATCGAGTACCAGACATGTTTCGAGGATTGGATCATGGGGAGTACTTTGAAGGGGACAATATCAAATTTGATGAATACACCTGTATTTTCGATTTCCAAATAAATTCCTGATACTTTTTTAAAAGGTGGTAGGTATATACAACTTTTGATTAAAAAAAATAAAAAAACAAGAAACAGTTTTTGTAAGTTTTGAAAATTTGAAAAATTTGCCGGTAAATAAAAGTTTGACAATCTTTAAACGCCCTGCGCCATCTAGCGGTAGGTAAAATATCGTTAATATTGTTTATTCGCAATTTTTTACCTAACGCTTGACGCATCGTGCTGAAAACTTTTTTGTTTTTTCATTTTTTTTTTAATTTAAACTTATTTGCTCATACTGATTCACCCACTACAAGGATGTCACTAATAAAAAACTCACCCTGCTCACCAGGCCCATCAGGAGTCTGTTCTAAGGTTCTGTTTTAAGGTTCAGCCCGAGCCCGCAGGCACAGTTTACCAAGAGAACAGTAGACGCACTGTCGAGCGACAGAGCGTTGCGAGGATAGGGTGTGAGGGGAATGAGCAAAGGGATACGTCTCGGCGAACGCCTTTAGTTTGGCCTTTGGAAGGTTGGCGAATTTCTCAAACGTTTGAACATCTACGTCGGCGGAGCAGCAGACATCTGCGGCCATATGTGAGCCCTTAGTACTCGTGACATAGCTCGCATTGATTTTTTTAAAAAAACTAAGAAACGCTACTGTCTGGTATACTGTGCCACAGGGCATATTCTTGAACATTTTAGTTTTTTTTTCACTTTTTATGAATCACACCCCTTACTTTAACTCCAGGAGTCTATTGAGGTTTTGTGATTTAGTTAGGCGATATGGTTGTGGTGACTCAGTTTTCACTACTTATTTTTTACATTTATTCTGTGTGCCAGTCTTGTTTTACACTAATGTTTTATATAAATACATTAATTTCAACCCGCAGGAATGAATCTCCAGATTTGCTTCATGAATGATACAGCATCGGACACGGAATCTCCCGGCTCGGATACAGAAGCGAAGGGGCCCTTCAATAGTCCGAATTTTACTCCGTTTGCAAGCAAAATAAAAGATGACGCCCATCCGATCTACAACCACAACCATCCATATCAGACCAAGCCTCTCTCCGTTAGCATTAAGCAAGCGCCTAGTGATACTACCAAACCAAAGACAGGTAACTACCTTACTTCAACTTCTATTCATACCTAAAATAACAACTTGGGTTGTCGACTACAGCGGGCGAGCCCGTCACCTCAGGAGGTTTTAACGATTAGTCGTTCTATCTCCCTGGAGTGAGCGCAGAAGACTTGGGGACGAAACAGTCCACCATCTAGCTACGTCATAAGCCCGTAAGAGGCCAAGCCAGGAATGTTACCTGGCGGGCCGACACTCACGCCCTTACTTCCAATTGTGACCTGATTACTCCGGTCTCTCGATTGGTTACGAGTTCGAGGTCGCTTGCGCGGTCCTCTCCCTTACGAAGCGGTGAAACGGTGTTTACCGAATCTATCGCGGACCACGGCGTCCTTTGCCCGGCTGTTCACCCAGGATCGGATGGCCGATGGTCGTTTCAAGAGCAGTCGCCGTAAGGTCCGCAACCAATGTCTGATCACAGACAATGTCTGATCACAGACAAATAACCTTTAAACTACTAAACACCGTAGACTGTCAAACCACAACTTTCAGGAATCCTAAAGCCACCGACTGGGACGCTTACCGTACCACACTAAGGCTCAACCTTGAAACAATACAAAAAAATATAAAAACACGCGAGAGTCTAGAATTGGCCGTGGCGGATACCACAAAAGGCATTATAAACGCCTATGAGGAAAGCTGCCCACTCAAGACAAAGACCTCCAAAAGAAAAGTTCCATGGTGGAACCCGAAGATGGACAAACTACGGAAGGAAACCCGGAAACTATTTAATAAGGCTAAACAAACTCTCAACTGGGAGGAATACAAAAAAGCCTTAACCGAGTACAACAAAGAAATTAGGAGAGCCAAAAGAGCAACATGGAAAAGCTTCTGCGAGGACATAGTGGAAACGCCTCAAGGAGCCAGAGTACATAGACTGCTCGCAAAGGACAAACCTAACCAAATTGGTCTTCTGAAAAAACCAAACGGAACCTTTACAACAAATGAAAAGGAAACTTTGGAGGAACTAATATCGACCCACTTCCCAGGTGCTGTGACAACTAGCAACGCCGCCACTGCTCCATACAGACCTCGAAACGAGGACTGGAGTAGGGCTGCTAGAATCATAAGGCCCGATCAAGTTAAATGGGCCGTAAAATCCTTTAAACCTTACAAATCATGCGGGGACGACGGAATCATGCCCGTGCTTTTGCAACAGGGTATCGACATTCTAACCCCATATCTGGTTAAAATCTTCAGAGCAAGCTATGCCTGGGGACATATACCAGAAAAATGGACCAAGGTCAAAGTGCTATTCATACCCAAGGCTGGCAGGAAGGACTACGCACTGTCAAAGTCCTTCAGGCCAATTAGCCTAACATCCTTTCTACTGAAAGCGATGGAAAAGATACTGGATAGCTATATCAGGGAAAAAATCCTAACGGTCAACCCTATCAGCTGTAACCAACACGCCTACCGCAGAGGCAAATCCACGGAAACCGCTCTGCTCTACCTAGTAGACAGAGTGGAAAAGGCGTTGGAAGACAAACAAATCGCAGTATGCGCATTTTTAGACATTGAGGGCGCCTTCGACAAAACCCCAATTAAATCACTGGTGAAGGGGCTAGAGTCAAAACAAGTTGACAACACCACAACCAGATGGGTGAAAGCGATGCTCTCAAACCGCACGGCCAAGGTAGCTCTTCACGGAACAAACCTTGAAGTCACCACTACAAGAGGCTGCCCGCAGGGAGGCGTACTCTCGCCCCTACTATGGACTCTTGCAATAGATCAACTCCTGCATAGGATGGCAGAGGCCAGGATAGACACACAGGGCTATGCTGATGACCTAGTAGTCATTGTCCGGGGCTTCTGCCAAAACACGATCTCACACATAATGCAAAAAGCGTTAACAATCGTTAGCAATTGGTGCAGAGAGAACGAATTATCGGTCAACGCCGATAAGACCGTCCTCGTGCCATTTACCAACAAACGTCAACTAGGTGGACTAAAAATGCCAATCTTAAACCACAGGCAGATTCCTTTCTCCAAGGAAGTAAAGTATCTGGGAGTCACGCTCGACCAAAGACTCACCTGGAACAGCCACCTAGATAAAACAATTCAAAAAGCTAAAAGTGCTTTGGGTATAAGCAGAAGACTGGCGGGGAAAAACTGGGGCCTTAACCCCAAGATCTCCCACTGGCTATACACTGCCATTGTGAGGCCGATAATCTCGTACGCCTCGGTGGTATGGTGCAACAAAGCCAACCAGAAAACTGTGATTACCAAACTAAACAATATCCAAAGGACGGCGTGCCTCATGACAACTGGCGCAATGTCCTCCACTCCTGGAGCAGCTCTAGATGCACTGCTGAACTTACCGCCCCTACACATTCATTTGCAACAGGTGGCGAAAGCCAGCATGTACAGGCTATCTGCCCGAGAGAAGGTAAACTGGATCTCACAAGCACTAAGATCAGTTCTTGACTCAGTCAGTGAAAATCCAACCCTCAACATGGTATCAGACACCATGCTCCCACTCCTAAACTTTGGAAAACTTTTTACAGTGGAACTGCCGCCCAGAGACGACTGGTTAAAAAGCCAACTGCAATGGGAGGCCGGTAGCCTTAAATGGTATACTGATGGGTCCAAATCGGGACTTGACGTAGGCTGTGGTATATATGGAGAGCGACCAAACTTCGAAAGAAGTGTAAACTTGGGAAAATACGCCTCCATATTCCAAGCGGAGGTTTACGCCATTATTGAATGTGCGGATATCAACCTCCAAAAGGACTACGCCAACCACCGTATCTATATCCACTCGGATAGCAAAGCAGCTCTTATGGCACTAGCCTCGAATACCATTAATTCAAAGCTAGTGCAAAACTGCATATCACTACTGAATTCCCTGGGCGAAAAGAACAGGGTAATACTAAGATGGGTTCCCGGCCATGCAGGAATCGAGGGAAATGAAAAAGCCGACGAACTTGCTAGGACGGGAGCAAAGGGAACGTTATACGGCCCTGAACCTTGCTGTGGCGTACCAAAAAGCCTTGCAAACCTAATGCTCAAACAAATGTGTTTAGAACAATCCGTCAACCACTGGAACAACACGCCAGGGTTGAATCATTCCAAAGCGCTTATTAAGCCTTACGACCGTAAGACGGCCCGTGAGGCCCTATCGCTAAATAGGAACAATCTACGCATACTGGTAAGGGCGCTCACGGGGCATTGTGGCCTGAACAAACACATGTTCAACCTCAAGCTCAAAGACACAAAAATGTGCAGGTTCTGCCAAGGGGCAGAGGAAACTCCCCAGCACCTCATGTGCGAGTGTGGCCCGCTGATGCGTAAAAGATACAACCACCTGGGTGGTCACTACCTCCAACCTGAGGAGGTAAAACAATCTGGCGCCAAAAGCCTGCTGCGGTTCTTGAATGACACGGGGCTTAGCGCAGAACTATAGTAGGTGGCGAGCACAATAGATCAGCAATGGTCGCAGTGTTACAAGGCTCATAAAGACCTTAGAAAAGCCCCACTCAACAAATAAAAATAAAAAAAAGGTCCGCAACCACCCCCGCTCTATAGGAAACAGTACTGCTTCCAGACTCCCCCGACTGTTAGTCAGGGGAGTCTGTAAGCCTAAAATAACAGACCTGGCGAATAGCTGTTCTGTCATACAGTCTGTCCCACTGGCTCTTAAACTTATTTCGTCAAAATCAAAAAATTCTAGAGCCCCCATTTCTTTTTAACTTACCTTTTGGTGCATCTTAAAAACAGCCGTTTCAGCTGTGGGATGAGCGTAGAAGACTTAGAGACGAGACAATCTACTGTCTAGCTCGCCAGCAGCCCGTTAGAGACCAACGCCTTACGGCGAGGCACCGGGAAAGGTACCCAGCGAGTAACCTCGCCCCTAACTACCAGTTTTGATAGGATATCTCCGTCTGGAGTTAACCTTTAGGATACCTCCATCCTCCCGACTGGTTACGGGTCCGAAATTGCTTACGCGACCTCTACCTGTTGTATTACAGCGGTAATTCAAATTGAATTTATCGCAGACCTGGCCGTTCTTTACCCGTAGTGCCACACGAGTGGTATTTTATTTCAAGAGTGGTATGACAACAGGTCAACATCCACCCCCGCTGCTTAGTAGATAGTATATTTCCATAGTCTCCAGACTCCTTCAGCAATCAGTCAGAGTGCACAACCGATTGGCATCACCGAATGGTGCGCAAACAGTCCAATAGTGCCGGGATGCAATCCCGCCAGGAGAAACCGGTCCACCAGCTTTGAGGCCTGACGCGTGAGTCTTACCCGGGGTAGTCCTCCGCAAAAAAAGGCTTCTGAATAGGAGCTGAATCGTGAGTTGAGCCGATCCGAGAACAAAATGGATCTTATGGCCCAAGCTGCACGAAACCATTCGCTACCTAGATATGATACCCAGTGAGATACGAACAATAGGAATACCGTAAAATACTCCTTGTTGCTGACAACTTGTGGTACCAGATGGGAAATCCACTCTTATGGCCACCGACTGCATCCAGCAGTTCCTCTCTCACTACCAAAAGCACAAAACCCGACCAGATAATGTGCTTTGCGCAGTAATGAAAGACTGAAAGTTAATCCCAAAACATAGATTAATAAATCGGTTGTGTCACCCCAAGGCTGTACCGGCAAGTAGACAAGCTCCCCTCCCCCGAGCGCCATTTTGTAGTGTATTTGTATTATTTTCCGTGGTATTAAAATGGTATTTTTCCGAAAATGTTATATTTTCTTAAATATGACGGACTTTAAATATTATTTGTGTCGCTTGTATATGAGATATTCCAATCAAAATTTTGCAAAGTAATTTTGGTTCAACAAGGCATCTCTGTACCGAATTTCAAGTTTCTTAGGTCCAATATTTCGAGATTGAAGTGTGACTAGCGCGCCCTCTGGTGAACCGATTTCAACTACAATCTCTTGAATTCTGCCATGAGCAAATGATGCCTACATGCCAAATTTCAGATCACTCGGATGAAGCGTTTGTGCGATATAATACTTTTCCTCCTTCCGTCGCCGGTAAAGTAATTATTCAAAAGGGCGGACCCAGTGATCTCAAATTAGCCTCATACCTGTTTACCATAAGTGTGGCAGCCAGCCCTCTATGCAGAGGATTCATGGAGGAAGAAGAAACGCCACAGCATGTGCTCATGGAATGCAGGAGCGTGGCAGAGCAACGGGCAAGAATACTACAATCTCCAGCATCTGTCCCGGAGGCCTGTAGTAACCCAAACAGGCTGCTAACCTTCTGGGACAGCCTGGGTTGGCTGGAGTAACATAAATAGAAACATGAGCCACGCACAACGGCCCAATCAAGAGGCCAAGTGCGGGAAATAGCCCAGGAAAACTAACTAACTAGGCCTCAATTAGAAAACACCTATTAAATTAGTTCTGAGTCCTCTGTTGATGAGTGTTTGCAACATTCGATAATTGGGATCTCCTCGTGTATCGTGTAGGAATACACAGCAGACTACAGTCTGGAAATGGAATAGTATATATCCGTATTCACCTGGAAAAAACAATTGCGCATTCACAATACTTTACCTCTTCATCGGTTGGTCGGCCGGTTAAGTAATTATTCAAAAGAGCGGACCCAGTGATCTCAAATTAGCCTCATTAGGTCTTAATTAGAAAAAGCCTATAACATTAGTTCTGGATTCTCTGTTGATGAGTGTTTGTAACATTCGATAATTGGGATCTCCGAGTCTGTTCTAAAATAAGTATGTGTTTTATTTTTGTCTTCAGGTCGTGTGAGACCATCGTCATTATCTCTATCGTCAGTTCCTACTAAGAGCAGTTTGTCAACAGCACCGTTGACAGAGGCCGACTTCTTCGCCAGGCAAGCCAGGCTGCAAGCTGAAGCCAGAATGGCACTCGCACAAGCTAAAGAAATGGCCAGACTGCAAATGGAGGTAAAAATCATTTCTCAATTAATTAATGAAACGTCTCTGATAATTATTTCTTCACCTGACAATAATTTCTCTTACAGATCGAAAGACAGAAGCAGCAAATATCCCCGATAACAGAAATGCTGAGAGCTAGTTTACAAAAAGCGGGTATTCCGCTTTCTCCTGACAGAAGACGAGTCTCGCGCCAATTGCTGACCGATATGAATGTGGCGCAACTGCAGGTAGGCACAGTATACGGAGTTAGAACAGTAAGCGCACTCTCGAGTGGCAAGGCGTTGCGGGGATAGGGTGCGAGGGCAGTAAGCAGAGGGATACGTTACGGCAAACGCCTGTAGTTGGTGCTACGCTTGGGTTGTAAAATTTCTCGAATGTTTGAATATCTGCATCGGCGGGGTAGCTGCCATACGCTAGCACTTAGGATTCATGATGTCACTCCCCAACAAGCACAAAAGCCATATAAGAAGTGCCGAATATAGCTTTAAGCTAATTAAAAGTCATGTAAAGGCGTTCAGATTAACTCTCAGCTATGTAAAGGTGTCATTTAAAGCAATTTGGCTTATATTACCTTTTAGCCATATAATTTTGTCGTATAAAGCCTTTTAGTCGAATTAGGGCGGTATAATCGCTATAAAGCATACTAATTTATAACCATTTTATAACTAACAGCTGCAAAGTGTTCGAATAAATAACCTTTATAGAACAAATAAAACAAAAGCTAGGTACTACATTACCCTTACGCCACCAAAGGCTGTCCACCCTTACACAGCTTATAGTTATACTGTAGTCATTATGACCTCACTTACGCAGCTTATAGTTTTATAAAGGTTATATTAAAGTTGCAGATGCCTTATAAGCAAAGCGGCCATTTTTTCTCGAATCTATAGCCTAAAATTTTTGTATTATATGTATTTTGAAAGGCATTTTAGGTCATAAAATACACGTATTATAGGTAAATCCTATTTCAAAGTGTGTGAACGATACCCAGCAAGTATTCTTTTTTACTGCGAAAAATAAAATTAATTTACAAAAAAAAAATTAACCATAATTATGAATTAAAATCGAGTTAAAATATTAATATTTTGAAGGTACGTAAAAATTTTGTTAGACATGTTAATATTGTTGATGAAATGATTTTGAATTTTGTTTATGAATTTGTTGTATTAAACTACAATACAATCATTTTAAAATCAATCAAATGTAATATATTATTGGCCATTAGGAATTATATGTATAAGTACCATTCTATATCATTTTAAGGCATTACCCGACTAGAAGTTGTAATAAAGTATCAATTGGTGACACTTTTACAACGGCTGGCTATATAAGGTGGCTTATACTACCAAAGGTAGCCGTTATGACCGCTATTCAGCCACTATTCAGCTAAAAGCCGTATAAAATGTGGCTAATCCGGTGGTATAGACGTTATATAAATGTTTATATGACTGCTATATGACCAGTTCTTGTGACTAGAAGCTGTAGCGATAACGTTGCCGTGACCGTTATATAGCCAATTTGTGCTACTTGGGTCGCTTTGATTTCAATTTCGTTCTAAGAGAAGCTACTGTCTGTATACTGTGAGGTAGGTAACTTCACTCATACAACACCAGAAATAAAGAATAAATAAAGAATGATACTTCCGATACTCGCAGCACACTTTGTGCCGCGGCACACCAGTTAAAAACCACTGTTGTGTAGCACATCCTCCCGGTGTGATACTCCCGATACTCATGGCACATTATTGCGCCACGGCACACCAGTTGAAAGCCACTGTCGTAAGCAAACACTCTAACCATATTTTTTTTATATTTCAGATAATTGTCAATGAACTCCATACGCAAATAGAAAATTTAAACGATCAACTGGTTCAGTTACTAATGGCCAGAGACGAACTGCACATGGGTCAGGATTCGATGCTAGTCGATATTGAAGATCTCACCAGATACTTGTAAGTATTTGGTCGGTATATTCAAGACTTGAATGTTAGCGACCATAACTCGCCATATCCCAGCAAGAAGCGACCTTTTACGACTTTTAAAATTGTTTGTCAAAATAGTTTTATTTTGTTTTCAGAGGCGCAAAGGAACAATCAATCAAACTACCGAACGCGCTCGCCTCCAGCAATTCATCGGACCGAGCACCGACTTCCATGCCAGTTTCCTCTGCGGTGCCAAACACCTACTCTTCGCCCGTTTCCCTTCTGCGTCCCAAACTGCATCGCATTGCATCTCTAGTCAAAAAATGAAGCGCTTCATGGATTTATAGAAGAATAATGCAAAATTTTGTTCTGTTACCGATATTTAATGAGGGTGGGTTATTATAAAGCTAATTTTACCTACTACCCTCAAATTTAAATATATATCAGGGATGATTTGTCTGTGACATTCCATAGATTATAGTCTTTGAAAATGTAAATAGGACAATTTTACCATGTTATAAAAACCACCATTTATCATTATTTTAGATTTTATACAATAAGTAACTGTATTCCTGCGTTTTGTAACCAATACTGTAGTCAATCTTTACCGCACATAGTAATAATAAAGCAATCATTTCTCTATGACAACAAATTGTAACCGTCGATTAAACCATATCTCTTTCTATCATGGATAGAATACGATTTAATCACTGTAAATACTTAAAGTAAAACAGCTTTTTAGGAATAAAAAGTTGTAATTTTTCAATCGCTAATTTGGCCTCGTTAAAATGTATATAAAATGAAAAAATCTTGACGCTTTTTGATCACCTATACAATTTTATTCTTTTACATAATTGTGTGCCGCGATAGGTGTTTATAAAATAAAAAAATCCTCTATAATATGCTTGCTTCGACTATGTGAGCTTCAATAAAGAAATACGTAATAATAGGTGTCACGATGTTATTTGTTAATATAGTTTAGACTTTAGACATTAAAATCTGCAAATACAAACCAAATTATTATTTTGATTGTTTTATTTTTAACCTTTGGGAAAGCGTGGCCTTGTTAATCATTTATTTTATCATATATTTATATAATATACAGGATGGGTGAATCGGTAGGAGCAAATCAGCAACTTTTGTTGAGTGTGTTGCGCCATCTAGTGGTAGATAAAATATCGCGAACATTGTTTATTTTCTATATTATCACCTATTGCTAGATGGCGCAACGCGCTCAACGCTTGTCAAACTTTTATTTGTCAGTCAAATTTACCAAAAAAACAAATTTTGTTTTTCCCAATTTTTTTTATTGAATGTTGTTTATTTGCTCCTACTGATCACCGACTTCAAAGATCAGGCTAATTAAAAACTCACGCTATGTATTTATACAGGGTGAGTTTTTAATTAGTGACATCCTTGAAGTGGGTGAATCAGTACGAGCAAATAAGCAACTTTTAATATATTTTTTTTGGTAAAAACAAAAAAAAAACAGAAAATCAAAAAATTTAATGTTTTGAAAAAAGTATAAAAAGATGTGATCGCGTTGCGCCATCTAGCGGTAGGTAACATATCGCGAATATTGTTTATTCGCGATATTTTACCCATTGCTAGATGGCGCAGCGCGCTCAACGTTTATTATTTTTTTTATATATCGCCACGTTTTTTAAATTTTACCAAAACAAAATTTAAAAATAAACATTTTTTTTATTTTTTATTTGTTTTCAAAAGTTGTTTATTTCCTTGTACTGATTTACCCAGTTCAAGGATGTCACTAATTGAAAACTCACCTGTATAATATAACATACATGGAGGCCGGCCGAAACGGCTGCTCGCAGATCTGTTGACCACTGAAATAATGGCCTAGTTCCCTAATAAGTCTGAATAATAACTGATCGGCTTTTTTGGCGCCCCCACCCAACGGCGTTTTCCCGCTATTATATTTTGACGTTTAAAACGCCGGTCGTTGTATACACGGATCGTATATAAATAGATGGAGGCGATCAATATCGTTTCATCTCCACCCCATAGAAGAGAGGGGATGAATGGAAAGCTTTCGGGGCGTGTCCTATTCTTGGGAAATCGGCGCATGTGCCGACGTCCTCGGGCTGCAGAACGCTTTGTCACATCTTTCAAGAAACAACAAAAATATCTGTTCAATAACTCACTCTAAAAATGGGAAAACAGTTCAAAAACGTCGCCGTGATGGCGTGTCTAAAGACGTTGCTAATGGTTTTCAATTTCGTTTTCTGGGTATGTCGCAATATCGTTTTTTTAAACAGAGTTATAAATTTATAACGCTGATCCTCTTTTTTAGATATCTGGGATGGCGATGCTTGCTTTAGGGCTGTGGGCCGAAGTGGAATTATATAAATATTTAGAATTATCAACGGAATTCTCTGGAACCGCCCCATACGTTTTGATCGGCATCGGAGCATTCGTCGTTTTCGTCAGTTCTCTCGCATGCACATGCACTATCAAAGGGCAAGCCGTTCTTCTCTACATTGTATGTTACCTATCTCTAAATATTTATGTACATTCTTTACATTTTATTGTTGATGCGTATGCTTTTACAGTATGGCGGCTTTTTGGCTGTGATATTCGTGATGGAGCTAGGTGTTGGGATCTCTGGATACACATACAGGAGTAAACTGGCTGAAGGATTCGACAAAGGACTAAATCAGAGCATTCATAATTACGCTGTTGGAAACGGGAAAAGCGCGGATTTTGACTTGATGCAGTCTACAGTAAGTTGTAATACTTTTAAAGGGCATTTGGTATTGATGCAGTTTAGCAAACTCGTCTACATTGACGATGTTTTAATGTCACCCCACTATATTCATCACACTGATTCCGATTCTGTAAAATTTGCTCTTTGAATAAGCCAGACATAGGCGTTTGAAGACGCGCCAAACACCTACGAGTATATGGCAGTAGGTTGTTAGTTTTTATTAAACAATTCATAAACACCTATTATGGCCGTAGGCTAAGTCAGTTTTTATCTAGAAGCTTCATATATACCTATTTGGAAGTAAGCTATATTATTTTAATATGGCAGTTAGCTAAACTGCATTATAGAGATACAGCATATATTTTTACAGATTTGTAATCTGGTGTGATGAATATAGTGGGGTGAATATAAAACATCTTCAATCTAGAAGAGTTTCCTAAACTGAATAATTCCCGACATTTTCTGTTATATGTAAGCTAGAAATCTGTTATTTTTGTGTCGTAGCTTCACTGCTGTGGCGTGCATAAATATACGGATTGGCTGATGCTACAACCTCCTAAAGTAATACCACTTTCTTGCTGCAAGACCCCACCAGCTTGTGTTACAGCGAACCCGGACGATATTTACCAACGTGTAAGTCATTATTTTTAAAATACTTCATAAGTCTTTCTTGAATATGAAACTATTTAAAAATATTTTCAGGGCTGTTTTCGAGTGGTTGTCGATTTCCTGGACTACAACATGAAGAATGTAGCGTGGCTCGCCATATCAATCGCACTATTCCCCCTCCTCGGAACGCTAATCTCGTGCATCTTAGCGAACGAAGTGAAAAAAGCGAAATACAGCGTAATCACATAAACATATTTTTGCCAATAAAAACAACGGCAAATAAATATATAATGGTCTGACGATAGATAGGATTTCTCCAATTTTACTATTTTTCTAGTCTTCTAATCAGTTCCTTTTACTCGTTATCGACGTTCTTGAGATTATCATACTGTCATGTTACCTATACCTAATCTTTTCTCATTAAAATTGCTTTGGATGTTGCAGCTTTTTCTTTTATTTATCGCGGCTTTTTCTTTTAGTATCAGCAAATACAATCATCGTTTTTTTTTATTAAAGTTTTTTATCATTTACCATCTATTGGTAATGTAATCCGTAGGAAAATAAATCATTTTGTCAATATTGCCCCTGGTACGTGGCCTGTCCAATAAATACGCGATCTTAAGTTATAACTACGTTATAAACCAAAATTTAACGTAAAACAATTTTATTCCATTCAAAGTACATACTCTCCATTTGAAGAGGTCAGTACTTAGAGGTATTAAGCTACCTTATTGTGGCGATTAGATTACACGATAAATATAGCACGAAGTCATGACTTTAAATAGGGCGGCAGTAGGGCGTTCTGTTTACTTTGCCATAGATCGAGACCCTAATTCAGTCGGAGAGCGATCGTTGACCATGGCATCCGTGCTGTCAAAATATCAGCGATTGGTTTCGTGCAGCTTGGGCCATAAGATCCATTTTGTTCTCGGATCGTCCCAACTCATGATTTAGCTCCTATTCAGAAGCCTCCTCGTGTGGATGGCTACCCCAGGTAAGACTCTCGCGTCTCAGGCCTCACTGCTGGTGAATCGGTTTCTCCTGGTGGGATTGCCACCCGGCGCTACTGGACGGTTGCGCACCGTTCGGCGTCGCCAATTGGTTGTGCACTCTGACTAATTGCTCAAGGAGTCTGGAGACTATGAAAATATACTGTCTCCTCAGCAGCGGGGGTGGATGTTGACCTGTTGTCATACCACTCTTGAAACGACCTATAGGCCAGCCGATCCCGTGTAGCAAGCACTACAGGCAAAGGACACCCAGGTCCACGATAAATTCAAATTGAATTACTGCTGTATTACAACAGGTATAGGCCGCGCAAGCGACTTCGGATCTGTAACCAGTCGGGAGGACGGAGGTATCCTGAAGGTTGATTATAGGCGGAGATATCCTTCCAAAGTGTACGTCAGGGGGCGAGGCTACCCGCTGGTTACCTTTCCCAGTGCCTCGTCGTAAGGCGTTGGTCTCTAACGGGCGAGTGGTGTAATTAGACAGTGAACTGTTTTCGTCCCAAGTCTTCTACGCTCACCTCACGGGAGATAGAACTATCTAATATCGTTAAACATCCTAAGGTGGGTTGGGGGTGTTCGCCTGTTGTAGTTGACAGCTCTGGTTGTCAAAATATCAAAAATTGGCATTGCCATTGCCTTCTCTATCTCAGAGATACAGAAGGCATTGCCCTTGTCGTAGCAGCAGGTATAAATATGAATGGAGGGAAAAAAGAAGTGTTGGATCAAACAGTACCTATCTGCTAGCTGCCACTGAGAAATAAATTATACTGAGAAATAATCTTGAAAAATTTGTTAAGCTAAATTTATCCATGGTCTATTTGGTTTACATGGACGTGGCCTACGTGACCGACTGAAAACAGTTTGTCCGAATATTTTTTCTTTCATAGAAGAAACTGTAAACCCATTTTGCTGTAAACCCATTTTTGACATATAAATATTGGCATATGGAAAGGTACTGGTATTCCTTTAGTATAATCCCGAAAGAAATTAATTTAAATACGTATTTACGAAATCATATGTTTGTATTTTCCCGCCCGTGCGTCGGCGCCCGCTAGCGTCGTACCATTGATTTTATATCGTACTTTCAGCTGTCGCAGGGACGTTCCAAATACAGTTGGGCCTGAATAATACGGCCATGGCAATAGACCATGCTTAAACCATAGACTAAAGATACAAACGTCACATTTAACAAACATCATTTTTATTTTTCGCAGTTCGCATTTGGCCGGACGGTTTTTACGTATCAAAACAAATTGTAGCGCAGTTTCATTCGCTCATTCAATTTACAAATTCTAATCGACAGCTCAAATCGATCGATTTCTAAGTATTCTATCGGTTTCGGGTGAGTGAAGAAGGTTTTAATACATTTTCTCAGATGATGAAACGTTGTGTAATTGGAGTTTGTCCTTTCAGACACCACTGGTTTTAAGATGATGTCTCGAATGTGTTGCTCGCGATCGCTGATCGCCTTAAAATCTCCTGTGCCCCAGCAGTTCGTCCCGAGGAATCATGTCATGAGAACTTACGCCAGAGAATCTCGTTCCTCAACTTTGCGACGTACTGCTCCTTCGCTATGGGAGAGAGCCATGGCACCTCCGGGAGAGAACGGTACGATTTTATATTTTTCACGCAACAACGTCTTTGACGGTGTCTTAGCTGGGCTGGAGGGACGGTGTCCTAGCTGGTTATCTTGGCCAATAAAGTCGTAAACAAGCCCAACAAGTCGATTCAGGACAAAGCGGTGGTGTCCATATTTAATTTTCATAAATCTGCATGTCTTTATATGAATGAGAAGTTGTCGAAGATGGTCGTGCGGCATCTTAACATCGGCGTTTTTCGTATTATCCGTCTTATCCGTATTTATTCAATTATCCGCTATATTTCTTCCTCCGGTAAAAGCCCCTTATTGAAGCCTGCCATTGAATAAGCCACCAGTATGCTTGCACACACCTACAAACAAATTTTCGAGGGCTTCAAAAATTTTCCATGGAATAACTGGCTTCTGAAAGGTTAAGGACCCAACCAATATTTCTGTCTGGTTTTTCTTGTGAAAATAGATTATAAATTATTTGATTGCTGTATAGAATTTCACCGAATCAATTATGAATATATTTTGGTGGCTTTTACTTTACCACCTCTATAACACATTAAAAATAGATTTATAGTTATTAAAAAGTAATTTGGATTGCAAATGTGTCAAAATCACAGGCATGCATGCTATTAAAACTAAAACAAAACAAAAACAAGCAAAAACTCATTTAGAAATGCCTATCTGTAAGAATTAACGGGTCCCATCAAACTTGCAGAAGGCAAATTTGCAGACGGCAATCTTGCAGACGGCATTCTTGCAGGCGGCAGTTTTGCAGAAGGCAATCTTGCAGAAGGCAGTTTTGCAAATGTCAAAATGACCTAACCTAACCTAACAGAAAAACTTAAAACATTTTTTTTAATGTTTAGTTTGATGTATAAAAGTCATCCACTACAAGGATGCCGGTAATTAATGTCACTTCGATTTTAGGGAAAGAAAAACCTAACCTAACCTAACCTAACAGAAAAACTTAAAAACTGTACTGAAGGTTGCCGCCTGCAAGGTTGCCGCCTGCAAGGTTGCCGCCTGCAAGGTTGCCTCCTGCAAATCTGCCCTCAACAGATTTGGAACTGTCAAAAGTGACATTTGTGCAAAATTGCCGCATGCAAAACTGGTGCCCCCCGAATTAACCTGTCGGACGCCACCAGTGCCTATAGGCATTTTGCGTCGTTTGACAGATCCGTGCGCAACCATTTCGGCCGGCTCCGATTTCTGTTATATAAATAAATATACATAAATGGGGGACGAAAACAGGTTTAAAAACATTTGGTTCCTATCAATTATGAAGAATTTGGAATTTATTAGGTATTGCTACCTTTGTCATATAAAAAAAAACTAATAAAATAATTTACATACCAAAAAAATTAAAACCTAACCTAACCTACCGAAATGTAGGTGTTTGGCGCTTCTTTAAATGCCTATATCTCGCTTATTTATTGAGATCAAAAAAGATTATTACAGTTTCGAAATCGGCGTGGTGAATATACTCGGGTGATGTTAAAAAATCAACAATGGAAAACTGATTTTTGAGATTAAATAATCAATAATGGAAACTGATTTGATAAGATTTTTTGGCAGATTAAAAAGTATAATACATTGAAAATAGATTTATCATGAGAAAATTGCATTTGATAATTTAAAAAAAATAATTAAGATTGCACATGTTTCAAAACCATAATCACGCTGCTATTAAAACTAAAACAAAAAAAAAACAAGCAAAAACGCACTCAGAGATGCTGATCAGTAAGAATTAGTAGTTCAAGAAATTCAAAAACAAAAAAATGTTTGGCGTAAAAGTTTCTGTTGTTGTGACCAGTCACAAAAAAATGCATTTTACCACAAAATAATTGTCAGGATACCTAAAAATGACGATAAAATATTGATTTTCCACATCTTCCATTAAAATTGTTTAGCTCTTGTGACCGTCGCAAAGTTATTGTTAAGAGTTTGAACGGATGGGCAGCATTATTGCTTCAATTTGCCAACTCTGCCGCCTATCAAACCACCATGTTTTCTTTCTTCTCAAGTACGGATAATAATTTGTCTATGTTCTCCCTGACTCCTGACATACCAAGCTTCGTGTGGATGCTCACTCGGACGTTGCGACATTCACTTCACACCTTTCAGGAACAGTCACCCTTTAGCGGGTGGAAATGGCAGTGAACATACGCATTGGTGCTCTGTATGGAAATCATGGGTGTCTGATCTTTCACCACTTATTTTGAAAATGTATTTTCTTTAGTTCACATTTTTGTCTTTTTATTATTGCAGCTTACAGTATGGGAAAAGGAGCTCTTGCCGGGGGTTCAATTCTGGGACTCGGCGCTTTGTGCTATTATGGAACATCACTAGGGAATAAAGAGGGAACAGGAACATGGGATCAATCACAGTTAGTATTTTCAACTTTTTAAAACTGGGTTTTTATGTAAGTAAATGAAGACCGTAAGAAAAAACCTAGGATGTCATAAAAAGTGATTCGGATTTAATCGCACTTAAAGATTTTAAAACTTAATATTTTCAAAAAATTAATACATATTAATATTTTACTAATGGTAATATTTAC
Source organism: Micropterix aruncella (assembly GCA_944548615.1). Taxonomy (NCBI): domain Eukaryota; kingdom Metazoa; phylum Arthropoda; class Insecta; order Lepidoptera; family Micropterigidae; genus Micropterix; species Micropterix aruncella. The sequence goes on from OX155951.1 coordinate 3,616,347, forward strand.
TAATTACTAAATAATATTTGTTAATTACTAATACTAATTATTTATTAATAATAATATTTTCAAAACAGTAATACAGTACCTATGCAAGTATGCAATAAAAATACAGTACAGTACAGTATGCAATAAAAATATTTATTTTTATCACGCTCCTGCTGCCAAAGAAAATCTCCACACCCATGTCCTATTATAGATTAATAACGTAAGTGTAATCCCTCCATAACTTTCTCTGTTATGGAGGGATGAACTTTGAAAAAAATGATCCAAAGCAATGTTTTATACATCTTTTCAAAATCTAATTTGGCAACAGAATCATTTTTATTTTCCAAAACTTGCTTTTGAAACGTTTGCGCATTTATGTCAACATAAAATTATCAATAAAGCCTCATATTCACTTGAGCATGCTCAAGCGAATGAGCGACTCATTTGTCGCTCAAGTGCGGACGCCTGAGTACGCTCGCTTCGAACAAGTCCGAGCATGTTCAGGGTGAGCCCGCACCTTGTCCTTTTTTATTCATTCTCAAAGGCGGCTCAGTATTTGCTTGGCGCTCAGTGTGGACGGTTCTTTCGGGATATGCGAAGACACGACGAAGCCGAGCGTATACTGAGCACAGCTATTTCAATGTTGATGCTCGTTTGACCTAAACTTTAATTTTATTTCTCTGACCATGCTCGGATAAATGAGCAGCTCATTTGCCTGAGCGTGCTCAAGTGTATACGAAGCTTAAGGTGCTGCAAATGATTTAATATGTTTCTCTTAATATCAATATCATCAAAACACTCCAAAGTGCGATTTTTCTGAGATTGAGAATAATTTGGGAAAATTAGAGTAACTGAATGGGTCTTCTAAAATTTTACCTTTCCAAAGTTGCAACTTTTCAGTATACTGTGGAATTTAAATTGCGCACAAATTTTTAAGGGGTGATTCTACCCATTAAATAGATCACAAATATATATTTTTTGTGATAAGAAGTAAAAAAAAAAAAAAAAAATAATAATAAAGTATGGAACACGAATAGTTTTGGATTATTTTGAGACTTAATTTTATCGAATTAATTTAAAAAATATATATTTTCATGATCTATTTAATGGGTAGAATCACCCCTTAACATCTTGTGCACAATTAAAATTCAAGGGAATGCCCCCCCTTAGAATGTCTTCACACCACCTTTGGAAGCTGCACCCCCCACTTTAAAAATCAATGATGTACAGACTAGGATGCGAGGCCATAAAAAGTAATGTTGCTCGACATGGCTGTATCGATTTCCTTTCCAGTTTCTGGCCTCAATACGTCAAAGACCGAGTCAGCGCCACCTATGGATATTTCGGAGGCTCAGTAGCTTTCACAGCGGCAGGCGCAATGGCAGTTTTCCGCACACCGGCTTTAATGAACATAGTAATGCGGAACGGTATGCTGGTAAGTACATACAGTGTTATCTGCCTATAATCTCCCATTTGTATCATATCATCATCGTGATGGAAGGGGGGGGGGGGGGTTAGCTGTAATTTTTTGCAGAAGTTAAAATGAATTAATTTTTTTCTTTTTTTTATTGATGGATGAATACTTCAACTGCATCTGGCCATTAATTCGAGCGTGAAAAGAAAGAGGGTAGTTTTTTATAACGGTAGACGCATCTGTCTGGTGATTTTAGCATTCAACCCGGTACGCTCATGCACACCATACAGTTTAACTAACTACTATCACTGACTATATAGCGTATTAGATAGATAAATAGCGTACTACGATTTGTCAACTCAGATTTTACTACGAAACGCAACTTGTAGATAGCACTCATTTTTCCAAAAACTGATTAATCTTCTCTTAAATTCAATTTGGCGGCATTTGTGGTATAAAAGTATGGCGGTGCACTTTAGATGGCACTTTAAACACGCCTCTACGGTATCCTTTCTTGAAATAAAATAATAACATAATAACAAACAAATTTTTAAATCATAGTTCTTATTATTTCAATTTACATAAAGATGTCATATAAATAAAAATAAATAAAATACAAACAGAGGTGCCATGGAATTCACCGACCAAAAATCAGGCCCATCATATATAATTATTACACTTCTGGGAGGTTCAAGGGTGGATTCCGGACTAACGACCGGCGGTGGTAGGTTTAGGACAGCTGTCTTGCCACATGTGAGCGTTCACCTTACCACCCATTCACTCCCCCTTCGAAGCCATAGAATTTGAGATGCGGAAATCGCGGTTTTAGATAATTTTTCTAAGGAGGAGTTGAATATTTTCCTGGAGAGACCAAGATCTTTAAAAAGGTGAAACAGATTTAGCTGGCAGGCCACGAGCGCCAACTTCCACCGCGTGAAGGTGAACAGTGAAGCCGTTCCTAGTGACGGCATTTGCGAGATCATGGTATTTATTTAATTTGTACTCGTGGTCTTTTGGGATATTTGATTCCCATGAAACAGTTAATTCTACGATAAGGGCCATCTTCCGAGATAGAGAGTAAAGAGTTATATCTGGACGCAGGGCTGTGCATCCGAGACTTTCAGGGAATTTATACTGCTTAAGAATCCAATCTGAAGCTTTCTCGATTATTGAGAAAGGTTTTGTAGTAAAATGTTTTTTGCCTTTAGAGCCATCCCGCACAAACTGTATTGGGGTTTATAATACAGCTCTTAATATGTAATAATTACGCACCTTAATATTTAGAAAGATTAACGTCTAAATGGCATTCTATCTCTCCGTATTATTTCTGTGATGTAATCAGCCTATATAAAACGATGCGATATGTGGCTCTATCAATTGAATAGTACTATTGTTATCATTGGTCAAATTATTGGCTAAATTGCTGTATGTTCCGCCGTCAATGCTATCAGCGCCGGCTACGTTTCGCCAGCGCAGAAGGGTTGCCAAAACATACGTTGAGCATTGAGCAATCTATGGCACCGTATGGCATTGAGCAATCTAATACCCTATATAATCGATTGTGCGGGCTTGGTCTAGTTAGGTTGGCTTAGCGATTAGAAGTTTTGTAAATTATATTTTTAATTAACTAAATAAATTGTCTTGATAATGCTTCATTTGGATAAAAACCAAATTTTCATCTCAAAAGTAACTTTTTGTCAGTTAGGTCCCATAACTACGATTTTTAACATTACTCTTTGTATTTCCAGGCTATGCTGGGCACATTTGCGATTATGATCGGAAGTGGAATGGTCGTCAGAAGCATAGAGTACAAGGAAGGATTTGGAGCGAAACAGTTGGCATGGATGGCGCATGCGGGAATAATGGGAGGCGTTTTGGCACCTCTTTGCTTCTTGGGTGGACCCATCCTCTTGAGAGCGGCATGGTAAATAAAATGTGGAGGCAGCGACGAATTTTTAAACCTTACTTTGAATGTCGAACATTACTACAATTATTATAATTACTGCAAAATCCGTTTGTGCATCTTCTTAACCCCTCCTCTCGCGAAGTAAAAACTCACCTATCACTTTTGCGCGCGACATATTCGGGCAAAAAATCGACGCGAGTCAACGGCCTTGAGAAAAACGATCATAACTTATAAACCACTAAACGGATTTAAAAAAGATAAAGAGAAAAATGATCGCATTGAAATTTGACATATAAAACATTATAACCTTATCTCGTAAAACAATTAAGATAATAATGAATAAATATTACAAAATTGGCAAACTGAAAAAACTCGCCTATAAAATCATTTCGATTTTTTTGTCACAAAATACGTAAAATATGCAAAAATTGTAAATACAGTTATGTTCTTTATTAAATGCTTTACCAAAACGATATTTTTTTTTTACTTATTTGCATACAAAAATATTTATTTATTCAGCCAAGAAAATTTTTATGTATTCTCGTAAAAAAAAAAATTTTTTAATTTTTAATTTGTGACTACTTATGGTATTTTTTTATATGAAATTCTTTCAAAATAACTTTATTGCTACATCACACTTCTTAGAAATCACACCAGAACTTTGAGCTTTGTCTGATATTATAGAAAAATCTAAAGTTTTGAGAGTTTCCGCGTCCGAACTTAATAATAAACTTTGAATGCTCATAATATAAAATTCGTTAGATTTTTTCAATTATATTGTCTTATCATAGACTTATTATATGTCTAATAACTAATTACTATACTCCAAAGAGTCACATTTCATCGAAAAACTATGGAAAATCGCACTTTATTCTCTCATAGTAATTATCAAAACAAGTTTCTTTGCGCGATTCATTTTACAAAACAAGATATAATATTCAAAATACGCCTAATTATGTGATAACTTAGGATGTAAATGAAGCAATACTTATTTTGTTAGTAAATTAAAGCGACATTACGTCATATTTCGCAATATATCGGGATATTTCATAAACATTACAAAATAATAACAACCATTTTTTCGCGAGCCGTTTGTTGTCGCCGAAGTGTTTTCTTTAAAAATTCGTGAAAAACAGCAAATGGACTATCTCAATTGACTAATCCTCATGCCTAAACTACTTAAAAATGCAAATTACTCACTGTTCTCCAGTAAATGGCACAAAACACTGTTTTTATCAACCATTTCGCGGAACTACGCGGCCGCGGCGTAGGCCGATGGACACTGCCGTTTTGACGTCTATGCTCACTTTTTAAATCGCCGTTCGATATTGCCACACAGAAATCTTGAATTAAAGATATTTTGGCCATATCGTTGCGTCCTCAGAAAGCATATAGTACGACGTTTCGAATCGTAAATTGCATTTTTCGCAGCGGCGAGCGCTTTGTCCGGTAGCGGATGTTACGGGGTTTAGGCGGCCGACATAAATGTCCCCAATGGGATGTTACGTGCTGAGCGGGTTAAGTATCTTTTTCGTATAAGTAAACTAATAACAATTAATAAATACATTCATAACTGCCATGGAATTCACCAACTGGAGTCGGGCCCATCATAATACTATTATAACACTTCTAAGGGGGTGAGCTGAGCAGTGGACTCCGGACTAACAGCAGGCAGTGGTAGGTTTAGGACAGCTGTCTTGCCACATGTGAGCATACACCTTACCACCCATTCACTCCTTCGAAGTCATAAAATTTTAGATGCAGAAATAGCACTTTTAGATATTTTTTCTAGGAAGGGGTTGATTATTTTCCTAGAAAGACCAAGATCTTTAAAGAGGGGAAACAGAGATTTAGCTACATGGCAGATACAGAGATGTACCTGCCGTGAGCGCCAATGTACACCCCCTGAAGGTGAACAGTGAAGCCGTTGTCAAGTTTTATTTAATTTCTACTCATCTTTTGGTATATTTGATTCCCATTGAACAGATAGTTCTACATTAAGGGACATCTTCCGAGATAGGGCGAGTAAAGAGTTATAACTGGACGGAGGGCTGTGCACCCGAGACTTTCAGGGAATTGATACTGCTTAGAGACTGAATCCAATCTGAAGCTTTCTCGATTATTGAGAATGGTTTTGTAGTGGATTTTTTTGCCTTTAGAGCCATTCCGCACATACTGCATTGAGGGTTTGGAGGTCACTGTCAGACCTTTGTTGGCACGAGCCACTTAGAGATAATTTCTTTGCGAATAACAGCAAGTACTTTGTAATGGTGATAAGTGGTACCGTCCTTGATTTAAGGCCGCCTTGCAGCCAGCTAGAATATAGATATATGCCCCAGCTGTGCAAGGGGTATTGCTACAAAGAGGACATGAACTATCCTTAGAATATCCCCAACAAGCGAGGTTACAGAGGGGTTTGGAATTGTATGCTGAGAGGCATTTAACCTTTTGGAATCCAACCATTCCACGCAAATTTTTCAAAGCCATCGAAAATTTGTTTGTAAAAGGTGTGTGCAAGCATACTAATATATAACGGTGGCTTATTCAATGGCAGGCTTTATTGACAAGCTTTTACCGCAGTGCAGGGAGAAATAGAGCAAATAATTGAATAAATACGGATATAATACAGATAATACGAAAAATGCCGATCGGCGTGCGTGGCTATCCAGGGGTTAAATACAATATCAGCATCTCTGACATCTAGTCATACAACATTACCTTCCAGTGGATAGAAGGAGGAATGTGTAGTGAAAAAATTTTTTCTTTTTATTTACTATATTTAATATATTTTATTTATTTATTTATTTATTACAATTTAATTTGTTTTATTATAATATTCTGTTATAATGATTATTTTTATAATATTTTAATTTATTTTATTATATTTTGTTGATATTATTATTTCTTATGTATTTATTTTTGCTTCTTATGTAGCACAGAAAAGAGACTATTCAAATACACTATGTAGTGTTTATTCCTTATTTTTAAATTATATATTTATAGATTATTTATGACAACAAGTTTATATTATTTATTAACAACACGATAATATCATAGCAATATAGTATAGTATTATTAACAAACAATTATATTGATCTCTTTCCAATTTATTTTTAAATATTTATAATTAGTTTTATTTATAAGTTATTTTTTTTTCGGTTAGGTAAAACCGATGAAGGAGTAGCTCGGTATCTGCCTGAAAGTGGGTCAGGATAAATAAGAATAGTTAAGGTATTAAATATGTTTATATTAAACAGCTGTTCGCCGATCTTCCCCCGAGATGCCTATTTTATAAATTAATAAAACTCCAATTAAGTTCCAGATAATATTCAAAACTCCCTATATAGTCATCAATTAAAATCTCCTTATCTATCTCCAAACTCCTTATCTAATCATCAATTAAAATCTCCTTATCTATCTCCGAACTCCTTATCTAATCATCAAATCAAATCTCCATATCAATATCCAAATTCCCTATATATTCATCTTGTATGTAGGTCATCTCGTATAACAAGGATAGCCCTTTTCAATACAATTTACTGGGGGAAAATAATAGATTAATTAAAATAAAATGATATCCAAACGGATCAAAATTAACTATTCATCTCATATATGATTCATCTCGTATAACAATGCTATCCCTTTTCAATTCAATTTACTGGGGAAAAATAATAAATTATTGAAATAAAATGATATCCAAACGGATCAAAATTACTATTCTTCCTGGCCACTTTTTCACGCAGATTACCGGCCGTCGCAACACGTCAACACCTACACATATCGACGGTGCGATACTTGCTGATTTTTCCTGTACTTGCTTGCAATCGCCTGTATACTAGGTATATTTTTGGGCGCCGTGTCGAAATTATTCGACGATGAACTCAATTCCTCGTCGTACCACTGGTATTCCTTGATGAGTGTCGATCAGTATTTATTACTCTATTATTCAATGCTCAGTCGGGATTACTTCTAACCAGTAATCCTTTTCAGGGCAGGGTGTACGCAGAATGCTTTAATTAAAACCCAGGCATGTTAGGCAAAATATCATGTTTATTATTTCCTTTAAAATATAGAAAAATGAATCCAGCATTCGTAATATAAATATACGACGGTAATTTAATTACAATTTGTCCATATAATTATGACAATTTGTGTTGAATAGAATTTAATTAAGAATTTCTAGAGCAATTAGCGATTTGAAGAATGCGCTAATTGATTGGAATTTAATAAATGCAAATTTACATATTGAAATCACATATTAAACACATTAAAGTCCTGTGGCAATTGAGAAACATTTGAGCATTTACGCACAGCGGTTAGAACTAAATTTCGTGCGTTGCACAGTAATTCGCAACAATAATTAAAATAAAAAAACCCACACACATACACAAAAACCCAAAATAACAATAATAATTCAACTCCGCTTTAATCAAGCCATTAACATCTTCCTCCCATTTACATATCCAAATCCTGCCTTCTCATCGAGTTCTCCCGTGAAACGGTACACCCAACAACTACTGTACCAATTCACCCCCAACTCAAGGCTATAAATCCCGTTCTAGCGGAAAATATGAGTATCGACTTCCGTCCCGATTCCTCAGATCTCCCTGTCCATAATCCAGTCATACGTCATTACACGACACTTGTGGATCTTCCACTTGTATGACAAACAAAGCGATGTGATCTGCTAATATTTAAATTTATTCTGCGCCAAATAACATAATGCGCCAAAATCTGCGATTTTTCCGTGCACTCTTATGCACGAACCATAACTATTCAATTTCAATTATAAAATTAGTTTCAAACAACACTATTATTAATTTACTAGTTCAAAACAACTACTATTTATATTTAAAACACTTGGCGTTTCTTCTAAATATGAACAAACCACACGCTTACGATATGCGACTTATGTTGTCGACTTCCTTTACAGGTTTTTTCGTGAGGAAGAATTTCCCACGAATATATGGCCAGCTTCAGCTTTCTTTACAATTAAATTCTTATATCTACTTACATAATTCGGTGTCTCGGGCTCGAATATGGCAATTGTCCAGTTAAACTATGTGATGAGAATGATTTTCACAGATGGTTTCACCTCCACTGCACTGCACAGTCAATGGTGACGCTCTGCTTACCACCGTCTTGTTATATGACGAAGCAGATACGACGACGATAATGATGGCTCCTATCCCGTGACGGCGTATTGTCTGTATCTTCTGACTCTGCCAACCAGCGTCAGCACGAGAATAATATGTGCTCGCAACGCCACCGCGCGTTCCTTGTAAATTGCAGCGAGATGTAGTATGTCCGCAGTGCTACGTTGCGTTTTCCAGTGCAGCTCCCAAAATATTGAATTGAGCGCGATAATGCGTTTAATCGATGATATGTGTGAAGTTGAAGTACTTTTATATCGCCCGAGTACACTAAACAATGGCCGATGCCACCGTTCGACGACTTGACTTTGCCCACAATTTGGTCTATTTTTCGATATTACGCGTCGATCATTTCCGTCGCTGCCTCCGCGGCTGCAATTATTAATATAATTTCGCGATTTAATACGGTACTGTACTGTTTATATGGACTATTTCACTGCCCCGCCGTCCGTGCTCGAAGCGCGGACGGCGTGCCCGCCTCAATCGAATGGGCTACATACCGTCGGTGTATGTTACTTATTGATGACTATGTGTATCTTCGCGGCGACTCTGACTGAATTTCTGACTTTCTGACTGATGATGCTTCGGGCATCTTTCTTATATAGTTTTTAGTTCTCACTCGCATGCGATTATACTTTGCTTTAGGCCGCCCCTCACTCGGGGATATTCATACAACCACAAGTTATTTTAGCGGTGTCATTCATCATATTCTCCTTATCATTACCCGTACATTCTTTGAAAAAAAACATCTATTTCCGTTATTGTTCCTATTTTGTAATAAAAACTTTCTCTCATCACTCGTAAGTTAGTATGCTGATTGTGAATCAATGTCTAAATAATTTATTCTATGCTTATATATGTATGTTTTCTTGATTTTAGATTCTAAATTTTTAGGTGGACGTATCTTTTTTTGTTTATACTTTTCCTGTTTGTTTTTGCATTAATATACTGGAGTATGGCATGACTCATTATTTGACTATGTTTTCTACTCCATATCTCTATCTTAAGGTAGAGTTTTTATGGTTTTTTTCGATTTCTTTAGGTATTTTGATGAAATTTGCGGCATTATCTGCTTTTGCGTATTTAAATTGATATTCCCGTTCACACTCTTTACTAGCAAGATGCTATCAGCCTCTATCGTTGTTCTTAAAAATCCATTTTCCATACATCATGATGGCGCCGGTTAGACGGGTGTTTTTCGGTAAATACATCATTCTGAAGGTCCCTCCGACTTTGTGGCGGCATGCCCCAACGGCTTTTCCTGATGAATGGGCTTTACCCCTGGCAACTCCGACGCGACTTACTTAGGGGTTGCATCTCCCTTGAATGCGTCCTATTATCGTAGTTTTTTATCGCGTCTTCAGCTATTTTCCCTTTTACTCTTCCTCTGTTCATTTTTCACCTACTTTTTCTACCTATCCTTCTTCCCCAAGAAATACTGGATTTTTCCGCCCCGGTTTGATCATTTTCGGACGTAGTTTCGTGACGCAGCGTATCACATGCCATCTAGCTGATTCCCATTCAACTACTGGAAGTCTGATAATTTCCTTGTTCTGAAGTAGTTCCCTCTTCCACCCACAGGTGGCGATACGATCTCCGATACCATCGTCCAGCGCGATGACGAGAATTACAATATTCGTTAGTGGCAACTATTCGTAATTTATGGTGATCAGTTTCGCACATCAATGGCATTCCTACCCAACTGTCGTTTCCCAAAGTGGATGGTCATTTCTCGATGCGACATTGTCACGACGTGCTAATATTAGGTTATTTATTTGACAAGCTACAAATTAGTGTTTTTCATTTAAGTAATTGTCCATTTTTGCTATCTATTGCGGTTTTCTAATAAATTTTGTTCTCATTATATGCAATCGACTATGCTGCTTTCGATTCCGATATCTATTAATTTTTCCGGCCTACGGTTAGTGTGATATACCTACTTTTCTATCGATATTTTCCAAAATCCGCTTATTGTCTGTTTTTTTCCAATTTTATTAGGATTTATTGTCGGCTATGTACGTGCCCTGATTCTATTGTATTTGTCCTTAAAATCTATTCTCTTTTAACGCGGCTTTTTCAATATTTCCTGGAATCCTACTTATTTTCAGTCAAATAATGACCTTTTAGCGTTTTCGGAAGCTCTTTACAGTTCTACGTCCTTGATTTTCGTTTTTTTCTTTGAACGAAAGATTTTTCCTAATTTATTTTGTATTGGCTCGGCTGGCGCCAGTAGTCTAACGACTTTCTGACCGGTACTTTTCCGTTACGTCGTTTTTTTACGCGATTCCAATGTTCCATCGATCACTATCTTATCATTTACTACGCTTTACTACGCTTTCTCCCTAGTATTTTAGCTCGTATCCGTGAGATGGCGCTAGGTTACTTTTATGTCGAATTATCCTGTTAATATTCATTTGGCGCGTATTTCAAACTTGGCGAGTTTGGATGTAATGGATTTAATTCATTACAAATGCAAAAGTCCCAAACTGTTGTCCAGTCAGGCATTGAAGGCCAACAGCTTAAGCCATACTGTTGCTGTCGTATTCTTCTTGCAAGGGGGGCTAAGAACGACCAGGGTTTTAAATTAGTTGTAATCAGCGCATCCAGACAGAACAGTTGGGTTTTGGTGAAATCATAAATGAGAAAGGGCCATGACAAATGAGAAATTAGGTAGATGTCATAAATCCAAGCCTTTCGAGGGCCAGAAATATGCAAGACATCTATTTTTGCCAGGCAACTACTGAGATGCGCTATTACATGATCGACAGAGATGTCGTTACCCTGATAGGTAGTTTTCCCACTGGAATTTAAAATTGTGGGTCATATGAAATAAATTTTGTGTTTTTGTAGGCGACTCCAAGGCAAAAACATTTGAAGGGCTTCACCTTTATACAACCTGACCAGTCACTAAACAGCTCCACTTTCTATGACAGTAGAGAAATCTGTTTGGGACCAGAAGGTGATAAATGTAAGGTAGTTGGCGAAAGCGAGGCACAACAAGGTGCACTGACCATCCGTTTTAAAACGGTAACCCCACTTCTTGTCGACTGTTACTTTCTTCCGGTGACATAAGCAAATACATCTTGTTGAGTTTTATAAGCTACAGAGGTTCATAAGAGGCCACATGGGACCCGAAATGGTCACACTGGCTTCTTATGATATTCAGCGTTATTTGTAGACTAGTTTTTAGCGTTAGTTCTGTACTTTTCTGTCTTTTTCTAATATTTTATCACCTAATCTTTATAACATTTTAGGTCATTTTGAAGGAATTATAGATGTATCTGATGTTGATTGATGGATTGTTTATTGGTTTACAGGATGACAGCAGGTGTTGTGGGAGGTCTCAGCACTGTTGCTGTCTGCGCCCCGTCTGAAAAGTTCCTGAACATGGGAGGTCCTCTGGCCATCGGTCTCGGAGTAGTCTTCGCTTCTTCACTCGCTGGAATGTTCTTACCACCCACCACTGCTCTCGGTGCTGGTAAGTATTTTTTTTTATAAAAACCCATGCAGAATTATTTGTGTGTTTAGCAGTTCAAGGGATTCGGAGTATTCACCTCCAGTGCCACATATCAAATGTTCCTAATCTCTAATCTCTCACTCTCACTCGAATGTTCCATCTTTTTAAGCCGTAAGGGAATATGTAGAAAACGTTCCTAATAGCACAGTATACCAGACAGTAGCGTCTCTTAGAACAAAATTTAAATCGAAACGAGCTTCGTCGCGAGTATTAAGGGCTTGAATTTGGCTGCCACATGTCTACTACTCCGCCAACGCAGATGTTCAAACGTTTTGAGAAATTCGCCAACCTTCGCATGCGCGTAACTCTAACCAAAGGCGTTGGCGAGACGTACCCTCTGCTTACTTCCCTCGTACCCTATCCCTGCAATGCACTGTCGCTCGAGAGTCGCGCTACTGCTTCTCTCGGTATACTGTGCTAATAGTATTGAGACAACTGAAATTTTTGATAAAATATCTTTAATTCAAGAGTTACACATGTTTAAAGTGGTACTTTTTTGGAAGTTTTTCTTGCAAGTGGTTCCATCTGACTAACGATTATGTTAATTATATTGAGAAATTGTAGCACATATTCAAGAGCAAATTTGAAAAAAAAACATTTAATCAGTAAAGTTGAAAGGTCTATCTACGAACAAATACAAAACATTGAATTTATATCACCACCACCGTGCCCTTATTTGCCTAAAGCTTATTTACAATGCTTCATTAGAATGTCAACATATTTTACATGTAAATTTAACAATACAGCTTCCCGAACATGCCGAAATAGGCAAAAATACTTTTCCGTCGGCAATTTATAATCGTTTATGAGTAGGTGTCTATGTTTTCTTTTGGGTAAATATAAGAAATGTAATTTATGCTACCCTATCTGTCTATTTTTCCTGTTATCTTGTTACTTGTAACCTGACTAATAAATATATATTAATAGGTCAGTTTGTGTTTTTTTTTCAAGCATGTTTCTACAAACAAACAAACAAACTTTTTCCTTAGTTTGTAAAGTACCTACTTAAACTTAATATAATACCGGTATTTCAAACACTTGTTACAAGTGATGAATATTGTGTCACACAAAGTCAGCACCAACTGATATATTCTGTTAACACATTCATTGCCAAATTGAAAATTAGAATTTTGTGTGGTAGCCAAAGTTATTTATCACGCATAAAAACTCGTTAGCGACGACTTCACAATATTGTGTGAACGGCAATGAATGTGTTAAAGTAAAAATTTGGGAACTGATTCTTGATCTATAAACCAAATATACATAAATATATAATTATAAAGAATTGCAATTCTGCTATGATGGGCTAACCTCCTGTCAATTGTGAAGGTGTTGGATAGCCCTGGTGGCTCAGCACAGCATATGTAATTATTTCGAGGACGGCTCGAGATGTTCTGTCATTCTTTTTTTACTACGCCAGTGCATAGTCATACTTTAAATTGAATCCAGCAATGCTGTCACCAGCGCTTGACAGTACTTATACCAGAGAATGTATTCTGATTTACTCTTCAACTTATTTCTTTTTTATAGGTCTTTACTCCATGTCTCTTTACGGAGGACTGCTACTCTTCAGCGCTTTCCTATTATACGACACCCAAAAAATTATGAAAAGAGCTGAAAACCATCCCACCTATGGCTACCAACCTTACGATCCGATTAATGCGTAAGTTTTATTATTATTAATATTATTTATTTTGGACAGGCAGCTTTGCTGATACATCCAGATCAGGGTTGTTGCTAATGCAGGTTTTTTTTAATATCAGCGGATGCTGATGCTGATTTTTTCATATAAATATCAGGTGATGTTGATGCTGATGCCGATTTTAATGAATTACTTAAATAAAATATATCCAACTATGAAATTGTAATTAAAAGGGATACTGTCATTAGGTATTTTAAATGAAAAGTCAGCTATAATACTTTTGTGACTTTTAATTAACAAAAACAATCTTCTTACATTTTGAATAGGTAAAGTACCATTACCTAACATACAAAAATAAAATACTATTGACGGTTGATCCCCCAACTGGAATTTTTTAAAAACAATATCTGAGCTGCCTTTTCAGATTGCAGTCGATTACGGGAAGGCTCATATATAATTCCGGCATTGCTGAATAATTGTTCGCTAGGAACACTTTCCGACGGAGATGACAGCATGCGCATGCGGCTAGAGCTAAGGTCCACCCTTCAAGGTCATATCACGAGCAGAATATCAGCAAACAATAAAATCAGCATTGATTAATGCGGATGCTGATGCACATGGTGATATGAAGATTTATGTTGACATTGAATTTGTAAATATTCTTTAGCCCAGGTACATCGTAATAATTTATGTGAATATTTTAGGTCTCAATCAGGTCCCCTCTTTGTCTTTTTTGTTTGAGAGTTTTCAGTCCAAGTAATTACAAGCAATTTTCAAAAATCATATTCTACTGGCATTTTGGTTGCCCTTCAGTGCACATTTTCCAAGACATCCACATCTGAATAAGTAGGAGTTACAGAGCTGATAGCCGTACTCAAGAATATGTCTCACATATGCCTATAGTATTAGGTGTACAAATAAGTTTTAGGACACTTCGATTTTGTATCATAACAGCTATTTTAAATTAATTCAAAGGTCCCGCTCACTTATCATAGATGGCGCTTGATATGTAGTATCGAAACTTAAAGGAGTCATAAACATAACCTATAAATTCTGTAAATTAAACATGCAGACCGATAAGCTATTTATTAGACACTGCATTCGCTATGAATTCCATCAAGGAAAAAGTGTTAGGAAAGCGTGTGAGTCGATATGTTCTGTTCTTGGAGACAACATTGTATCTAAAAGTACATGTGAGTATTGGTATAAGCGATTCAAAGGTGATTTCGACGTTAGTGACCGTGAATGCCTCCTGTAAAGGTGGACGATCAGGAACTGCAAGCGTTGCTGGATGAAAACTCTTGTCAGACGGGAAACAACTTTCGGAACAGCTTGGAGTAACTTAACAAACTGTTTGTTATCGTTTAAAAGCAATGGGTAAGATTCGAAAAGGAACAAAGTGGGTACCACACTTTCTGACTCAAGAAAATAAAAACAGCCGTCTTAACATTTGTGTGAGTCTTTACAACAAGCAACATAGAAAGTCTTTCTTGTGGAAAATTGTGACCGGCGATGAAAAGTGGATTTATTTTGATAATCCGAAACGCAAATATCATCGGGTTGACCCCGGCGAGCCGACAACATCCACGCCAAAGCGCAATGTTCATTGTAACAAAGTCATGCTGTGCATATGGTGGGATATGAAAGGCATATTGTATTATGAACTTCTCAAACCTGGTCAAACAGTTACTGCCGATCGCTATTGTCATCAATTGATGCAAGTGAATCGAGAAATTGAGAAGAAACGTCCATTTTCTGGTAAAGGAAAACGTCCAGTAAAACTGCTCCATGACAATGCGCGGCCTCATGTGGGTAAACCGGTCAAGGATACGTTACTAGCGCTTGGATGGGAAACTGTACCACACCCAGCGTATTCACCAGACTTAGCCCCATCCGATTATCATTTATTCCGAAAAATGCAGAACGATTTGTCTGACGTGCGATTCAAAACATTTGAAGAAGTGGAAAAATGGGTCGCTAAATTTCTCACCTCGCAAGACGAAAGTTTCTTTGCGAAAGGCATCCGCGAGTTACCTGAGAGATGGCTGAAGGTCATTCAGTGCGATGGAGATTACTTCGATGAATAACTGTGTTTTACTTCTTTTTTAATAAATCTTGAATTTTTTGAAAACTGTCCTAAAACTTATTTGTACACCTAATATAAACACCTCTATTGACAGGTGTTGGAAAGCCTTACTTATCAAATAGAGAGTAGAGTTCGGTCTTTTAGTGATTGTATAACTGTGTTTTTCCCATACAAGATCATCACTGATTGTTATTCCATTATTCCAAGTTTTATTATTAATAATGTTAACAGTGTAAATAAAATTCCAAATCCGCTCCCAGTCTCTCCAATCAGCGAATTCGTGAGGGGAACCTGCACAATTAGCAGATACATCTATTGCCAGCAAAACGATCGGTGGTTCGCAGCGGCGGAATTTCCAGTAAATCAAAGACGTTGTCTCATTGGTAGTTGGTTCTATTTACACTGTGATATTACCATAGAAAGAGATATTTCTGCTGTACAGTTGTCTGTTTGAAAAGTATCTAACCTGATTTTTTTCCTTGAAAACAAATGAAGGAGGGGAAGCGTGCTTCAGTGCATGGAGATGTGTAGAGGACACACGCATGTGTGATTTTTTTCACGCCTGCGTCAATTGCTGGAAGTCAGTCAGCCGATAAGCGAGGAAGTGTAGTGAGCGTCCGCGGATTGTCAAGGATGGAAAAACTTCCGAAAGCCTTTGATGATATCCAAGTGGAAACCATCCACAAGATCCAACAGACTTTCGTGGACGATGCCATATGAGCATCTTCCGGATAAAGGAGTGGTATAAACCGGTTCAAAGACGGCCACACATCAGCGGACTAAGTGTCATTGATTAAGTGTCATGTTTGGTGATGTAAGATTCCACATTCCCAGTTCATCAGGTTTCCTACTTCCTAGTTGTGGGTCTGTGATTTTTGGCTGTGAAGTTAAAAAATGCCGCTGAAATAGATCAATCAGGAGAAGACATTATATTCAATGTTGAACACCATTTCAGAAGTGTCTTCTACTATGGTGGAATATTGAGGCTTGTCAACTACTATAGCGAACCCGTCACCCCAGGAAGTTATAACGACGTTAGGTCTTTCTTTCAACCATGGGGTGAACGCATAGACTTAACGACAACAGAGTCCACCGTTTAACTACACCAACATGCCCGTGAGAGTCCAACGCCTTACCGCCGGATACTGAGAAGTGAATGCAGCGGGTCGATTTCGATACAGATTTGGGCCAATTTCTTTATGTATTAGAGTTTGCTTGAATTTATATTGTATTTATCGCAAGCCCCTGGAACCCTTAGCCCGTCAAGGTCACTCAGCATCAGGTGGCCATTGGATCGTCTCAAGGATAGATGACGATTGTGTACTCATGTTGTTGTTTTTCATTACAGTTCAATGTCGATTTACTTGGACACTATTAACATTTTCGTCCGTATTGCATCAATCCTGGCTGGCGGCGGCGGAAACAGGCGCAAGTAGACAAAACTGACCCACGAAACGAAACAACTTTAGATGTTTAGTTGTTATTTATACTAAAAATACTTAGAGAAAAATGTTAAAAATTAAAATTTAAATTCTGTGATAAACTATTTTTGTTTTATTGTTATAAATTAACATTGAAAATGGGATAGGTGGAATAGTATTTATTTTTGTAGTGTATCTTATTAAGTTATTAAATGCAATCAAATAAATTTTGTTTTTTTTTTTCAGAAGATCAGACATACAATTTATGGCTCTTTATCTCCCAATTAGTAGGGAGATTACACTTATTGTCCTATGAAAAAATACTAATCCGTTAAATTATAACGGTCAATAAAAACTATAAAAATATTTCCTTTTAACAAATTGGATACTATTTGTAAGTTTCCTGCGGCCAAAATGAGTGGTCCGATTGTTGAAATTTTAGATGGCCTCGTCCGTGGGAAGGTGTATCACACTGAAAGCGGTAAAAGTTACTATAGTTTCACCGGTATACCGTATGCAAAACCACCGATTGGAAAAAGCAGATTTTGTGTAAGTATAGTAATATGCTGTATACTGCCGTCATACATGAAAACACAGTAACTTGAAAAAGGACGTTTTGAGAAAAACGCGGTCAAAGTTCAGTTGTTAAATATTTGTTTTCATGAACAAAGTAATCAATATAGATTATTTCTTTTAATCTTTTATGTTAAAAAATAGTTAGAACTTCAATTCTGCATAAAAATATATATTAAATTATAATTGTTTAATTAAAAAAATTAGATATTGTGTTTTAAATTAGGAAAATAATTTCATAAATGTTATATTTTTAAGCTATAACACCGTAACTGAGAGGTTACTGTGTTATAGGTAAATTTTACCCATTACTGTATTCTAACCATGTACAATAAATATATATTTTTTAAATAAATAAAAAACTGCATGCACCGTAATTGTAACACAGTAATTGAGATACTGTGATTAATTTGTGTATTAATAAATTAACTTTTAACAAAATTTTACCTAAAACCACAGTATCTGAAGCCATGTTGTAACCAAACAAAAATATTTCTTAAATGCTTATAGGTATTAAAAAAGATCACAGTAAATTATAGGTTACTGTATTTTAACTTAAAGAAATATACATACCGTGTTTTTTATTTAAAATATTCAGATTTTTTAATAAATACTGTGTTTTTATCTAAGGTATCTCGGTAACTATCCATCGACAGACAAACCGAAAAATTTGCCTGTAGTACTCCAAAGAACCAAATTTGTATAAACACAGTTAATGAAGTTACTGTGTTTTCATTTACGACGGCAGTATATCAGACAAATTGCATGGTATTTATTTATTAATTTATTTAGGAAATTGACAATAAAAGCTTAAGCATAAAATACACAATACATTCATCGCAGAAAATAACCCATAGTAAGATTTAAGTATTTATTATTTAAGAATATCTCATGTCGCTCCACTAAGCTACGCTTGTGCTAGAGCGGACATTACACTGCATTATATCTGTAATCCAATTAAAATAATAAATATTATATATTAGGTATAGGATAAATACGAGATATTTATATAGATATAAATATATACATATCAATATATATACATATCATAGATATCAATATATACATACATAGATATCTGGATATAAACATAAACATAGAATACTGTATACATAAAATATATTAACTGACAATGCGATATTATTCGTCTATAGTCTATATGGTAATCTATAGTTGCCCGGGCTGCGTAAATTTGAAAAATGGGCGAAACTTGACGACGTCTTAACTTATGTAATACTGCATCAATTTCGATGAAACAAAAACTAATGCAATTTATATAAATATAGGCTTCATATTAAATGTATTTTATTGTTAAATTCTTACCTCTTGGTCTTACTCATTGGGTGTATTAAAATCTACAGGATGCAGTTCCAGCTGAGAATTGGCAAGGGATCAAGGAATGCACGCAAGAAGATCTATCGTTCAAGCAGTTCAATTTTGTCAATGAAGAATTCATGGGAACGGAAGAATTAATAGTAAGTGTCGACACACCGCAGTTGCCGTATGATCAGTCGGAACCGGTACCGGTTATCGTTTTCTTGCACGGCGGCGGGTTCAAAATGGGATCGTGCAACCGCGCAAACTTCACTCCAGATTATATACTCGATCAAGGAACTGTAGTTGTCGGTATACAATCGCGTTTGGGTATTTTCGGCTATTTATGCTTGGATATAGCGGAGGCCCCGGGCAACATTGGACTGAAGGATCAAGTGTTGGCGCTGAAATGGGTGCAGAATAATATAAATTCATTCGGCGGCGATCCAAACAATGTTTGCCTTTACGGAATGAGTTCAGGCGCCTCTCAAGTGGAGATGCATATGCTGTCGCCGCTTTCAAACGGTCTTTTTCATAAATTGATAGCGACGTCATCCTGCAGTCTGAATCACTGGGCCGTGCGCTCGGATCCGATTCCCTTTGCGTTCAAAGTTGGGAAAACTCTCGGTTACTCTGGCAATGACAAGCTTGAACTCTTACACTTCTTAGAAAACGCTTCAGCGGGAGATTTAGTCAAAGCGGCCCAGGATCTCAAGGAAGGACATCACGATAAGACGTGCGGATTTACGTTTCCGTTTGCACCGGTTGTTGAAAAAGAGTTTGACGGCGTAAACTGTTTCCTCAGAGCGCATCCGATCGACTTATTAAAATCCGGAGACTTTGCGAAAGTACCGTATATAATGGGCATATCTGATCGGGAGGGATTGACGTTCACTCGCTTTCATCCCCAGAAACTAAAAGAAGCTGTCGAAGGCGGCGACTTATTTGCATACTTGCCGTATCGAATCGGAGAACACCAAAAGAACCGAATCGCGTCTAAAATAATCAACATTTACACTAGCAAAATGCAATCCGCGCCCGCCGACACATTTCCAGATTCTGCGATCGATTTCTTTGGAGATTTGGACTTCGCATCGGGCGTTATAATGTCAGCGAAACTCATAGCGAAACACAGTCCGCAAGTGTACTTGTACTACTTTGCGTACGACGGCAATTTCAACTGTGTAAAAAAACACCTAAAGATCGACGCCAAAGGCGCCACTCATTGCGACCAAGATGGGTACGTTTTCGGTTCAGGTTTTACAACTGAGGAAGGAGTGGCCGCTGATTATCTAATACGCGATCGAATGTTGTGGATGTGGAAGGACTTCATAAAAACCGGGTAAGATTATTTTTTTAAATGCTCTCCACGAAAAGCGCTAATTGCATAATAAATTAATTACAGAAACCCGACGCCGAAACTCTCGCAGCTGATCGACACTCAGTGGCAGCCAGTCGATCATATTAAGCTTAATTATTTGAAGATTACTGAAGAGCTACGAATGAATGATGATATTTTAGGAGAACGCCGAAAACTGTGGGAAGACATATATTTCGACGCGCAAGAACATCATAATTAAAAGTCTAAATTGTTGTTACATCATTAGCAAGTAATTACTTTGCACATTAAGATGATTTATGGCTATGTAATTCTACAGGCAATTGTCGGATTCTTCTTTCAATAAATCAATGAGGGTTTAGGTGTATTAAAAAAAAAAAAAACGATTTAATCAATGTTAAATCCTAAGCTTTATTAGTGATATTTAGGTGTATAACTTAATTTTTACAGATTTTTCAGAAAATTTATTCAACAAAAAAAAATTGAGAACAACGAATTTAATCATGGAAATTATGTCCATCGTGTTCTTGACTTCGCGCCATATCTCAGGTAAAATACCTACGTCGTGAAATAAACTTTCAGACTTCGAGGCATTAAAGTCATCGACGAAATTAAGCACATCGTCCAGCGTTTTGGACTATTTATCCACTAAAGCGCGCTGTATTGATCGGAACAAATTGATGGGGTTAAGTCTGGTGAATTTGCTGCGTGTAGGAGAAATTTCCAATTTTGAGTCGCGCGAGCAAGGCGAGGTCGAGCATTGCCATGCAGCAGTATGACTTGCCTGCTTTCTTGCCCAGTAAATGACCTTTTCTGATCGTTATTCGCTCAGTTTGTTCAATTGTCAGCTGTAGCGTTCCGGATTCACCGTCAGAACAGTTTCCATGAGTCCTTAATAAAATACACCCTTCACGTCTCACCAGATACACAGATCAACCTTCTTCAAGAGGATGTCTTGATTGGGCGTCGATGTACTGCGTTGCCTGGGATCTACCCATATTTTTCTACGTTTGGTATTCTCGTAAGAAAGATACGTTTCATAACCCGTCAAAAATTGCCACAAGAGGTTTTTTTTGTTGCCGGGCAAGCAGTGAAAGGCATTGTTCAAACGTTGTGTTCGGTCAACACACGTGGGACCCAACGTTCAAGCTTTTGTTTTTTTTCTATTTTGTGATAACACTTGGAAATAGCTGTTTGGGTGACTCCTAACTGAGCTGCAAGCTCTTATTGCGTTTGCGTCGAGTCTTCATCCAGTAGAGCTTGCAATTCCGCATCATCACACTTTCGATGCTGTCCGGGGCGCGGCTGGTCACTAAGATCAAAATCACCACTTCTAAAGAGTTTCACCAATAAAAACACGTTTCATGGGACATAACGTTGGCCCCAAGAACACTACAAATTGATTCCCGTACTTTAGAAGTATTTTTTCATTTTAAATGTGCAGTTTATCAGTTGCCATTGTAAACTCTGCTATTATGAGAGGTTATGTAACACGTAGACTTGTCGTTCGGTGTTCTGAAACCTTGCTTCCGCTCCTTTTAAAACCGCAATAAAATGAAATAAAATTAAAAATTCAACAGACGTATGGAACATATCTACCAAAATCCAAAAGAGTTCTGTAACCGTAATCTCACACAATCTATCTTTTATATTTAATCGATGCATGGAACATGGATTCTTTGCCGCCGAAATGAAGATGGCCAAGGTGGTGCCGATATTTGAAAAAGGTTGTCCTGAAAACAGAGATAATTATCGGCCCATATCCCGTTTTCAGCTAAATTTTTGAAAAATTACTAATCCGACTTGTTAATTTCTTTACTGAAAACCAAATCCTGTCTAAAAAATAATTTAGATTTCAAAAAAATCGCTCTACGCAAGATGCAATCGCCAATCTAATTAAAAAAAACACTACTTGGGCTAGAAAATACGAAAAAAAACTGTAGGCACTTTCTGTTACCTCTCTAAGGCTTTTGATTGCGTAGACCACTCAATTCTACTTGAAAAGTTGGAATACTGCTGCATTAGGAATAAGGAACTGCAACTCATTGAATCTTATTTGCAAGAACGCACTCAGATTACGCAAGTCGAAAATAGCAAGAGCGCGCCACAGAATATCCACAAAGATGTTCCTCAAAGATCAATACTTTGACATTTTCTCTTCCTCGTGTATATTAATGACATCCCAGAGTGCCTGAAATCCATGTTATGATGAAATCATTTTATTCGCCGATCTTCACTTCTTTTTAGCGATAAAAATAAAATCACTTTGGCCCAAAGTAAAAGAAACAATAGACAGGCTTAGTATATGGTTCCAAGTAAATAAATTGTCACTTAATGAAAATAAATTACAATCAATATGCTTCTCTTTGCGGCCGTCTGATTCCAATGAAATAGACGTATAGGTACTTTGGGTCTGACAAACTAGAAAATGTCCCCTCCACGAAATTTCTCGGATTAGAAATTGATTAAAAAATACAATGGTGTGATCACTTAAATGATCTCAGTAAAAAATTGTGCAGTGCCATATTCGCCATTAGAAAAATAAGAAGTTTATGCGGTTTTTAAGCCGCTACATCCGTTTATTTTGCATATTTCCACTCCCTAATAACGTATGTTTGGGGGAATGGCACCAAATTCAAAAAGAAATTTTCTCCTCCAGAAGAGAGCAGTACACAGTTTATATAAAGTCTCACCAAGAGGTCTTGTAAGCCGTTATTTGTAGAATCAGGAATTATGGCTATATTCTTCTTACGTCTATCAAAATATTATGTACGCTCGTAGACACCTAGCAGAAGTTCCGGTAAATAGTGATTTTCCTCATCACGATACGAGGAATAAATCCAATCTCCAGAAAAACCGACAGCGACTTAGTACGATACAGTTTTATTCACTAAAATTTGATTTACTATAATAAGATTCCAGAGCAAATAAAAAGCCTTGGAGAGGACCAATTTAAAAAGATAATTGTAAATAATTTGGTAAGAAACCCAATTTATGGTATAAGGGAGTTTGAAAATTCTAAGTTTATTTTCTATGTTGATGATTAATGAAATGTGTAAAGTTTTAAACACAATGAATGGTATTATGATATCTGACATTCTAATGTTCATATAATTTATTATACATTATTCATTTTTTTTAAATACAAAGGCATATTGCTGGATCGACAATAAAATAATTTTTCTTTGATTATTCTACATAGAATTTGCATTTCTGTTATAATATAATATTCTCCCTGACTATTAAATCACATCAGTATATTTTGATTATTTGTATGAAGGTAACATTAAATATAATATTACAGCCATGACAACTATCATGATAGGTATGTTTTTAATAATTACATTTTTAGGATTTAATTTTGTGACGCACCCAAGTGTGGGTAGGTATGCCTATATACTGGAGTAGTTGATTGTATTGTATTGTAACGCAAAAATATTTCTATTTTAAATATAATTTAAGCTCAAAGAAAAAACCTGTAAAAATTAAGTTATACACCTATATACTTATTATCATATATACTTATTATCATTGTAACTATAATATTATATACAATGGGAGGATTTATGATCTAAAATTTTCATAATTATTTCTTACATAGATATACCACCAGTGTATCCCGATTTTGGCAAGGGAAGAAGTTAACACTAGAATGCCCAATGGAGTCATTTTGACTTCAAGTTCACCTTTTCTTCAAACTGTTTGTATTTGAGTAAAAACCTATGACTTTTATACATTTTCATGCTTGACATTCAGCCGGAAAAGAGGAAGCACACATTTCAAATACCACGTACATAAATGGCGATTAGGTACATCCCCGAAGAGCGGTACATTCGTGATCTCAGTACCTACAACTGGATCAGAAGCTGAAGTTTGACGAATTTGTTCGACAAATGTGTTCGATAGCATTGCTAGTAAAGTGTCAAGGACTCTGGGCTGTGTGCGCAAAATATGTAAACCATTCTCGAATATAAATATCCTCAAAACGCTATTCGTAGAACTTTAGAAATCGCGACTCAAATTTGGAATCCGCGATATGGCGTATATAAAATAGAATGGAAGGCGTCCAAGGAAGATAGTTAAAATAGAATGGAAGACGTTTTATTAGATACATACACTGAGAAAAATGTAACGATGAAATACACGGTAATAAGCATGTTTTAACTAGGATTACGTATATAACTCGGACTGTAGTCCATACGTATGAATTAACATGACGCGTTACGGTGTTGGCGTGACGGTAGGGACCGTGTCTGAATTTTGAAACATAAAGTTATTTCATTACGTCGCGACCTTGGGATCCCGCTTCTAACATGACAGCATTTAGTAGTATACGTAGGGTTATAATATACTCATAAATCATGTTCAAATTACAGTATACTGTTATTTCCGTATTAACCGCAAGGAAAATATTGATACATATAATCGAGTGTCAACGAAATTCCTTGTAATTTAACAACATTACTTTTAAAACATCGTTATTCTGTATACAACCGTAATAACAAAATGGTAATGTAAGAATAAATCCAATATTTTTCTCAGTGTACCTTGACTACCCCGAGCACTTAGGGCTTGAAATTCGCGAGAGCATACATTTATGTTCGTATGAGCTCACTGAAAGACCGCCGCACAGTGGCTGATATGTTATTATTGCACAAAATAATAAATACTAACATTGAGAGCCTTCATTTCGTAGAGAAATTATCATACTTCGTAGCGCCACGAATGGTTCGCTCTCCTCGTACGTTGAAATCCTAAAACTCTACTATACCGTTTGATGACTACATACAACGGTCATGACTACATCAACAGCCAACCTAAATTAAGCGAGGCTGTTCATAGCTCACTTTTCGACTAGGAAATAGGTATAATATACATATATGTAGACTTTGAAAACATACAGAGCGAAACGAAGACTATCGCGGTTGTTTGAAATTATAAATAAGATAAAAACGAATTTACCGCCTGAAGTTTGGAACACCCGACGTTTCGGCGATGTTGTAATCGGCACTCTACCCTGAACAACGGCGGTAGCAACATCGCCGAAACGTCGGGTGTTATAAACTTCCGGAGGTAAATTCGGTTTTATCTTATTTATCAGAGCAAAAATTAAACTAAACAATAAACTATCATATAAATACCTATATCCCATACCTCTCCTTTTCTATCCTATCCCCCATTATTCTTGTATGCAATTATAGAATTTGCGACTAAACATAATGTAATTCTAAATAGGATAGAAAACGAATTTACCGCGTGAAATTTGTAGCACCCGACGTTTCGGTGACGTTGCAGCCGCCGTTGTCCAGGGTAGACAACGTCTACCCTGGACAACGGTGCAATGTAAGTCTAAAGGTCCTTTTGCAGTCGACTAACGATCACTATTCATCCATATATCTCATAAATAGGGCTTATCCTTAAGCAACACAAAATGCCTTCAATTGAGACGAATTAAGCGAAAAAATAAAAAATTAAACTATTGATCACTTCGGCAAAGCCGTTTTCTAAATGAAGGTGACATATCGAAATAATTCAAATTTCGAATTTTAATATATGATACAATTGGCTGAGTTTGTTATCAACGAGCCAATAAATCGAAATAAAAATTAAAAAACCTCCATATGCTCAATGAAATGAAAGAAGAAACTTCAATCTTAATTTCTGGCAGAAATTAAGATTGAAGAAGATGCGCAATAACATGATAATTAAGTGATTAAAATGATGTTACATCATTAGCAATTTACTTTGTATATTGAGGTGATTTTACTTTGTATAATGGTGTATTTTTGAAATAAAAACGATTTAATCAATGTTAAATTCCAAGCTTTATTAATGATATAGATACGTATTATTATTGTAACTATTACAGATATGGGAGGATCTATGGACTGTTATTTTATTAAGAGCCCCTATCAATTTCTCAATGTGAAAACCGAAAATACACACTTTTTCAGGACGAATTTTACAATAACCCTAAGATATATCTGATATTTTTTAATGCACAGTCATACAACACCTATTTATCTAGTATGTCTACGAAATTTCATTTTGATAATAACTTCGTATAAATTAGGAAAAAAAATATACAAAAATGGTTTTTTACATAAGGACGATACACGGGGTTTTTTAATTCGTTTTTTGCTAACTACGTTGTGAAGAAAAATTGTACGTACTTAGCATATACTATTGTTTTTTAATTTATTCAATTACCAATAATACAAAATGTGTTTTACTATGAATACACCCAGTAAAATTGAGTGTAAAACCGTCGTATACGCGTAAGAATATAATAAAAATAATTATAAGTTATAAACATTTGAAAAATTGAGGTATTTACCAACCCAGTATTTTAAATTTTTCTCTGTAATAAATTATTGAAATCGTTACCGCCCGTTCCCACTTCTTGGATGTCGGGCGGCCTAGTGGCAGAACATTTTGTATGGAGCTGTTCCCACTAACCGCCCGTTCCCACTTGTCGTATGTTGGGCCCAACAAATAGTCGGGTGTCCTAGTGGCAGAATATTTTGTATGGAGCTGTTCCCACTTATCCGACACCGATTTTTTGTCGGCCCCGACAAGTTTTATCGGGCGAACAAAAAATCGTGTCGGATCTCGCTCTCTTATTAATTTCCATGGCGCTGTTCACACTTGTTGGATGTCGGGCCCGACATCCAACAAGTGTGGGCAAATTATATCCGCACGTGTTGGGCAAATTTTTCTTTCTGGCTGTGTGTATTCTCCGACGATAGCGCCGAATCGCTTCATCCGATTGAGCTGAAATTTGGCGTGCAGGCATTATTTCATCATGGCATGAGTTGAAAAGATTCTGGTTGAAATCCGCCCACCCAGGGTTGGCTCCCGACGAGGGAACGCCTCAACGGTCAACAGCCCACAATTTTGTATACGCATTAATTTATGATGCAACTTCCAAGTTTCACCATGACATGGCTGATATATTTCAATACCCTGGGTTGGCTTCCGAAGAGGGAATTCCTCAACGGTCAACAGCAGAGACCCAAAATTTTGTGTAATCATTCAATATGATAGCAGCTTCCAAGCGTCACTATGACATGGCTGATGTACCCTGGGTTGGTTCCCGACGACGGAACTCCTCAACGGTCAACAGCAGACTCAAAATTTTGTATACGCATTCAATTATATTTTTATATTTTTTTCTTGTTCAATGTTAGCATTAATTTAGTTATGTAGTCATTTATTTTTAGACTTACACTCTGGCGAATTGGATTCATCTGTAATGCCCTTGAATATTTTTGAAAGTAATAAATAAATAAATAAATAAATTATGATAGCCCTTTCCAAGTTTCACTATGATATGGCTGATGTACCCTCGGATAGCTCCCTATGAGAAGACTCCTCAAAGGTCAACAGCAGAGACCCAAAATTTTGTGTACGCATTAAATTATGATAGCCACTTCCAAGTTTCACTATGACATGGTTGGTGTACTCTGGGTTGGCTCCCGACGAGGGAACTCCTCAACGCCTAACAGCAGAGACCCAAAATTTTGTATACGCATTCAATTATGATAGCCCCTTCCATCTTCCACCATAACATGGATGATGAACCCTGACTTGGCTCCGGATGAGGGAACTCCTCAACGGTCAACAGCGGAGACCCAAAATTTTGTATACGCATTTAATTGTGATAGCCCTTTCCAAGTTCCACCATGACATGGCTGATGTACCCTGGGTTGGCTCCGGATGAGGGAACTCATCAACGGTCAACAACAGAGATCCAAAATTTTGTATACGCATTCAATTATGATAGCCCTTTCCAAGTTTCACTATGACATGGCTGATGTACCCTGACTTGACTCCCGACGAGGGAACTCCTCAACGGCCAACAGCAGAGACCCAAAATTTTGTATACGCATTCAATTATGATAGCCCCTTCCATGTTCCAGATTTGTCCAAGGCTTTCGATTCTGTCAATCATGATATCCTTCTACATAAACTTGAGCTGTACGGATTTAGAGGCAGAACTCTCGACTTAATAAAGTCATATCTTAAAGATAGGTCTCAAATTGTGGAGATAAAGAAAATTAAATCACTCCCAAAACCTATAACATGTGGAGTACCTCAAGGTTCTATTCTGGGTCCGCTATTATTTATTATTTTTATAAATGATGTGGGTGATTCAATGCCCTTAAATTGTAATACATTACTATACGCAGATGACACTAGTTTTGTATTCCAAGGTACAACTAGCGATGAAGTAGGACATAATGCCAACAAATGTCTCTCTGTAGCTAGTAACTGGTTTAAAACGAACCAATTATTATTAAATCCCACCAAAACCGTAGCCATGAATTTTGCCTTAAAAAAAGTTAACAATATCAATATCATCATGGACTCTAATAAAGTTCAGGTCGTTAACGCGGCCAAATTTCTAGGTATTACAATAGACCAGAAATTAAACTGGAGTCCACATATCGAGAGGCTATCGAAGAAACTGTGTTCTGCTACTTATGCCATACGAAAAATCAAATTTCTAGCCGGTGAACAAGCCGCAATGAGCACATACTATGCGTGCTTTCATTCGAAGATGGCTTATGGTATCCTAACATGGGGTAATGCTCCAGATAGCCATCGTATTTTTATACTGCAAAAGCAAGCTCTCAGGACGATATTTGGGTTAAAAAGAGACGACCACTGTGCTCCGATCTTTAAAAATAAAAAAATATTAACATTTCAATCTGAATTTATATATCAGTGCATAATTTATGCGAAAGCAAATTTGAAAAACGAGGAAAAGCATTCGAGTCTGCATGAACATAACACTCGCAATAAAAATAATGTAGTAATCCCCAAAGTGCGGCTTTCTTTATACCAGAGATCATATTTATATTTGGGGTTTAAATTTTTCAACTCATTGCCAGCAGAAATAAAAATACTTCAAGAGGTTGCATTTAAGAAATGCATAAAAAGAAACTTAGCCATGCATGCTCTCTATAATTTTGATGAATTTGACAAGGCCATCTTAGTTTTTAAAAAATAATTTAGCTTTTATCAAATTTGTTCTGTATTTTGTCACCGTAGTTTTGATTTTATTGTAAAACTTGTTGTTTATTAACTGATTATTTTAAAATTTCTTGATTGACTATTTTTAAAACTTATTGATAGATTATTTTAAAATGTTGTTTACATTTTTTTTTGTTATTTGAGTCTGTAAGATTGAATTTTTATAATTGATCCGATGGTGTCTTGCTTTTACATATAAAAAGTATATGTACACGTAATGAAGTTGTAATAACTTCTAGAAAATGTAAAATGACGTATTCCACAGTATGTACTTTTTGGAATTAATAAAATATGACTATGACTATGACTATGACTATGACATGGCTGATGTACCCATGTCATGGTAATAAAGCGACAGGCAGGAGAGCCTGCCTGTCGACGAACCAGCCCTGGATCAGGTCCAAGTGCCGGCAGCTTGGCAAGACATAATATGTCTAAGTCTAAGTCAGTTTGGATCATAAACTCACTAACCCACAGTAATCAAATTGTTCAGGAGAGCACGACAAAGATTTTATCGAAGTTAAACGGAAATTACAGAAATTCCATAGACAATAATGAAGTTGTATTTTTTTTTTATATTTATCTATTTGTTCTTTATGTTTGCATTTAAATTTTATCAATTTTTTATGGTTATTGAGAAAAAAAACATTTCATGTTAGTGAATTTATATATGAATTTTGTTTGTGAAATTATTGAGCTACTCGAATATTTATAAACTCATTAAGTAACTTAATATTTTTTTTTTTAAATATGAATAAAAAATGTAAATACAATTACATTTTTAACTTTATTAAGTACTATAATAATATATTATTTTGACAAAATGAACAAACACGAGAATTCTTGTCATGTCATTAAGTTATTATGAGTGTTGATCATTTATTTTTTTTGTTGGAAATATACGTCATGTGAGATAAGTGCTATGATGAATTTAGTTTCGAATTGTTTTGACTAAAATGCTGATAATTATTTTAAGCAGTGCCAGTTTTCTATGATACGATAAGAAAAGACGCATATGGAGTTTATAACTAGATAGAGAATTAAAAACTACACAGGAAGCAACAAAAAAGAGTTTTTTGAAAAATTTATGATCCAAACCGACGTTATATTTCAATGAACAAAAACAAGATAATTATGTTTCTAAATAGATGATACATCATTAGCGACTAATTACTAAGGCAGCTCAAGTAGAACGCATTATACTGTGCTATCCACTTATTAATTTAAACTGCTTACTTTAAGATTCAAGAAATTTATTAGGTATTTAAATTTAGTTTTTTTAAATTTAGGTTTTTTATGTTTTATTATTTTAGTTCTGTTTTAAAAATATGCTCATATTTTTTGTCTTAGCTAAAAGCTGTATTTAATTTAGTTATTTAAGGTTTTATTGTGTCTTACGCTTTACACCTATGGTTAATACCCCTGTTAATGCATGTTGTTTAGATTTTTTTTTCTCAGGCAAAAGCTTATTAAATTAAACTCTTTTATTTTAATACTGCATTTGATAAATGAAATACAAACGGAGCTGCCATGGAATTCCCCGACCGAAGTCGGCCCATCATATAGTATTATTACACTTCTGGGGGGTGAGCAGTAGATTCTGGACAACGACCGGCTGTGGTAGGTTTAGGACAGCTGTCTTGCCACATGTGATCGTTCACCTTACCACCAATTCACTCCCCTTTCGTAGCCATAGAATTTGAAATGCGGAAATCGCAGTTTTAGATATTTTTTTCTAGGAAGGAGCTGATTATTTTCCTGGAGAGACCAAGATCTTTAAAAAGGTGAAACAGAGATTTAGCTGGCAGGCCACGAGCGCCAATTTCCACCGTGTGAAGGTGAACAGTGAAACCGTTCCGGGTGACGGGATTTGCGAGATCATGGTATTTATTTAATTTGTACTCGTGGTCTTTTGGGATATTTTATTCCCATGGAACAGTTAATTCTACGATGAGGGCCATCTTCCGAGATATAGAGTAAAGAGTTATATCTGGACGGAGGGCTGTACAACCGAGACTTTAAGGGAATTTATACTGCTTAGAGACCGAATCGACCTCCAGAATCCAATCTGACGCTTTCTCGATTATTGAGAAAGGTTTTGTAGTGAAATGTTTTTTGCCTTTAGAGCCATCCCGCACAAACTGTATTGGGGTTTTGGAGGGCACTGTCAAACCCTTGTTGGCACGAGCCACTGAGAGGCTAATTACCTCGCGAATAACAGCAAGGACTTTGTCGTGGCGGTAAGCGTACCGTCCTTGATCTAAGGCCACCTTGCAGCCAGCTAGAATATGTCTGGCTCTGCAAGGGGTATTGCTACAAAGGGGGCATGAACTATCCTCGGCATAGCTCCAACGAGCGAGGTTACTGGGGTCTGGAAGCGTATGCTGAAAGGCATTTAAGTAAAATTTCAGCATCTCTGGCATCCAGTCATACAACATTACTTTCCAGTGGAGGAGGAATGCAAAATTCTCCGATTGTTGTCCAATCATTCTGGCATTGAAGGCCAATAGCGTGAGCCATATTATTGCTGTCGTAATCTCCCCGCAAGAGAGACTTCTTCAAGTCCACATCGCTCATGGTTGTACTGCCATACTCTAGACCAGGGGTCTCCAAACTACTCCGCAGTTACTATCTTGTTTGCGACTTCCCATTCTTGGGTTGTTGGTGCGCTGTAGTTTTCGTCTGGCCACTCAGGATCTTCTGTGATTTGGCATCCAGGAAAGTGTGTTTCCAGGAGTACTGAGCTGGTTTCTACATCTGTGTTTGTGTAAGTGCCATCTTCCTTTTTTAGGGAGCCTAGGAGGTTGGGCACACCTTTAGCTAGGATTTTCTTTATTCTTCCGGCTCGGTTCGTTGAGTTTATACTACTACAGAAGTTGTGCCAGGATTCTGTTCTCCGGATTCTGATCCGCTTCTTGTAGTGTTTTTATGCCGTTTTGTATTTATCCCAGTCCTCATTGGTTCTGGTATTTTTTGCTCGGTTAAAGAGTGTCCTGAGTCCTCGACTTAGCCTTTCCAGCTCTGGCCCCCACCATGAGCTTTTTCCTGGGTCTTTAGGTTTTACAACAGGACATGCCAGTTCATAACTACTTAAAAGGGTTGTAGTTAGGATCTGTACGTTTGTTTCTATGTTTTCTGTGCTAAGTGCTGCGTTAGTTAGTTGTTTGTCTCCTAACGCTTTGTTTAGTAAATTTGTGTACCTTGTTCTGTTTTATGGGGGTTAGGATATGGGACAGGGTCTGTTAGCTTGTACCGTATTTGAAAACAGATGGTCTGCAAACAGGTGGTCTGCAAACGATGGCTCGTTTGATACGTGCCATCCCTCAATCAAACTGGCTGCCGCGTTCGTTGCCAAGGTAATGTGTATGATAGTTTGGTACCTAGAGTTTACAAAAGTAGGTTCCCTACCTCAGTTTATAATGTTTAGGTTTGTTTGAAATAGATATTCAGCTAAGGACTCTCCCCTTCTGTTGGTGTCTTTGCTTCCCCACAGAGAGTGATGGGCATTGCAGTCCGCAGATATGATCAGATCCCAGTCGTGTGCTTCACAGTTCTGCACCAGCCTGGCTAGTTCTCCTGAAGGAGTTTCGCTCTCGCTCGGCATGTACACCGAAGCTAGGACTAGGACAGTTTGTTTTTCTGTGGTGAGTTTCACTGTAATATCTGTTTTCAAATACGGTACAAGCTAACAGACCCTGTCCCATATCGTAACCCCCGTAAAACAGATATTACAAGGTACACAAATTTACTAAACAAAGCGTTAGGAGACAAACAACTAACGCAGCACCTAGCACAGAAAACATAGAAATAAACGTACAGATCCTAACTACAACCCTTTTTAGTAGTTATGAACTGGCATGTCCTGTTGTAAAACCTAAACTTGTAGATTTGCAGATGGAAATAACAGAACTTCAGTTAAACGACACCTTGAAAGACAAATACAAAAACGAAAACATAATTGACTTTTACAAGTGCCTTCCTGAAGATTACCCTAACCTGAAGAGACTGGCTCGAGGACTACTATCAGTGTTCGGAACGACGTATTTGTTTGAAAAACTTTCTCAAAAATGAAGTACATCAAATCAGCTTACCGCACAAGGCTCTCTGATGATTATCTACAGTCTCTTTTATAATAAGTACTTCAAAATTCAACCCCAGTATTAAAGACATGATTGTTGATCTGTGATAATGTGACTGCATGTGTTACATTAATAAACATTTATTTTTTTACAAAATTGTTTTATTTTTCTCATTATTATATTTCGAGTTTACAATTCGAGTTTACAATTTCTAAAAAAAAATATATGGAACAATATACGTTTGATTCTGGCCCGCCAATATTATTTGACAGGTCAATGTGGCCCTGTAAAAAAGTTTGGAGGCCCCTGCCCTAGACCATTGCCGTTCTGGCTGATTCCAGCAAGGAACTTTTTGTGGAAGTCTACGCGGGTTTGTAGATCATTTGACTTACTACGACCACTTATTACGTGCTTCGATATTGCCGGATTCTTGGAATTGCTTAGAATCGAATTTTTGGTTATTCTGGAGTTGACGTAGAGCAGAGAGGGCAGTTTTAGAGCTAGCCCAAAATTGTGTTTGGACTTGAAGAGAGTCGAGGGGTCAGCTGGTTTGGCTAAGGACAACCAGGATTTTAAACTAGCTGTCACCAGTGTATCCAGACGAGACAGTTGGGTTTTGGTGAAATCGTAAATAAGAAAGGGCCATGACAAATGTGAAGTTAAATAATTGTCATAGATCCAAGCCTTACGAGGGCCAGAAATTAGTAAGGCATCTATCTTTGCCAGACAACTACTGAAATGTTCTATAACATGATCGCCATGAGAGGTCTTTTCCTTGACAGGTGATTTTCCTGCCAAGGAATTTGAAATGGTTATTTGGGTCTATAAGGGAGATAATAGAGCCCATATAGACCAATTTGGGGTCATACGATGTAAATTTTGTGTCTATGCGGGCGAGTCCAAGGTAAAAACATTTGGAGGGTTTCACTTCTATACAGCCTGACCAGTCGCAGAACAGCTCCACTTTCTGTAATAGCAGGGAAAGCTGCTTGGGGCTCCTGGTGATAAAAGTTAGGTCGTCGGCGAAAGCAAGGCACGACGAGGTGTAAGGCGGCATTAATTCTAATTTGCGGTCGTAATATGTTACCCCATAAACTAGTATAGTTGTAATCTGTTATAGCAAAACTGTGGGAAGACATCTTTCGATGCATAAGAACGATAATTGTCTAAATTTATGTTACATCATTAGCGACTAAATACTTTGTATGTTAAGATGATTTATGGCTATGTAATTAATAATAATAAATGGTTGTAGGATTTTTCTTTCTATAAATCAACAAGGGTTTGGGTGTATTTTTAAATTAAAACGATTTAATCAATGTTAAATTCCAAGCTTTATTAATGATATAAATACTTACTATAATTGTAACTATTACATATAATGGGAGGATTTATGGACTATTATTTCAATAAATATGTCTCACAACGTATAGATACACAACTCGTGCATCCCGATTTTGGCGAGGGGAAGAAGTTTTCACTAGAACACCCAATGGAGTCAATTCGGCTTCAACTTCATTTTATTTTCAAGCTGTATGGATTTGAGTAAAAACATGTGACTATCAGTTTCATGCTTGGAGAGGACGGTAATAGAATTAGCATAATTCTTCTATTGAACGTTTTTAATATTTTCAATTTTAGCTTAGATGCTCAAGGCAGTCATTCTTGCTATATCACGGGTTCCCAATCTTTTTCAGTTTGCACCCTCCTAAAGCTTATCAGAATTTTTGGCTTTTAACCGCTCGGAATTTAGCCTTCGTGCGCAGAAAACTGCGCTGCAACTTTTTGAATAAATACTAACAAAATAGTTTTTTCATGAATTCCCTCTTGTTACCTAGTAATTAATCTTGTTAGACATGTATATTATATATTTGTATAATGTATATGGAAACCGGGCGAAATCGTTACGCACGGATCTGTCAAACGACAGGAAGTGCCTATAGGCACTGTCGGCATCCGACGGGTTAATTTATGAATACATTTTACAATCCTGGCCGACCAACCAACGAGAGGGGAAAGTATTGTGAATGTGCTCCTATGTGTCTGTCTGTATGTGAGTATTCTTAGGTAGAAAGGGTAGAAAGGCTGCAAAATGTCTGCATTCGATTCATTTATGACCTACGAAAGTTTGACCATATTACGGAGTACAGAAGGAGACTTCACTGGCTGACGACCCGAGAAAGGAGAGATACGAGAGTCCTAGGTTTGCTCTTCAGAATCCTGAAGGGGGCCGCTCCGAAATATCTTATAAGTAGGTTCAAACCTCTATCTTCTCACGGGCGCCCTCTGAGATCTGAAGACAACCTACTGCTCTCGATCCCTAGTCACAGTAGTGATTTCTTCTCGCACTCTTTCTCTGTACGTGGAGCCCGTCTCTGGAATGCTTTACCCTCGCGTATAAGGATAGCACCTAGTTTGTATTGCTTCAAACGCAGGCTCAAAGAACACTTGAACCCACGCTCATAAACTTTTCCTTATTTTTCCCTATTTTTTCCTCCCTATTGCGTCCCTTGCGTCATTATAGGTTTATTTTTTTTTTGTTTTTTTTTTTCTTAAATTTATTGTTTTGTTTCCCTGCTGAATTTAAATGATTAAAATTTAATTTATTAGTTTATTTTTACCGCATAACATGTTATTCCACTAGGTTAAGGTTAGCTGTAAGATATTGCTTTTAGGCAATAAGCTCGCCGTTTTGTTAAAGCAAATAAAGCGTTTAATTATTATTATTATTATTATTCTTCCACGGTAGCGCCCAAACGCTTAATCCGAATTAGCTAAAATCTGGCATGCAGGCATCATTTGGACATGGTAAGAGTTAATAAGGTTGTGGTTGAAATCGGTCCACCAGGGGGCGTAAGACATATTTGAGTCTCGAATAACTCACATACAAGCTACACTAATATTTAAATTTAGCCATACATTTGAATCAAATATTAACGTCATCTGTTGGCACTTGGCCCAACCCTGCCTTTAGCCAAGAAATGAACCGCCCACCCGAGGCATTGCAATGGAACCAAACCGGGTTCGTCCACCGGCCGACTAATCGTTTTTTTAATGAATTTAATAATCAGATGAAATCAGTCTTTGTCTATTTTTCGGAGGTCTTGGGGTGACACCTGATTTTTTTCAACTTTTTATTACTACAATGAAACAAATTTGATTATTATAACCGGGCACAACTGCTTCGGGAGTGGTCAGCCTTGCAAGGGTTGAGGACGGCAGGGCTCCCCCGGATGGTTTTTTTTAGAGGTATGGAAAACGTCTTTTTTGGAACAGTCGTAATATTAATAGCCTAGGAGTTTTTTATTAAATTAAGTGGTTTCGCAGGAATTTTCATTAAAAAACATTGCTTTAGCTAGCTTCACACCCCTTCCTACAATATACCTACGTCTTCCAAGAGGGGGGGGGGGGGGGGGGTGCGCCCTACAGATTCGGAAGCCCCGTTCTATATGATGTCAAATGGGATTTTAGGTCGTTAATTGCAATATTCAGAATATTTTAAAGATACCAAAAAATACATGGATGAAATAGGCGCATGTACGAGACAGTATAATTAATATATTGTATCAGGAAAAGGGAAGCACGAAAAATATTAAGAAAATGAATGAAAATTTTTGTACTTTCATTTATAGTAAAATTCTATTAAGTACGGAATCTATGTGTTTGAGGAGCCAAATTGACTTTATTGGGCATCCAGGTAGGTATACCTAGATAGTGACAGGCTTTCTAGTGTTATCTGCACCCATGCTCATACAATAATGTGTTTTTTTTACAACACCTTGCAAGATCCATTCTTAGCCCCTATACAACCGTGTTTTCAAACGCTTATAATTCTATGCATTATTCTTATTGCGGTGTTTTTTTTAAAGCAATTTTCTTTGGAGAGAAGTCAAAAATGGAATAACTTTACAGTGGATTTGCTTACAATAAAATGAGAAGGAAACCAATATAAAACTCGTATCAGTCTTATACGAAAAAAAAAAAAGCCTCTAAATGCAATTAATACTGATTAAAAAAGTCAAGATCAAAAAATAATGAAATCATAAATATTAAAACTTAGAATTAATAACTGTACAGGTATATCACAATGGTAGATACAATAGCATTTAATATTATCTTAAAATAAACTGTAGAGTTATGTCTTTACGTCGTTCGAGTGGCTGCACATTTTGAGGTAAGCAGCGTAAAGTTGGCGGGCCTGATTTAAAACTCTATTGACGTTGTGCTTCCGAACCATCTTATCGAAATGCATCGCTAGCTCGTTATAGTCCATCTGGTTCCGCATTATATAATCGCGATGTTGCAGCAGCAACGTCAAACACAAAAACATGAGAAACGGATTCCCGCCGCCGAAAGAGCTCGGGGGCGGAAGAGCCGTCGTTGGCTTCGAGTTTATCGCGCTGGACGAATCCTCCGAATAGTCAGTTTGTAAAGAGCTGACGCGCTTGAGCGACGTCTGACGGATGAGCGGCGAGTGCTGCACTTTGACAGTCTCGTACTTCTTCTGAAAACTCGATATCGTCGACGCAATCGATTGAATGTTTTGAGTTTGTTTGTTGGCGAGGAGGTTTTCGCAGTTCTTTCGCGCGTTTTCAAGCTCTTGCGTCATATTCGAGAAGAAGCCCATCCCGGGTTTCGCATTGTCTATTTTCGGACCGGTTTTTTTTACGCGCTTTATCGGTGATAACGATTTGATACCAGTCGTCTCGTCGACGATTTCCACTGTATCGCCGTCGTATTCTAAATCCGCTTGTTCGTCGGGGGTTTGCGGTAAATGCTTCACTTCGGTGTGGAGCGGATTTTCCCAAACGAAGACGTTATCCGGACTTCTTCGAACTGCGCTCGATTTACTTTTCACTTTTAAACAACTGCTCATTTCGGCCATTTCTATTTGAATATCATTTGCAGTCGTCCCTTCGGAGTCGACTTTAGTCAATAAACAATCGCATTCGGTGGTGTTGCCAACTTTTTCGTCGAGGCTGACGGAATCGGACGCGGAATCGGTACATTCCAAAATAATATTTTTATTGTATTGTTGCCCGAACACTTGGCGGTCCAAGTGCTCGAGTTCCAGCCGCAACTCCCTAGTCATCGAGGTCGTCATCGGGTAATATTCTTGCGAATCATCCGGACTGCTATCCGAATCTTTTGACTTTTCTATTTTTGATGAATCGTTAGAGCGATGCGTTATTTCGCCGGAAGAGCGCGTTAGCGTAATACACGGCTGTTTCTTCTGCCAGCCGTTTTCGTTCACCGACTGAACTCGATGCACACTTTCAACTTTCGTTTTGTCTAGTTTTTCTAATGATGAAAAAAACTCATAAACTCCAGACGTCGATTTTGAAAAATTCTGCAAGTGATCTCCAGATGATTGGTTTTTGGCCAGGTTGTCCGTGCTTACCGATAGTGATGTTTCATTTTGGTTATTATTAACCGACCGTTTCTGATATTTGAAATGCGTTTTGTGTATTTGAGACGCGAGCGGGGATAAGGAAATCCCCTGGCTAGGCGATGGGCTTTTTGGGTGGATTTTTTTCGAATTTGATTGCAATTTCGTTATATCGAGTACGGCATCATCCATGCTTTGAAATTCTTTAGCATGGCGCAAGGAGTTATTTACGGCGACCGTCCTACTGGCGTTTTCGTCCAAACTGTGGTTCATACGTTTGCAGCTGCTTAATTTACCGTTTGGAGTCGCGTTGAGGCTCAGCGAGGAGCTTTGTCGTCGGATGGCGCATACTTTTGTATAGGCCGTTTCGCGCGGTGTTTTGACGAGGGGACTGATTGGGGGCTCACCGTCTTCGTCGACTTCGCACGGGACAAAAGCGGTTTCTTGCAAACGGAGTTCGTCTTGCGGCGGATTCGGCGGTAAAGACGACCACAGGACTTCCAGCATTCGCAATGAATCATCGAAGGCAAACTCACGTTTCATTTCGAGGAGAAGCCATCGGTAGCAGAATAATAAATCATCAGCCTGAAATATAAAAAATATTCATTAGCAATCTCAGCAATCGAATAGATAGCAATTCTTATCCCACCCGTCGATTATGAATAAGATAAAAACTACATTTTATCCTGTCAGTTGTCGTTTGTTGTTATGCTGAGTAGGCGGCATACTGCTGCTATTACCACTGATTATATAGGGTAATAGATTGTTAAATGCCGTACTATGTTTTGGCAGCTGGGATTTTACTACAAAATGCAACATTTAGATGGCATTCATAGTTCCAAACATTAATTAATCTTTTATGTTCAGTAGCCCAACAGATAGATTTCATACGCACCTGTTGATGTTTCAAGTAAGCATAAAACTGCGGATCGTAGATCTGTAATGAGTCACCCAAATGCGTAAATTTGAGGGTCATGGCTTCACCGTCCAGCAGAAAATTAGGGTATAGCCTCATCATCAATGCACACAGACAAATGTAAGCGTGCGCTTCATCCCCCATTGTGACTAGTAGTGGAGATGCAAGATCAGACATTCCTTGGCAGTAGCTCACGAGAGGATGGTTAAGAGCATATCTGTGAAGAAATAAATGTGGATACTGTGAAATTTTATTGAAAAAAATACCATTATTATTATTATATATTGAGCCTGTGCTTGCATTACACTTTTTGTGGAATAAGTCCAGTTTATTTTTAAAATCATTGACACTTTTGGCATTGATCACTTCACTTGGGAGAGCATTCCATTCGTTTACCACTCTACTGCTGAGGAAATGTTTCTTGGGATCTGAATGGAATGATTCACGCTGGAGTTTCAGATGATGCCCGCGCAGATGTGTGTTAGTGTTCATGGTGTAGATATATAATATAAGTATTTTTAAACAATAAACGGCCAAGGATAAGCTGATGTGGCCGTATCTGTTTAAATATCCTGTTTTCAACCAGTCTTTCAACACTTGGCTAAACTGTCCAGTCTGTTTTTACAAAAAATAATATTTTTAGCGTGCAAGACTGTCTGGTGTATTTCCAATCATACACAAGCCTGATATGACAAGACAGAAAATGGGCTCGATTGCGTTTCTTCGTGAAATAAAATCGGAAATAGATTTGCGGGGAGATTACGACAGCAAGAGTATGGCTCATGCTATTGGCCTTCAATGCCAGAATGATTGGACAACAATTGGTGACTTTTGCATTCCGCCTCCAATGCACTGGAAGGTAATGCTCTATGACTGGACGCCAGAGATGCTGAAATTTTATTTGAATGCCTTTCAGCATACACTTCCAGACCCCAGTAACCTCGCTCGTTGGAGCTTTGCCGAGGATAGTTCTTGTCCCCTCTGTAGCAATACCCCTTGCACAGCTAGGCACATTCTAGCTGGCTGCAAGGTGGCCTTAGATCAAGGACGGTACACTTACCGCCATGACAAAGTTCTCGCTGTTATTCGCGAGGTAATTAGTCTCTCAGTGGCTCGTGCCAACAAGGGTTTGACAGTATCCTCCAAACCCCCAATACAGTTTGTGCGGGATGGCTCTAAAGGCAAAAAACATTTAACTACAAAACCTTTCTCAATAATCGAGAAAGCTACAGATTGGATTCTGGAGGTTGATTCGGTCTCTAAGCAGTATAAATTCCCTGAAAGTCTCGGATGCACAGCCCTCCGTCCAGATATAACTCTTTACTCTCTATCTCGGAAGGTGGCTCTTATCGTAGAATTAACTGTTCCATGGGAATCAAATATCCCAAAAGACCACGAGTACAAATTAAATAAATACCATGATCTTGCAAATGCCGTAACCCGGAACGGCTTCACTGTTCACCTTCACGCGGTGGAAGTTGGCGCTCGTGGCCTGCCAGCTAAATCTCTATTTCACCTCTTTAAAGATCTTGGCCTTTCCAGAAAAATAATCAACTCTTTCTTAGAAAAATTATCTAAAACTGCGATTTGCGCATCTCAAATTCTATGGCTTCGAAGGGGGAGTGAATGGGTGGCAAGGTGAACGCTCACATGTGGCAAGACAGCTGTCCTAAACCTACCACAGCCGGTTCGTAAGTCCGGAATCCACTGCTCACCCCCCAGAAGTGTAAAAAATAGTATTATGATGGGCCCGACTCCGGTCGGTGAATTCCATGGCAGCTCCGTTTGTATTTATTTATTGTAACTCCAGATATAACTCTTTACTCTCTATCTCGGAAGGTGGCTCTTATTGTAGAATTAACTGTTCCATGGGAATCAAATATCCCAAAAGACCAAGAGTACAAATTAAATAAATACCATGATCTTGCAAATGCCGTAACCCGGAACGGCTTCACTGTTCACCTTCTCGCGGTGGAAGTTGGCGCTCGTGGCCTGCCAGCTAAATCTCTATTTCACCTCTTTAAAGATCTTGGCCTTTCCAGAAAAATAATCAACTCTTTCTTAGAAAAATTATCTAAAACTGCGATTTGCGCATCTCAAATTCTATGGCTTCGAAGGGGGAGTGAATGGGTGGTAAGGTGAACGCTCACATGTGGCAAGACAGCTGTCCTAAACCTACCACAGCCGGTTCGTAAGTCCGGAATCCACTGCTCACCCCCCAGAAGTGTAAAAAAAAAATAGTATTATGATGGGCCTGACTCCGGTCGGTGAATTCCATGGCAGCTCCGTTTGTATTTATATATACATGTGAACGAGACAGGGCTATACGTTAAAGCGGAATGTGAAATGAACGGTTGTCACTTTTCCGCATTAAAACTACCCACGGAAGATAAAGCAACTGAATCTAAGACAGCACGAAATGTGTTCAAACTTATTCAAACGGCTGTAAGTTCGACAGGTAGTTTTGAAGCGGGGAAAATGGACGGTCGTTAATTTTATATTCCGCTCTAACATATTTCTCTGTATTGTTCGCTTGAAGTAATTTCAATTTTAGTTCACAAAGAAATGCAATCGGACCCAATGTTTCTGTGTATTCATCGAGAAACTTGTCTATGATACGTTCAAGTCATTTCCTCTGAGATGTGAGTTCTTATTGAAGAGCATGCATTCAATAAGAACTCACATCTCAGAGGAAATGACTTGAAGGTATCGCAGAAAAGTTTCTCGATGAATCCACAGAAATATTTTTCGTCTCATAGACTTTTTGTCTGAACTAATGAATATTTATTCAATATCAACACAGCTGAAGCATCCCAAAAGTATCTTGTTGGTCTTGATCAAGTCCCGTTGCTTTTGCGTTCCTCCAATGTTGTAAGTCCTCGCGAGAGGATTCGTCGATTCCTCTACTCGCAAATCGAGTCTTAGTGATCGCAGCAGATTTATGAAGCGTCTCTGCACTCCCTCAAGCAGACCGATGTCCTTCACAAAATAGGAACTCCAAACCTGATAGTAGCTCCAAAATAGGGACTCCACAGATATAATAA
Organism: Micropterix aruncella; assembly: GCA_944548615.1. Classification (NCBI taxonomy): domain Eukaryota; kingdom Metazoa; phylum Arthropoda; class Insecta; order Lepidoptera; family Micropterigidae; genus Micropterix; species Micropterix aruncella. Next base: position 3,659,158 of record OX155951.1, read on the forward strand.
GCATTAAGTCTGCACTGCAAGTTATGGAAGTTTTTTTAATCCGATATATTAGGAAAATTTCCTGTTTCACAGCCAGATGTTATGCGCTTTCCTATTTTAGATTAGATGATGTAGCAGCATTTGTACGGCACTGGAATGAGAAAGTTGTTCACCTCAAGGCCGGCAGACAAAGGGTTGCACATGTCGGCGCGTCGAAACCCTTCCAAAACTGTCCGTGGCGAAATCTAAGCAGGGGTCGGTCACCCATCGGCAAATAAGGGTGGCGACGAAAGTGATTGGCAAATTTACCGGGTTCTCAGGTTGTTTAGAATTAAGTTATTGTCTATCATTTCTCTATTAAGCGTTACCTAGCATTTATGTTATATTAGGATTGTTTTGAGATCGTTCATAGTATTGATTGAGCGTCGAAGCCGACAACCGAAGGTTAGCTACCCCTACGATAGGGGCTGGATGCCTCTGGACCGCTGAGAGCGCGGCCGGACGTCGGCTATTGTAAGTTCAGTTGGCCCGCCACAGTCTTTGTAACGAGACGCTCTCGAAGTGTCTCGCCGGGCGGGCCGCTCTAGGTCATAGTAAATAAAACGGAATCGTAAACACGGCAGACTTTCATTCATCACCGCTGCAAAAGCGCCACGTGACCATCAGCAGTCTATTTGCGTGTGGGTTGCGGTGCTAGTCCACGAAGGCATAATAAGAGAAAATCCGTCATCCTACAGATGACATTAACATTTCAAGATCTTTTTGTTCACTCACCGGCTTGAGCTGAACATAATGTAAGTGTTATTGCAACCTTGGATTATTCCTTTCAATGTGAAGTACTGTAATATTGGTAATGAGCCACTTCTTTATCCACTAGGAGATATGTGATAGGTCATTGCATAGTTTGATTGTTTGTTTGTTACTACTCCTTCTTGCGAAATTTCACAATGGAGATTTATTATCATATGACAATCACAACCAACCCTATATGTATGTGTGCGCGCAACATATGTGTGCATATAAAATCGAAGACTATCGCGGTTGTTTGACATTATAAATAGGATAGAAAACGAATTTACCGCGTGAAATTTGTAGGACCCGACGTTTCGGTGACGTTGCAGCCGCCGTTGTCTAGGGTAGACCCTAGACAACGGCGGCTGCAACGTCACCGAAACGTCGGGTCCTACAAATTTCACGCGGTAAATTCGTTTTCTATCCTATTTATATATGTGTGCATCTTGTTAGTGCATTTAATTGACATTATTGAAATGCAATTCTGTTCATCTTATCCCAACGGAAAATGGTGACCCAGCCGGGAAATGGACCCGGAACCATATAATGTAAGATCAGGCGAAACATAACCACTATGTCACCGGGTTGTGTAAACAAGATTAAAATTGTGAAAATCACAGGATGTTACGACCCTATTATCTTTGAACAATCATTAAACGGTCATTAAACTTAAAGATAATTTATCAACAAATTAATCCAATGACTCGGGCGTACTATTCATTTATGTTGATAACAGCAAAATTCTTACGTCGTTAGTATGTTGAACAAAGATGCAATATTTTGATTATCATCACTGCCAGCGTAAAATTTGTGATGCCGGTCCGTTCTCAATACATCCTTTTTAACCATGCTCGTCACGTACGCTAAGTCACCATTTACCTGAAATTACCAAACATAGATATTAAGCAGTAGCTTGGGTGCCGGCTTCAGCTACCGGAAATAAACCTCACGAAAGCCGGCAGTAGGTGATGGTGATGATGATAAGCGGAGGGGTGGTCAGTCGTCTGACCACCTGAATTTAGCCCTTCGTTAAGGAGCATCATAACGATTAGCACTCACAACTAGTTCCTGCAACCAGTCTATTTGAGAGACCAGTTGCAGAGCCCAAGACGGTCGGAAGCCTCGTACCTCATACGAGGGGAGTCAAACACAATGAGCGAACCCCAGGGAGATATAACGACATCGAGCTATTCCGCCTCCCATGGAGTGATTGTAAAAGACTTCACAACAATACAATACACAGTCAAGCTATGCCAACAGCCCGTAAGAGTCCAACGCCTTACCGCAAAGTGCTGGGAATAGGACAAGCGAGCCAATCTCGCTCCTTTACTAACAGATTTGAACGGATTTCTCCATCCTCCAGTAGGGTCACAGATTCCAAGTCGCTTGCGCGGCCTCTATCTGATGATAGCGGCAATTCAGTTCAAATCTATCGCAGACCGTGGCGCCCGGTACCCATCAACATCACATGGGATTGGGCGGCCAATGGTCAAAGGTGGCTGATATCAGGTCAACAAATACCCCCGCTGCTTAGGAAACGTAAGTAATCCAGACTCCCCCGGTTATTCACCAGAGTGTACAAGATCACTGTCTTGCACGTCCGTCCGCCTCCTCATTATGCCTGACGTGAGCCACAGTAAATATATTAAAGCAGTATAGAAAATACGCCCTTTTGTTAAATTAATACCTACTCTCCATTGGACCACTAGAGTTGTCACTCTTTATTTTTTGTAAAAATGAACATTTATCTTTAATTATTAATATGAACATTTATTTGGCTTCTATAATGATCAATTAATAATCGAATGAATTAACTAGTTTACAAATAAAACTAGGTTAAAACATCAACATCAAACATAAGAGGTCTTTATTCTTCATTATTATAAATTGACTTATTTTTAATTGCACATCAAAAAACTTATCACCCATCAATTTATACTTATCAATTAAATAATTTTATATATCAAAAATACTGATTGCACGAAACTTAACCAGGGCACACATTTGTTACTCTCAATGCCCGAATTGTGGTAAATCTTAGGTTTCACTCATAGTAAACGACGCCGTGAAAGGAGGAAAAAGTCGTAGTTGTGCAATATCAGAGAGTGAACCAGGATCACCAGTACGGAACACCTTTTCCAGATGGCGCAAGACCGACAAAAGTATTCAGAGCTAACGGCCAACCTCCAGTAATGGAGAGCCACTTCAAGAAGAAGAAGAAGTAAATCATAAGATTTACCATCAAGACTTGATAAATGTATGTCGGATTTATATTGGTTTTGGTAGGTTCGGTTGTGTTAGGTTTCTATGAACCACAACGCACGAGCCACGAACCGAGATAAAACGAAAAACGTAACCACTCGTCTCAAGGCGGCACTCGCGACTGACAGCATTGCGACAACCGCTTAGATTATTGCTGAGGAGTGTGTCTGTGTGAGTGCGTTAGTTTCGAACGTTTGTACGTAGTTTTCATATAGCTATATATATACTGTGCTTCCACTATACAATCTTTTCAAGGGTCTCATAGCATATTAAAACGATGAAACATACTTGTCCTTTCTGTATGCATTCCTTCCAAACGGAACGAAGTTCGTAATATTCCGCCGATTTCCGTTTCATATAATCCATGCGTTCCTTTCCGTTCATCCCGTCCGGGTAAACGTTTAAGATGTGCTTCCAGACGACTTTTCGCAAGCTGGGTTCGATGCCGCCGTAGTAGATTACATCGCGGAGCTTGGCTGTATGGATCACTTGGCCGACGGGATCTAGGAAAGCTCGGAATTCAGCGTCGCAGAGAGGCTGCCGCGGAGGAAGAGACAGGTCATCGGAGAGGTTGAGCGCTCGGGATACCAAGCTGAATGTTTTCTCCATCTGCAACGATAATGGGAGAGATTTTATTTAACGAAGCTTATGTAGTTATAGTGCAGAATGTAGAATTGGATATTATAAGAAGATATAATAAATACAAACGGAGCTGCCATGGAACAGGCAGCTCTACATACTTCGCCTAGTTAGGCGACATTAAAATAGGATCACTGGCAACGGTTTCTAGCATAACATGTCATCAGTTTTTTGCTAATGGATTGTTGTCTATGACATTGTAATTGTGTATGTCCAATTTACTGTAGATTATTGTGAATTATCAAATAAAATAAAAAAATAAATGGAATTCGTCAACAGGAGTTAGGCCCATCATAATATTATTATTACATCTTTGGGGGATGATAAGGGTGGACTCTGTGGTAGGTTTAGGAAAGATATCTTCCAGTATGCTGTTAATATAGTGTGGCCAACTTTGAGAACATGTATACCATAAACACCAACAAGTTACTGCGTGGACACTCGTTGAAGTTGATTAAAGCAATTGCAGCATCGAACCCCAGGAAATACTTTTAGACAAATCCTGTAGTGGATGCTTGGAACGCATTCCCAGGAGTACTGACTTTGTCAATAGCTTTAACCCGTTGAGTATGAGTCAACCAAATCTGGTCGCGAAACAATTATCCGTTGAGTACGAGTCGACCAAATCTGGTCTCGCGTTTTTTTCACTTCTTTGACGTTCTCATATTTATTCATAATTATCTAATTGTTTTACAAAATGATATTTCAATATTCTATATTCGAAATTTCAATGCAATCATTGTGCAGTTGTTCTTTTTATGATTGGTGTAGTAGTTTCGTAGTTATAGTACTTTAAGTCAATGTCGCCGAAAATTCTGCAAAAGAGACAGATGCATCCATGAAAATACCCATTTACTCCAAGGGTTAAGAATAAACTAGACATTTTTCTTAGTGCAAAACAGTCACAAGTTTGAAAACAAATGCATGTGATATGCACGCGTCAGTCTTACGCTGCTAGTGTATAATATAACAATAATAATAATATGCGAAGCTCCATCTTACCACCCACTCCCTCCCCTTTGAATCCACAAAATTTGGATATTGCAGTTTTAGATTTTTTCTAGGGAAGAGTTGAATATTTTCCTAGAGAGACCAAGATGTTTAAAAATATGAATGGCGGATCACGAGTGCTAGATTCCACTACGCGAAGGTGAACAATGAAGCCGTCTATGGTATTTATTTAGTTTGTACTCATGGCCTTTAGAAATATTCGATCCCCATGTTAATATTAATTCTACTATAAGGGCAGTAAAGAATTAGAGAATTATATTTTGACAGAGGACTGGGCCTCTGAGACTTTCGAAAAAATCTACTACTTAGAAACCGAATCGACCTCCAGAATCCCGTCTAAAGCTTTCTCGATTATTGAGAAGGTTTGTGGAATATTATTGCCTTTGAGATTGTAATTTGAAACTGTAATTACTTCGCGAAAAACAGCGAAGACTTTGTCATGGCAGTAGGTGTACCGTCCCTGATCTAAGGCCGAGTTGCATCCAGATAAAATATGTTTAGCTATGCTATAAAGGGGACTTTAAATATCCTCTGAATAGCTCCAGCGAGCAATGTTACTGGAGTCTGAAAGTTTATGCTGAAAGGTGTTTAAATAAAATTTCAGCATCTGTGGTATCCAGTCATACAATATTATCGTCTAGTGCAGCGGTTCTTAACCTTTTTGGCTGGCGACCCAAAGTACGAATATATTTGAAGTACGCGACCCTAATCTATTTTTTTTTTATTTTCCAGTGACAGGTACTAAAATGATATATTATGTAATTTTATAGGATGTAGTTGTAAAATTAGAAATAACAACTTTGTTTAAATGTTCTGTATTAAAATCAGACAATTCAGCATTAAAACAGTTTAAAAAATTACAGCAAAATAATTAGTGACTACCCTGGTGTTGTATTTTTGAGCAAAGATCATGTATAAGTGGAGTTATGTTTATAGAAAGTGCACACCGCATGTCATGCTGAGGATCCAGCCTATCCCTGTACTTATTCTTCATAACAGCAAGGCATGAAAATCCTGCTTCATAAGTAGTTGGGAATGGTAGCAGGGCTTTTTCAGCTTCATTGCTCAGAACAGAACTAACATGTCGCGATTGTGAACGGACAATAGATGGCAGTAACACAGCCTTTAGTCCTTGTTCTGTGACTAGTAATAATTGTCACTAGACTAGTTTAGTGGCATCGATCGACCTATCAATACAAAATAAAAATATTCGCAATTAAAAACGTAAGTCGTTTGGGGGATTTCCGCGACCCAACCCAATACCTCTTGCGACCCGAATTTGGGTCGCGACCCGAGGTTGAGAATCGCTGGTCTAGTGCATTGGAGGGTGAATGCGAAAGTCCCCAATTATTGTCCAACCATTCTGAAATTGAAGGTCAACAGCTTGAGCTGTATCACAGTATACCGAGACAACAGTAGACTCTCTCTCGAGCGACAGGGCATTGCGGGAAGAGGGTGCGAGGAATGTGTGCAGAGGGGTACGTCTTCATGAACGCCTTTGGTTAGCAATACGAGCAGGTAAAGGCTGGTGACTTTTTCGAACGTTTGCATATCCGCGTGGGCCGAGTAGCGGACATCTGGCGGCCATATCCGAGCCCTTACTCGTGACGTATTCGCTTCGATTTCAATTTTGTTCTAAGAGAAGCTACTGTCTGGTATACTGTGGCCATACTGTTGTTGTCTAAATCTCCTCCTAAGAGTGATTATTCAGGTCTACATTGCTCATGGTTGTACTGCCATACCCCAAACCAGTGCCAAGTTGGCTGGTTCTAGAAGAAACTTTCTATGGAAGTTTCTACTGCGTTCTTTGATATGTTACCAACAGTAAACCTTATTAATCGGGGGGAGTAAAGCTCAAATTGGCGATAACATCAACAAACAAAAAACCCACCTGATTCATTATAATTCCGGGAAGTCCAGCTTGTCTCTGCTCGGTATTCGCCGGTGCATTGGTGACTATGGAAACATTCAAGTTTGGACTTTCTTTCTGTTCGTTCATTAAAATGGCTTGGGGTTCCGACTCCCATTCGTCCAAGGCTTCCGCGAATGGCTTCATGTCAATTTTGAGGTTAATGCACGGTTCACATTTTTGAGAGAGTGATGCGTTGTGTGCTCTGCAATTTTTGAGCAGTAAAATTAAATTAATTAGTGATTCGTTTCTTATAATGCATAAAAACTTGTTGTTAAGGGGGTATACTCATATTCATTTATTATAAAATAATATGGTGAAACGTATATCGAGCTATTCGCATTATACAGCAAAAAGAACTTACAATGGTAGTAGCATTAATTATATAACTGTATTAGATTCCTCAACTCCATTGTACATTTTTGCAACCCTTCTGCGCCGGCGAAGTGCGGGTGGCACTCCTAGAATTGATGGCGAAACTAATAGCAATTTTTTTGGCCATCCTTAATAACACTGAGAATGATTTTGCATTAAAAAATGTGATGTGTTGTGTTATTATCACATTTTTTATATATGCTGATTACATCACAGAGATTGATAGAATGCCACCTATTAAGTGCGTAATTATTACATATTGAAACCAGCATACCACATTAAAAAACCTATCCCCAGGCTTTCGGGGATGATACCATAAGCATCTCAAGGATAAAGGATTATTTAAAATTTAACATTCCATTATAATTCAAATAAAACTCACTTCAGAAACGCTGTATCCAGGTCCCAATCGGACAAAACCGGGACGTACACTTCTAGTCCGCCGTCCTCAACCAGTCGATAGGAAACTGAAAAGTCGCTTTTTATATCAAACGCCTTTGTCAGTATGCTCTGAAGCACTTCCAGCGATGTAATCTGCGGGTCCACCGAAAATCTTCGCATTTCAGGCGGCTGTTTGCCTTCACATTTCTGATAAATAATTAAAAATTAGTGCCGACAATCGCACAAGGTTTTATTCGTCGTCGAGATGCTCTATTAAACTTGACTTACTTTTACTTTGACGCGCACGGCTTCACGGCTGTAATTGTAGCCAAACATTTTGACTATTTTCATAAACACACGCGACTTATCGAAGAACTAGCACATATTATAAATTATCACTATACATCGTCGCGCTATTAAAACTGCGCCAATTTAAAACTATAACTTCATGATTATTGTGTTAATTTATTGGAATAAACTGGAAAAATACGTTTAACGAAAAGCGAAAGGAGAACGAGAACGGCTTTGACAGTTAAATGTCAAGTAAAACCTGTCAATTCAGAATTCGGTTGCCATCATTAAAAATACCTTTGCCATGGCAAAATAATTCGTTTCTACCACTTTTCCTTTATGTTAAAAATTATAAGCGTCAGTTGAGACAGCGTTGTCAGCACACTCGTTTATCAATCTACAGTTTTTTTATTTAGATATATCAGATAAATTGTAATCTACGTTTGAATTTCTTTTCTACTTTTTCAGGCAATCAAAAATCAATTTTTAATTAATTCATGTTGAACTGACCTAACTGGCTAAATAAACCGAGAACGACGATCACTAAGAAAAAATATCAAAAATTTACATAACATAATTATTGAGGTTTTAAATTAAATATGTAGTTAATACTTAAATGCTAGTTAATACATAATGCATAGTAAGTAGGACTAGTAACAATGCTCTTATTGCTAGTCTACATAATATTATATCTTACATAGGTATATCTAGTAGTAGTAGCCATCTAAATCATTTTTGCACCAAAATATTACTTTTTTACTGCAAATCAGCCCCTAAATGAATTGACTTTCCAGAAAATTAATTTTGTTCAAAATTAATGCAACTGCCACCAAACGGGTCCCCCCACCAAACCTTTGTCCCCAAATTAACAGCATTACGTGTTAAAAATATTTAACGTTGCAGCAAAGTAAGCGATATGTAATCAAAATTAGTGATTAAAATTTCTCGCAAGAAATACTGATCTGTCACTAAATATAATATTCTCAGCAAGCGATTATAAATTTTGATAAAACCATGCGAATTATCCAGTTTTACAGCGTCTGTGTGTGGATCGCGGATAGTTACAAAAATAAAGGCAATAATATGTGGATAAGGTTTTGAGGGTACGGAAGGCAAACGAAAACCACCACACTAATTTTCCTAGTCATCTGGTAAAACGTTTACTTCTCAGGCGAAACTATTCAGTGGAGATAAAGGAATTTTGGATATGCTATTGGAAATATTGCTTATATGTTCTATCCGTTGAAAGTTTTCGTTAAATTCGTGAAATTGATTCTGAATTCGGTACCCGGAGAAGATGGTAAGGAATATTTTTTGGTGAAATTTGATGTGTTTTTCTGTATATTTATAAATTTATTCAGAAAACCAAATACTTTTAAATGTTTTCTTATAGTTTTTTATTAGGTTGTTAGGCACCCTTACTTCATCAGTAGGTATATAAAAAATATGAAACATATGTCAGCAAAATAAGGAAAATATTTTAGGAAATGTCGTAAAATAGTCAAAGTTACAGGTCTCAACGGTTTTTTAAAAGTTTTCTCAGTGTTCTTTGATTATCCACTTTTCTTACAATATTTTTAAGTGTTGGCAACTCTGAGCTCAGTTCTGAAATCTGATCTGATTTTGAGGTTAGTTTTGTGTTGAATACGCGCTACTTTGGAAATAATACTGATTTCTTGTCATAATGGAGGAGAATACAAGTGCCACGATAAAAGTCGGCCAGTATATAATCGTACAGAGGCAGAAATACAGAAAAATCCATCTTTTCTCCAGCGAAAAATCGATTTTATCGCTCGGCAAAGATCAGGTCGAACTTTCCTCGATAGTCGGGAAGAATTACGCTTCCACGTTTAAAATGGTGCGCAAAGTGAGCAAAAAGAACCGAATTTTCATACTGGAATACGTTCCGGACACTATATTGACGCTGAAAGCTGAAGTCGCCATTAAAACGAGCGGCGTGGACAATCGCAACATACTCGACGATGGAAAATCACAGAAGCTAACGATCGACGAAATAACCGCGCTGAGAGGTAGCCAGACGTCAACCGGAATCGTCGAAACGCTAATTACCAATTCAAACACGTTTCACTCAAAGACCGAGTACTCGCAGCAGAAATACCTAAAGAAGAAGGAAAAGAAGTATTTCGAGTATATTCAGATTCTGAAGCCCACTGTTCGCATCGTCGCCGAAATCATGCATAGGCAGAATTCTGAGAACATCATGGATTTGCGCATCGATACACTCTCGCAGATATTGAGCTATTCAAACGTGCAAGGGATGGGGAATTTTTTGTTGTACGAGACGGGTACGAACGGCCTGCTCCCCGCCGCGCTGCTCAACGCTATCGGATGCAATACAAATGCTTCACTCATCCACCTGCACCCCGGAAGCCAGTATCAAGAGAAAGGAATACTAATGATGAATTTCCCAAAAGAGCAACGAGAGAAATGCAAATCGGTGAATGTGTATTCCATACTGCGATACTATTATCAATTCTATAACAAAGACACCGAGAGTTTAAAAGATCTGCCTGAGATGAAACCGGTAGTTGTCTCAGAATCTTCTTCCAGAAAACGACCTCTGAGCAATGGGTCGGTCGACGACGACAATATTAAAGTAATAAAAATATGCAATGATCAACCGACCGATGTAAAGTCGGAAACAAAGGAAAACGCCGAATTCAAAATTCAAGCGCAATCCGACATAATCTGTAATATTCTGAATAACAAACTCGATTGCTTGATTATAGCAGTTCGGGAGCACCCATTACCCATATTTAAAATGCTCTATCAATTTTTGCATTACGGTCGTCCATTCGTGATATATAGTAATTTATTGGAGCCATTGAAAGACTGCTATATGGCACTGAGCCTTCGAAAAGATGTTACCAATCTACATTTATACACAAACTGGATGAGGGATTATCAAGTATGTCGATAAAATATGAATATGCGGATGCGATGATAATTTTTTATTTATTTTGCAGATTCTCGAAAATCGGACTCATCCCGAATTGCAGATGAACGTTAACAGTGGATATTTGCTGACCGGTTTTACAATTCAAGCTGATGTAAACGATAAATAATCAAAAAATAAAAATTACTGTAATCATATTTAAATTCCTTTTATTTTATTATTAAATGTCTTATAAAGATGTTACAGTAGGCGTACTTTGTATTAATAAAAATAAATATACTATGTTACAATTTCAGATTGTTTTACTATCAAGTGTTGACATTCAGAATTTTAAATATTCTTGAAGTTTAAATTTTCATCTCTCAATAAGTCTAGGATCTGTGGTCTACTAGATTAGTTTTTCAAATGAATATAATTAACTGCCCTACCCATACAAACGTATGTGATATGTATGCTATATTATCTTCCAAACGCAACAAAACGTATCACTTATTACGTTCGAGCACAAATATAATAAAAAAAACCCACAAAGCGTGCATGATATTATGTCAAATTATTTCTAAGATTCTAAATACAAATGATGGGTCATGAATTGTAAAAGTTATATTTTGTAAAAAAATTGTCTAGTATATTGTAAACGAGTATTGTTATTAAGAAAACTGATGAAAAGAAAACGATTTTTTGCCTGCTTTTTGAATAATGACCCAAAGTATACCTTGAGTGAAAAGCTGTTACTAATAGTTTTTTTTATTTTGTATGGAGTAAATACCGTTTTATGATATTGTTTTACTTAACACCGTCCAGCTCTACGGGCGGCCTTCTCTAACTGTCAAATTTGTTTGTGTCAGGACAAAAATGTCAGTTCGAGGGTCGATTACGCTAAAATGCGCCGTTTACTTTCGTCAAACATCAACAAATATTTAGAATGCTACAGATAAAAAGGCGAAAATTTACAATAAATACAGTTATTTAGCGTTTGCTGTATACTCCAATAAGATGTGAGTGTTGTTACGGTTGCTTTTGTCTGACGATTTGAAACAGTATATTACTCTGATTGTGCCTATTGTCATTTCAAGGGAGTTGGACGTGGAGAAGTTCGAGGCAATGTCATCGCAGGCTGCAAAATGGAATTACTCCCAGCACGTTACGTTGGAAGATTTAAAGATGGACAGCAACTTTATGTGGTTGCTGGTCTCGCTGATATGTTCCGTCCTTTGGGTCGTTTACATTACATATTACAACAGCCGCCTCGTAGCGTTCTTCTTCACAAAGATGATCAACAAGTTCTATTTTCAAGATGAGAACTTTAAAATCGGTAGGTAATTTAATAGGTTTTTGATCAGCAGCACTTACAAAATCAGAAAAAAATGGCAATGAGAACTAACAAAATAGGCAAATTAAGTAAGGACACAGGGGGGATAAAGAAAAGGGATCTAGAAGGAGGTGGGAGGGGGGGGGGTATGTATGTTATAGTATTAGTGATTACGAGCTCCTGGAACCTGGCCTTGAGTGTGGTGATGCTCGGGGCTTTATTTATTTATCTATTTATTTAAGAATTAATTACTATAAAACATTGATTAGATTACAAAAATAACAGGAACCGAATGGCAAAACCTTAACCTTTTGCTTATTTGTTTCTGTCACCCAACTGGGACTAGCCCGTTCTAGGGTGGACAGGAAAAGCTATTCTGGCACTATTAGATAAAGCATTCCAGAGTGGTAGTCGGGCCTATCATAATACTATTATTACACTTCTGGGGGTTGAGCAATGGATTCCGGACTAACGACCGGCAGTTGTAGGTTTAAGACAGCTGTCTTGCCACATGAGGGAGTATAGACAGCTGTCTTGCCACCTTACCACCCATTCCCTCCCCCTTCGAAGCCGTAGAACTTGACATGCGGAAATCACAGTTTTGTTTGTTTATACTCTTTATTGTGAATGTCACAATGGGCGGGTTTATTGTCATATGACAATCTCTTACAACCAACCCTACTATGACGTGTTATATGTATGTGTGCATGTATGTATGTGTGTCTTGTTATTGCATTCCATCGACAGAATTGAAAATGCTATTCCGTTAATTTGATCCCAACGGAAAATGGTGTCCCAGCCGGGAATCGAACCCGGGAACTAGATATTTTTTTTGGGAAGGAATTGATTATTGTCCTGGAGAGACCAAGATTTTTAATGAGGTGAAACAGAGATTTGGTTGGCAGGCTATGAATGCCAATTTCCTCCATGTTAAAGTGAACAGGGAAGCCATTCCGGGTGACGGCATTTGCAAGATCATAGTATTTATTTAATTTGTATTCGTTGCCTTTTGGCCGTCTTCCCTGTGCATCCGAGACTTTCAGGAAATTTATAGTCCAGAACCCAATCTGAAACTTTCTCGATTATTCAGAAAGGTTTTGTAGTGAAATGTTTTTTGCCTTTGGAGTCATCCCGAATAAACTGAATTAGGGGGTTGGAGGGTACTGTCAGACCCTTGTTGGCACGAGCCACAGAGAGGCTAATTACTTCGTGAATAACACACTTTTAAAAAACGTATTAAAAAAGATTCTCATCCAAAAATTTGGAAAAAAGATTACAGGAAAAATAATAAAATCTGTGACTCATAGTTTTTGAGAGATGTTTTTAAGCTATGGAATTTTCAGCAAGCTACTGAAAATTACACTTGACCACTTTTATTGTAATGTTTTTAATGCTATTTTGTATTTTACAGGTTCTCTTACTTTCAACGCGCTATCTGGAAAGGTTATGTTTCGTGATATTGTTTATATTAACTACGACTATACGCTAAGAATTCAAGATGGGTATCTAATATTCCGATGGTGGAGGGCCTATGTTCCTAAAGATGTGTCTGAAGGTAAATACGAATTTTTGGTATGTTCACCCTAGTTAGTTAGTTAGTTGTACTGGGCGTTCCTCCGCAAGTCGACATCCAGTGTGCCTATTTTGCGTGTAACGGGGGTAGCGCTATTCCACCCACCCCAGCTCCTCGACGAAAGCCAGCAGGGCTTTCAGGTTTCCTGCTGCCTCGCGCAGGGTGCCTGGAGTCCCAAGGTGTTTTGTCCTGTATACTTCTACCTGTTTACAATCTAGCAGAATGTGTTTTGTGGTTTCTTCCGCCTCCATGCATGCTCTGCACATAGGGCTATTCGTTCCGCCCATGTTGAAGAGGTGTTTGTTTAGTGTGTTGTGTCCTGTTATCAGTCCCACTAGTTTGCGTAGATGGGGCCTTTTTGTCCTTAGAAGTGTTTTGGTAAGTTTGTGGTTGTATTCCACTACTATTTCTTTGGTTTGTCTGCAGGTGTCTATCTGTTTCCAGTGTGTTTGATGTAGTTGTTTGTAGTGGTTGTCAAGTTGGTTGTTTATGTGCGAGTAGGGTAGGGGCACGATAGGTTCGGGTCCGTATGCCGGTGTGTCTGAGCCCTTACGGGCTAGTTCATCCGCAGCATCGTTTCCTCTTGAGTTACTGTGTCCCTTGATCCATTTCAGTGTCACCTTATTGCCTTTTCCGCATACCTCGAGGAGGCTTTGGTGGCATTCGTATACGAGCCCAGATGTAAATCTATCGCTTCCCAGTGCCTGTAGCACTGACCTGCTGTCCGATAGAATACATATGTTTTCGTGTTTTAGCTGCCGCTGTTTCACTGCGTTGCAAGCTTCTATTATTCCCATACATTCTGCTTGGAAAACTGTGTTGTGTGCTCCGAGTGGTTTGAAGATGTGTATATTTAGGTCTTCCGAGAAGACACCACATCCTGTACCTTTGTTGGTTTTTGATCCATCTGTGTAGATTCTTAGGTCCGTTTGATTCAGTGCTTCTTTTGAGTCTTCTGTTAATGATATGGCATATTCTTTCCAGAAGATCATAGTTTTGGGTATTCTGTCGATTGCCGCTTCCAGCATTGGAAAACTTGACAGTATATTATCATATATATTCGTGTGCGGTGTTTTATATTTGGTCCATAAGTTTAGATTCTTTAGACGAAGAGCCGTTGCGGCTGCTTCTTTTTGTATATGTAGGTGTAGTGGTAGAAGCCCTAGCATGATTTCCAGCGCCGCTGTCGGAGTTGTTCTCATGCAGCCGGTCGCTGCTATACATGCTAGCCTTTGCATTTTCTGTAATTTGTTGATTGCAGTAGTGAGTTGGGTGCGGGGCCACCATACTACAGCTCCGTAGCTTATCATTGGTATTATTATCATTTTGTACAGCCACAGTATAATGTGTGGGGCTAGTCCCCATTTCTTGCCCACCATTCTTCGGCATTGCCAGAAGGCGACTGTTGCTTTGTTTAGTTTGTTATCTAGGTGTTTATTCCAGTTTAGTTTTTCGTCCAAAGTTATTCCTAGGTACTTTACTTCTTTAGAAAGCGTTAGTCTGGATCCAAACAAGGTTGGCATTTTGTATGTACCCAATTTACGTTTATGTGTGAAGAGAATGGTGTCGGTCTTTTTTGGATTTACCGATAGGTCATTCTCCTTGCACCATTTCTCTATTATTTTCAAAGCTGTTTGTGTAAGGTCGCACAATGTGCTTGTTACTAGTCCGTTGATCATTATCACTAGATCATCTGCATATCCTATTGTTAGGAAATGATTGTTGTTTAGTTTTGTTATCAGGTCGTTTACTACCAGGTTCCATAGAAGTGGCGAGAGTACACCTCCTTGTGGGCATCCTCTCATCACGAGCGCCTGGTGATTTTGGTTTTCCGATAGCCTGATGATTCTCTTTCTTAGCATGTTCATTATCCATTCTGTAATCAATGGTTCGGTTTGATGTCTGTTTAGAGCTTGTTGAATGCTACTGAAATTTGTCTTGTCGAACGCTCCTTCTATGTCGATGAAGGTGCCTAGGCAGGAGTTTTTCCTTGCTAGTGCAGTTTCTATGTTGTTTACAACGGCATGGAGTGCTGACTCTGTCGATTTGCCTTGTGTGTATGCGTGTTGGTTCGGGTGGATACCTATGTTTTTAAGTGCTGTGTCCTTCAGTTCTCTGTCGCATAGTCTTTCTAGTGTTTTTAGCATGAAGGAGGTAAGGCTAATAGGTCTGAAAGATTTCGGGTCTGTGTAATCAGTTTTCCCTGGTTTTGGTAGAAAGATCACCTTTACTTCTCTCCATTTCTGTGGGATGTATCTAAAGGCGATGCAGCTACATAGTATGCTTGCTAGTTGTTCGATAAGTTTGTCTCCTCCCCATTTTAGGAGGGCTGGGTATATTCCATCTAGTCCTGGTGATTTGAAGTTGTTGAAACTGTTCGTTGCCCAGGCTGTTTTGGTCCGTTCCGTTATATGTTCCGCTATCTTCCACTCGTTTTCGGTCGGATGATAGTTTTCTGTTTGTACGTCCCATTCTTGTTTGTCAACTACTCTGCAACCTGGGAAGTGCGTTTCCACCAGTAGACTTTCGGTCTCGGCCGGGTTACTGGTAGTGCTGTTGTCTTTCCTTCTCAGAGTGCCCAGTAATTGTTTTGGTTGATCTGCCATGATCTTCCTTGTTCTATTTGCTTGGGTAATTGTGGATATATTGTCGCAGAAGTTCCTCCATGAGGCTGATCTTCTGTGTCTTATTCTCCTTTTGTATTCTGATTTGGTTGTTTTGTATTTGTCCCAGTCTTCATCAGATTTTGTGTTCGTAGCTCTGTTTAGCTGTTTCCTCATTTTTGTTCTTAGGCGTTCCAACTCTGGACCCCACCAGCTACTGTTATTGCATTTTCCAGTAGTTGATGGTGTCGATAGTGGGCATGTGTTTTCGTAGCAGTCAATTATGTTTTTTGTGAGTGACTTTACCTGTTCCTCTAACTCTACTGTGTTGTTTGGTCTGTGTGTTTTTGTGTTGCTTTCTATTTTACCTGCGAGAAGTTCCTTATACGCCTTGATGTCGGTGCGTCTTGGATTTCTTCTGGGTGTAGGTGTTTGTGTATCTGCTGTCAGATCATACCTAATCCATCTGTGGTCGGAGCACGATAGTTCATCCGACACCTGCCAGTTGGACACGTGTTGAGCTGCCAGTCCTGTGCTTAAGGTAATGTCAATTATAGTGTTACATCTACGAGTGACAAAAGTTGGTTTTGATCCTGTGTTGAGTATGTCTAGGTTAGTTGTCATAAGGTATTCAACAAGATCGTTACCCCTGTTGTTGTTTGTTTCCATTCCCCATAGGTTGTGGTGGCCATTGCAGTCCGCAGATATGACCAGTTCAAGCCCTGCACGTTCGCAGTAACGTACGAGGTTGTTCATTTCCGTAGGAGGTGGTTCGTCTTCTGCCGCCATGTAGACGGACGCGAGAACTATCTCCGGCAGTCTTGAGTTTTGTGTCGTTAGTAATTTTATGGCACACACGTCTCTGGAAATGAATTCAGTTAGTGGTTGTGCCATTATGTTTCGGGATATGTGTATACAGGTTCTAGGTTTGCTTTGTGTATTATAGAATATATTACCTCCGGTGTTGTTGAGTCCGTTTATGCGTGTGTTTCTGATCCACGGCTCTTGGATCAGGGCTATAGCGGTTGGGTTAACCTCCAGCCATTTTCGAAGTTGAGCCGTTGCAGATTCGCTGTGCTGGAGGTTAACCTGGAGGACCTTACAGAGGGAAGGAAGCATTGGAGGAATGCTTCTTTTCCCCTTGCCCCTTTAGGTCCAGGAGACTTATCCCCTTTGGTAGGCCCTCTTCGTCCTCGGAGTCCAGCAGTATGCCTTCCTCGACGTCGGATTCTGAGGGTTCGTCTGTCTCCATTGCAGAGGGTGCGGACTTTTTGGTGGACTCGCTTTCGCTCTCTTTGCTTTCTTCACCCTATCTTTCTACAGTGAAATCTTGATCAATGGTTCGTTGAATCTTTATTTTCCCATGTATGTTGTCTATTTTGTATGGTCCCGAATTAATTCCAAATAAAATGTTTCTCAATACTGCAAACGGTATTGGTTGTTGAAACCAAAACCAACTTTCAATGTAGAAAAAGTCGTATGGCATTATAGAAAAAGTCATAGTCCAATTTTTAAAGGAATGGACCACACCATTGAAAAGAGCACGATTTTTTAAATAAAAATTTATTTTTAACTCATTTTTGACCTGAGTGGCAGATATTCGCCGTTGAGGTACTCATTTCTGTTATCAATTTTGTTTCAGATTTGTCGCATTCAGATACGCGGCTCTCCATCATGCTAAACGGCTTCGAATTACATGTTTACAACCGTTGCAACCTCTATAAAGAGCTGGAAAAGCTTTTCGAATTAGATTCTATGATTGTCCTTCAGGGCGACGATAATAATTTAGACAGAGAACAAGCCATGAACGACGCGAACGAGAAACGCAGACGGGCGCAAGGTACGGTGCGCTCGGAGGCTGCGATGGCTCGCACTTGGAGAGATCTCATACCGGTGATAAAAGTCGATATTTGCTCGGGGCGTATCGTATTCGGCAATCGCCTAATACCGACTACGTTGTCGTTGAGCGTGGAAGAGGCTCATCTGGTGTACAGCACGAAGCCGCCCGCGTCGCGCTTGGATCATCTCATGCATTTCGTCAAAGCGAAAGCGGAAAATTCAAAAGTGATGCTCGCGCCGAGTCCGAACTATACCGGAATGGTCGACGATCCCCCTCGGTACATGGGCGAGGGTTTCGTCATTATGAGCTCCAACTACATCGAGCTTTATTTCTATATGGACGAGCCGGGGTTGGTGCCGGATCAACCGGTCTTACTGCAACTCGCGAACGGCGATGTTGTCGAATCGGCACCGCCCATTTGGGGCATCGACATAAAATGCGGGAAGGGCACTGACTTCAGTTACGGACCGTGGGCGGATCGACAGAGAGAGCACTTATTTAAATTCTTCTTCCCGCCGAATTATCAGAACCTCGAAACCAATCCACAGCCGAAACCGGGCGACGTCCGACAGACTCAATCGTTCGATATTCGCCTGTCGACGCTGAACGAGGCTACGATCGATATCCTCTTTTCGAAAAACCGAGAAACGAACGCCGTCCACATCAACATCGGAGCAGGGTCATACCTCGAGGTCAATTTACCGTGGATCGTTTTGCAAGACGGCTACACCACGAAGATCACAGGCCAATTACTGCACTTAGACGCTACGACTAGTTTACAATATCGAGGATTAGCAGAAAGCGAAACGCTAGAGTTCACTGTAAAATGTCACTACCCGTTAGTATGGAACGAGCACCAGTGTTGGCAGTTGGGGTTGACCGGTTGTAAAGCTACCGCCAATCTAGTATATGCTCATAAAGGCTTTTTCCAAGATCTCATGAACGATTGGTCGTCGAAAGTGCGTCCGGATATCTTGCACTTCGTCCCGTATACCTGGAAAATTTCACTGCTTCTCAAAGAATTCGAGCTGATAACGATCAGCAACGAGTATAATTGGATTGATTGCAGTTCGACAAATCAAGAGAACAGCCACATCGCATTCTGCGGGGATTTATTCGATCTATCGTTCGATTTGCCTTTTGTCGATTTCTTGCCGCTGATCGTACCATTGAAAATATGGATACAGGGCGAAGGCGTCGATATGAGCATGTTTATACCGGAGGTAAACACGAGTCGTTTACTCGTTTTAGCGCTCGATAAAAATATGAAGCTTCTACGCGGCCGACCGCATTCAATCTCGAATAAGTGGCGTAAGAAATGTATAAAATCGCAAGGATGGATCGATTGCTGGTCCGTGCCAATCGTTGCGCTCAGCATTAAATATTCATATCATCCTGTCCCCCCGCTCGGTCCTGACCCGCAAGCGGACATAACAACACCGGAAAAAGAGGAAATTTTGCTATCACCGATGCGCATCCCTCGCACTCGAAAACAACCCCCGCTTCACTGGTCGAGAGACGGTACACGTAAATTCGACCCAACGACTCTACCGGCCGATAAAGTAAGCGTCGAGCTAGAAATCGGTCCTTCCGTCCTCCTCGCTTATGGATCGATCTTGCGTAACTTCATTAACTTGAAAGAAAACATTTTCGGCGAGGACCAAATGTTTTCCGATATGCAGAAAAACCCAACCGTAGATACGCCGCATTTGGATTCGAAATTAGGCGATCGGAGCTATGATAAAAATCCGGTTACGTCGCTCCCCGCGGATGATTCATCGGATAAAATTCCGTTTGATCCACGGTTCTACCGACCGCTCGATGTAACCGTATCCGTAATTATTCACGATATTCAAGCGCATTTAGTAAAAAACTGCAGTGAGAGCGAACCGCCTTGCCCGGTCGTTTTGATAGAGCGGCTCGGGTTCGAAATGTTGAAAGGATATCACGAAACGAAACTGCAACTACTCTTAAGTCCGTCCGTTTTGATATCACCCGATAAAAATACACGTTCAGTTCAATCGCACTTAAGTCAAGGACATCTGGTATTATCGTCGCTGCAAGTGCGGGGCCATGCGATGTTCAGCGACGAAGACCAATCATTCGATGATGAAACGATAGAATATGCGTGGTTAATCGAAGTACAGCTGGGGCAGTTGTCTGGGCGACTAACAGCCCCGCAGTTATATCATGTCATCACTTCACTTGAAACGTTCGTACTTCTAGTCGGCGATAGCGAAAATTCTTTACTCCCGCCGAACACCACAAAGATATGCCACCATGGTCTGAACAAACTCGCCTGCGTCGAAACGAACCAACCCGCAAAATACTACTGTCCGACGAGCGAAGAAATTAAATACCGAATGACCCGAATCGCAATTGATTCAATAGATATTTACATCGTTGAAAACGGCACTGCATTACAAACGTGGCTGTCGCCGATACGACTCTCAATTTGTAACTTACACGGCGTCGCATTCGAAACCGGAGTCGCCGGGCTGTTATCGAATGCCAAACTCAAACAGTACATAAGCAGCAATTTCCACCGTAGCGCAAACAGCAATGCAAACGGCGAGCATTGGCTCGAGGTCGGAGTCTTAACATTCGGCCCATTAATGCTCGAAGCTGCTACTTCTCTTCCGCAAACCCCTAAAAATCTGCATCAAGTCCAACAGAAATTTCTGCGTCTCCACGATGAAAAAACTAAGCGATTGTGGTTTTTATGGCCGACTGAGATCACAAATAAGAATCCCCGTTGCGGCTGCACGGGCGGATGCATATTTTTCGGATCGAATCGAAACGGTCCAACTTTCCTAAAACCGAGCCGAAACGATTTGCAAGATGGCGTTAATATGGCCGTGTTTAAAATATTAGATGCGGAAAACGGCGAGTATGGATACGGACAGAGCTTGCTCCACGAAAATCAGTTGGTGTTTCATACGCCGCCGTATAACAGTCTTAATATCAGTTTGCAAGGGAGTGGAAAATATTTAAAAACGCCTTCGCCGATCCCTTCGACGGTGACGCCGAGTGAGCAGCGCAGAAGTTTAACTAGGAGATTTTCATATACCAGCGTTCAAAAAGGGGTAGCTGCAACGCCGTCGCCCACCTCTCGAACTGATGTACCATACGCCAGACTCATAGACTCCAGCTTAGGTTTATACAATGCTAAAATCGATAGCGATTCAAAACTGAATAAAGCGGTATTAAATATACCGCAAATGGAAAGCAGCGTTTCAGATTCGAAAATAGCATTGAATTGCTTCAATAAAGATGCGGTAACGACGCATCAAACGCTTCCGAAGAAGAGTAGCCATGCGAAGCAAGAACTCGCCGAAATGCGAGGAAAAATTTCCGAATCGCACACAGCTCTAGCGTCGCAAACACCAATGGAAGACATCGTATACAAAGAAGTGCAGCGCACCATATCGATCAACAGCGAAAATCACTCCGAAGCTTTCTTTTCCGCCGAAGAAGAAATGCTTCCGAGTCGATCGTCCAGTTTGAAAAATTCCAACCCGAGACATTTGGTAAATGCCAGCGAAGAGGGGAGCGATAAATGCACGCCGCTCGTCAGTCGATCGGACTCGACGAAAATCCCTTCGAATGCCACATTCAGCTCGTTAAAGCAGCACGAACCGGACAACAACTCGGTTTCATCGACGTCATTCATCTCGGCTCTGTCCAGCCAGGAAGACATGACACTCGTCAATTTACAACAAACGAACAAGCCGATAATCGATTCGCCTTTATTGATGGCGAGTTACATGAGCTTCCTGCAGCAAGTGCGCTGTCAGAATTGGTCCTCGTGCAATTTACCAGTCGGAGCGGATTCTTTCACTGTATCGCTTTTTAAGAAAGTCTCCGACGACGGGTTAGTCTACATCGGCGATAAATATTTACCGTCGTTTGAAATGCTGGGGTTGAATAATATGATGATACGATTAGTCGCGAGGCAGGAGTTTTCGCAGAATCACACGGGTTCACTCCCGAATCCCGGAGGACACTTCAATAACCAAGGGAAGATACATCCGTATTCGCAAGCGTGGTGGGACATGCCGCAGATTCAGGATAACAGCAGCCGCGAATCGGATACGAGTGTAAACGTCATCGGAGACAACCACAGCGCCATCTTCGTACGGTTCCGCGGAGATGTAAATTTTATGATCAGTCCGCTCGCGCTCGAGAGCTTCCAACGATTCATCGAAGCCGTAACGCCGGTCGTCGCCAACCTCCACCCAATCACCGTCCTGAACCATCTTCACATGTCTTGCATCCAAACCGTGGAAAACATCAACGTGTTAAAACAGGACAAATATACACCGAACTGGATGTATCATTTCCAAATGAATAAATCCCTAAGCGAGGAGAAGAACGACAAGTGCAAGCTTTCCACGATACCGCAAACGCACTCGTACGAAGAAACAATATCATCGCAATTACAACTGTCATTCAACATTCCCAAAATTAACATCACTTTAATTCAGTCATCGATCATTGATGATTTGGTCAGCTTGTCGTCGCTCGATAATATCCAAGAATTGTCATGCGCTTCGCTGCTGAGCTTGAGTATTGAGAACATTAACGTTAAATATCTGTGTGCGAATCAGATGCTCGAAACAATTCAGATTCATTACCGTCCGGCGATTCGAGCGCTCGGACATAAGAAAAGTTTTGGAATCATGAAAGGGCCACGATCTTTAATATCCGCTCACATTGCGGGCGTCGGGAGTGGAAAGCGCGGGCAAGATAAAGGCGATCCTGTCTATATCGAAACGTCACAGAAGAAATGCGAGGACACAAATATAATATTCACTATCGGTATGTTTTATTGATTATTATTGATTATCTTATTCCACAAAAAGTTCCTTACTGGAATCAGCCAGAATGGCACTGGTCTGGGGTATGGCAGTACAACCATGAGCGATGTGGACTTGAAGAAGTCTCTCTTGCGGGGAGATTACGACAGCAATAGTATGGCTCACGCTATTGGCCTTCAATGCCAGAATGATTGGACAACAATTGGAGACTTTTGCATCCCTCCTCCAATGCACTGGAAAGTAATGTTGTATGACTGGACGCCAGAGATGCTGAAATTTTATTTAAATGCCTTTCAGCATACACTTCCAGACCCCAGTAACCTCGCTCGTTGGAGCTATGCTGAGGATAGTTCATGTCCCCTTTGTAGCGACACCCCTTGCACAGCTAGATATATTCTAGCTGGCTGCAAGGTGGCCTTGGATCAAAGACGGTACACTTACCGCCACGACAAAGTCCTTGCTGTTATTCGCGAGGTACTTAGCCTCTCAGTGGCTCGTGCCAACAAGGGTTCCACAGTATCCTCCAAACCCCCAATACAGTTTGTGCGGGTTGGATCTAAAGGCAAAAGACATCTCACTGCAAAACCTTTCTCAATAATCGAGAAAGCTTCAGTTTGGATTATGGAGGTCGATTCGGTCTCTAAGCAGTATAAATTCCCTGAAAGTCTCGGATGCACAGCCCTGCGTCCAGATATAACTCTTTACTCTCTATCTCGGAAGATGGTCCTTATCGTAGAATTAACTGTTCCATGGGAATCAAATATCCCAAAAGACCACGAGTACAAATTAAATAAATACCATGACCTCGCAAATGCCGTCACCCGGAACGGCTTCACTGTTCACCTTCACGCGGTGGAAGTAGGCGCTCGTGGCCTGCCAGCTAAATCTTTGTTTCATCTTTTTAAAGATCTTGGCCTCTCCAGGAAAATAATCAACTCCTTTCTAGAAAAATTATCTAAAACCGAGATTTCTGCATCTCAAATTCTATGGCTTCGAAGGGGGAGTGAATGGGTGGTAAGGTGAACGCTCACATGTGTCAAGACAGCTGTCCTAAACCTACCACCGCTGGTCGTTAGTCCGGAATCCACCCTTCACCTCCCAGAAGTATAATAATTATATATGATGGGCCCGATTTTTGGTCGGTGAATTCCATGGCAGCTCCGTTTGTATTTCATTGTCAAAATACTGCCAGAATCGAATAACTAACAAAAAGCATTTTTGTCAAGAGTTTGAAGTTTTTATTTTATTATATCACAGTATACCGAGAGAACAGTAGACACACTCTCGAGTGACAGGGCATTACGGGGTAGTATTACGCGCGTGCGAAGGTCGGCGAATTTCTCAAATATTTCAACATGTCTGCGGTGTAGTAGACATGTGGTGGCCATATGCGAGCCCTTAGACTCATGACGTAGCTCACTTTGATTTCAATTTTGTTCTAAGAGACACTATTGTCTGGTATACTGTGATTATATCGACTGTGATTATATCTGGTATACTGTGATATATATGAGTAGCATGGAGGTGAATCATGCCTTCAGAGACAAAGAAGTCTAAAAGAAAACACCAATAATTGTTGATTAGTCTTATCCTAATCGTTATCAGTTGCATTCCTTTTTGAAACACATTAATAGGCAAAAGTTAATATGTCACTTATTTAATGAACAAAATTAAAATGTTTCTTGCAAGACATAAAGAAAACCTGAGAATGCCATTAACCCAGTAACTCCCTAACATCCCTTGCGGGACCAACGGCCGACTCTCCCAATTTCCAGGTTATATTTTTTTATATGTCAAATTTCAATGCGATCATTTTACAGTAATTTTTTTTATGATCCGTATAGTGGTTTACAAGTTATGGTCGTTTGTATCAAGGTCGTCGACTCGCGTCGATTTTACGCGCGAAAATGTCGCGGGCAAAAGTGATAGCTGAATTTTTACTTCGCGAGAGGAGGGGTTAAACCCATTTTGAGCTTTTTTGCAGTATGTTGACGATTTATAAATGTGTTTCGTTTTGTCGTGATGAATTATTTTATTTTATTCAGGGAAAGCGCATGCTCAGCTTCGGCGTTTACACGTCGAATCGCCGCAGTTGAAAGACGCAGTAATAACAGGGATACCAAGCCATCATTCCAAGGTTTCTTTCAAGTGTATCGTGATTAACGACGCTGGGATGAAAGTCAGTGACACTGAGAAGCTACATGTAAGAGCTTATTTTATTATTATCATTGTATCTACAGAGAATATAACGTGCTAGATGTACCACAACTATACGTGAAAACGGCGCTCTGTGACTATCAAACTAATTTAGAGACCGCAATAAGAACCCAGCAAACAATCTGCACGCGGCAATCCCGAACTATACATTTTGACGTCCCTCGAATGCAGACCACTTTTGGGCAGAGGCATTTTGTGTACATAGCCCCCAGGATCTTTAATATGCTAGATGAAGATTTAAAAATGTATGTGCCGAAGTCTTCTTCTTCTTTTAAAGCCAAAATTGATTCCTGGCTAAAATATGACGCCCGGCAAAATATCCACAAATTAATATACCGAGACAATTATCCCTGACATTTCTTATTATTATTATTATTTTCTTTGACTTTTTTCATTTTTATTTATTACTATTACTTATTCATAAATTTTGGTGACTATTGTTTGATATCATTTGACATTTTATTTTATTTTTATTTTATTAAAACGATTATTTATTTTTGTGTTTTATTTCCTATTGTGATCATTAGTTAGTGATTATTAGTTATAATTTGTAATGGTGACGGGAATATATATATTTCTTTTCCTTTTTTTTTTTTTTTTATTCATTGCCGAATATATGTGATATAAAAACTAGAGAGCTAGCTGCCCTGGCACTTAGTTGGGCAGCAGCAGTACTTAAATGCTAATGCTCATATCGGCCGTGTTTAATTTTAATTTTAATTTTAATTATATATATTTTTTTTATTGATATGATTATTAGTGATACTTGTGCACTTGTAAATGAATTGTTAAATTAAATAAATAAATAAAATAATAAATATTATACTAGTACTAGCAGTGTCAGCCTAATGCGTGTATATCAGATGCATTTGTATTTAAACTTGTGACTGTTTTGCACAAAGAAAAATGTTCAGTCTTCAGTGTCCAGTGTAATTAAATGTCCACATCCTTAACCTTTCGGAAGCCAGTCATTCCAAGCAAAATTTTCGAAGCCCTCGAAAATTTGTTTGTAGAAGGTGTGTGCAAGCATACTAATATAACAGTGGCTTATTCAATGGCAGACTTCAATGAACAAATACAGGTATAATACGAAAAACGCCAATCGGCATGCATGGCCACCCAGGAGTTAAAGCTATTGAAAGAGTCAGCACTTATCACTCCCTCTGGCATTGCATTCCAAGCATCCACTACACGATTTGTTAAAGTGTTCCCTGGGGTTCGATGCTGCAATTACCTTATTCAACTTCAACGAGTGTCCATGCAGTTGCTTGTTAATTTTCATGGTATACATGCTATCAAGGTTGGGCACACTTTAATAACTATGAAGCAGTTTGTATGTTTCTATTAGATCTTCTCGCTGCCATTGTTCCTCTAATGTTGTTAGACCTAGTTCTTTCAGTTGTACTTCATACGGTTTGTTCCTCAGTGATAGCGCCAACTTCGTTGCTCTTATCTCTTCGCTTCATCATCATCATCATCATCATCATTTATTTATTCCATAAAAGCATTTCACAATACTGAGGAACATGTCAAATTTTACAATCATAATTTACCGGATGATAAAACCGCTTTGATTAATTAAAAGGAAAAAAAATAATTGTAATCAGAGGTGATTACTTAAAAATAGTCAAATTTACAAAATAATCAATAATCAAACAAATAATAATCAATACCATAAAAGAAAAATTCTGAAACATGCGTAATTAAAAACAATGTCAATAAAATCTAGAACTTAGTTCGAAAGTATAGTCATAATATGGTTATTTATAATCAAGCAATTGTGGACGAAATATCATAAAAGTCGTCCAGTTTGTAAAGGGCATGTTTGACTAACTGATTTTTCAAGCAGATTTTATATGCTGCCATCTCAAGTCTTTTCGTTGATGATGGCAAAGCATTGAACAATTTAAACTAATATATAAAAATGTTTTTTGATATTTAGTCAAGCGTACTTTAGGCAATAAACACATTGTTTTTATGTCGCGTAATTATGGCTATGCCGAGTGAGTGAAGCTCGCAATTTAAAACATTCTCTTTGGTCTGATTTTCTTGCTTCTCAGTCTGATTTTTGCTCTGATTTCAGCCTCAGCAGATTCCATCAGCATTTGATGATACCCAATCGGAAAACAGAAATCGGATATATTATGTTTGAATGTGGGCTTGGAAGGCGTATCCCATAAAATTCTCAAACATTCCCAAATGGATAAAAACGACGGCGCCAACGACGATAAGATGACATGCAAGACCGAAAGCGGACACTTGTTTATCCCGAATCGGTGCGTTCGTGCGAGGATTTCAACCGGACAAAGCGGCGAAGCCGACCAGATCGTCCGGACTGGATGAAATATTCAAGAAGAAAGAATCGACATCTTCGAAGCAACTACCCCGAACTTGAATAATATCGAGGTTGTGATTCCGATTGAACCGGAGCCCGTGATCGAATGTTCGTCGATTGTTCCGTGAAGGATTCCGGGAGGGTGTCTGCTTGTGTCATAGATTTGAAGACGGTTTGTTTAATTTCGCCGCACCGCCCCGCACACCAATCACGAAAAAAATTGATTATACAAGGTATGTTATTATTATATCTTGGGCAATAATATTAACAGGCAATTAGTTATGGTTGGTAGTAATTTTAGTCTCACCATGAATTTTGTCTTTGGTGCTCTGCAGACTACCAGTCTTGTTTCTTATCTATGAATGATCTTTGTATACTACATATTGAGGCAATTAAAGAGTTGCTTTTAGAATCGAGTAGGTCATATTGCCAAGGCTTACTGAAAACGTTGTTTTTTTTTTGTTTTTGTTTTACTTAATTGAATTTCGACAATAACCTATAAAATGTAATATACCATTAAGCTAGTTATTGTTTTAATTTAAATAAAATGTATTCTTACTGCGTAGAACTAGACAATATTTTTCTCCTGATATTTCGGCAAAGTTACATTAGTCACGGACTCTGCGAACTGCACTCTGCGTGAACGGTTAGTTCAATTCTACCGCCGCGACGACAGCTAGCAAAGATCATAGCGTTAAATATTTTGACCTGAATTTTGAAAATTGTCTGCACACACAACTCACCGTGTCCCGCTTAACGTTGCTGTTATCAGGAATCGACGATGGGAACTTCTTAAGTACACGGTTTCTTGAGGTATAAAGTTTGAAAACTTAATCTCGATTGAGGTTTGGCCTTCTGATTTTGATTGATACCATGATTCATTCACAGGAAATAGAATTCTTCTATTAAGAGTATATTGGATTATGAAAGTGCAACCAATGGTTCGTTCCAATCAGGTTGGCAAAAACCCGGGTTTTATCAAAAAAATATCTGCTCACTGGGTTATTTCGGGTTTTTTCGGGGATTTTCGGGCTTTTTCGGGGAATTTTGGGTTTTTTCGGAGTTAATGAGAATTTAAAATTTTTATTTAAATTTTATATTAAATTTTATTTTATTACCATTTTATTGCATTTTTTCTCCCAATCCAAATCTATTTACTACTAAATAAAGTTGTAACTACCATGAAGGTCATTCCCTGAAAATCGTTATTGTCAGTTGTCAGGGAGAACCCCTTTATTTTCACAGCGGTTGTTTATCTCGAATTATCACAAATATGTTGAAATTCGCATGGATATCGAAGCTAATCTGACCCCCAAATACAGTTCGATGTAGGGGCAGCTCGTGTGCTTGACAAGCCATCCATCTTCAGAAGCAATTGAAGGAAGTTTCCGTGGCGCTGGACAAACTACAGACTGACGATACGACTAATATCTGATGCAGTTGAAGTATGGCTTGATCTGAATGGAAAGTCATGAACTTGAACCCTACAGGACGGCCATAAGTGCGAGGTTCAATGATGCGATGCAACCTTTTCTTTTCTTGGCAAATATGATGGATCCGCGATACTACGGTCGGTGCCTGAAACCAGATCAAGAGAAAATGGCCGAAGAAGGCTTGTCACAAATACATCCTTTTTTCTTTTTGATAAAATATAATATAAATTCTATATCCCGTTTATTGATTTTAATTATTATAATCAAGGTATTTTTTCAAAAACTCACATTCGTCTAAAACCTCGGGTTTTTTCAGGTGGTTTTACCCAATTTAACCCAGTGGGTTTTTTCGGGTTGGGGGAAAATCAAGCCAACCCTGGTTCCAATGTCCAATATGTGCTCGCTAAACTATCGCTCGCAGAAAAAAAAAACTCGATAAGAACTCCTTTTCTTTCTATTAAAATGTCAAATAACCGTTTAGTTATTGTTGTCAATATACATATATTACATGTTGTTTAATTAAAAACCAGAGATTTAGGCTACCCTAAGAACAAGTGTACTTGGTAAGGGTGGCCTAACTTAAAGGTATTGGGTAATATTGTTATTTAACCGCCTTACCTATACGAACGTATGTCATGCGGCCGCAAAATTATCACCCAAACGCAACAGGCCATATCTTGTACGTTCGAGTACGCTCGATTACAGAAACATAAAAAAAATGTAAATAAAAAATTAAAAAACCCACAAACCAGGTAGGATAGGTCAAATTGTTCCTACGATTCTAAATACAAAAAAGTCTAATAAATGAGTCTCTTGTGGAAAAAAAATACTGATATAATGTATTCTTATAACAAGTATTGTTATTAAGAAATCTAATGAAAAAAACCTACTTTTACAACAATTTTTTACCTACTTTTTGAATAATAACCCAAAGGTTGAGATAAAAATAATACATCAATTATTTTTGTCACCTGTAGTTATAGTCTGTATTGATACATCTTTTGATTTTAGATTGGATTGGAACTTGTTGAGTACAGCATCACCGGCGATTAACGCATGGATGAATCCTTGCAACCGTCTCGGAATTCGAGTAGTGGCTTTGTACAGAGCCTACTATAGACGGGTGACGGCTACTTCGGCCAGTTTGATGGCAGCAGCATTAGATATTCCTCAACTACACATGCCTATCAAGGTACTAAAACTTTCTTTAAGAGCTTTCAAAAGAAGCCTGTCGTATTTACCTAGTTTAGTCAACAAAACATCAACTAGTATTATATACAATACAAAAACAGATGCTTGGAGTTTGTTGCGCCTGACAAGCTGTGTGGAGTTTATAGCACCGGATATTTTGGCAATGTTACAATTGCCGTTATTAAAATCATTCTTTCGATAGCACAACGGGATTTTGCAATCCGCTCAGTGGTTTCTTCCGCTATCCAATTTATATTGCCAGATCGCTGTTTTTTTTTTTATAAACGTTTTTAATAGCCTTGATGTGTTCCACCAACCTAGTTTCTATGGGTCGCTTTGCTTGTCCCACAGCATTTATATACACGTGATACGGTAAACCAGTATAAAATTATATTATAAAGTTTTAGTACCTTTATGCACCGTCGAAAGTCGTGCACATCCGTAAGTATATCTCATTCAAATATTAGCATTTCCCGATCCAAGCTGGGATTTCCTTCGCTGCTTTTTAAGTAGCTTTTACTAATTTTATTTTAAATAAAACATCATCCTATAAACGGATTTCTTTACAAAACTTATCAAATATAAAAATATTATACTGTTTTCTACAATGTTTCTTTACATATTTTTTAATATTATACAATTTTATACTGGTTTACCGTATTTTGATAACATTATACAGCCTTTATTACAAACTCCTCTGCCAGAAATTAAGATTGAAGTTTCGTCTTTAATTTCATTAAGCATATGGAGATTTTTTATTTTTATTTCGATTTAATGGCTCGTTGATAAAAAACTCAGCCAATTGTATCATATTTTAAATGTTGGTAGCATTCGAAATTTGAATTATTTCGATATGTCACCTTCATTTATGTCACGGCTTTGCCGAAGTGATCAATTTGTTTAATTTTTGATTTTTTCACTTTAATTCGTCTCAATTGGAGGCATTTTGTGTTGCAAAAGGATTAATGGTCTTCTCTAAGAAAATAATCAATGCCTACATAAAAAAATATCTAAAACTGCAATTTACAAATCTCAAATTCTATGACGGGGTTACACATTCAGTCTGGCATCAGTTCAGTGCGTGACCTTGGTCAGATTGACGGGAGACTGGTCGTTTATCGCGTTGACTGATGGACTGAACTGATGGATTTTCATACATTTTAATAATTTCTATCAATCCATCAGTCAGTTCGCAGATCAAGGTCGCGGACTGAACTGATGCCAGATTTATCATGTAACTCCCCGTTATGGCTTCGGTAAGGTGGCAAAACAGCTGTCCTGAACATGGTATAGCTGGTCGTTAGTCCAGAGTCCCCCGCTCACCCCCCCAGAAGTGTAATAATAGTATTACGATGGGCCCGATTCTGGTCGGTGAATTCCATGGCAGCTCCGTTTGTATTTATTATTTATTTACATTTATATTTCACAGAGTCGCTATGCAAGACAGACTCCAATGGCTTCTCAGCTCAGGGAAGAACCCTCCCTCCAGCTGTGCTCGGCGCTGCTCCGCTACGCTTTACAAGCGGATGCCGCAGCGGTCCAGGCCGATCTAGCAGATCGTCATCTCCCTTCGCTGTCAACTCTGCGACAAGGAGTCATCGTACTGAGCCGACAGTGGAAGAATATCCTGTACACGCCACTGCTACTCGAGCATAATTACAAGTCCAAACTAATGAGGCCTTTGAATGTAAAATTCGCTCTGCCGGATACAAAAGAGGTAGATTTTCTTACTTTTATAATTTAAGTGATTACATTAAGAAGCCCCAAGTCGACAGTGCTCAACTCTCAACAAAAAAATCAACTTTAAATTGTTTCTACTACTAAATAGCTATGTCTCTAACGCATCCCTGAATTTAGATTTTTTCCGATCCGGGGCAGATACTCCGACCTCCTCTCTAGCATTTGAGATTAATGATTTTAAAAACTCACAAAACAAATATACTGGGTGTGATTTTTGGTGACCATGGAAAAGAACCCTTAACCCTCCAACCGCGGGCGTTGCGCACGTACCCGTCTAGCTCCTACTGTGCGAAATCGCGGGGATCGCTATTATAGCGTTCTATATGGTTTCTGGGTAATGTTTATAAGGAGACGCTATTTCCCCGTCAACATAGAAGACGATCGATATTTTTACAGTCACAAGTGCCACACTCAGCGGTGTGCCACAACGATCCGTCGCCGGGCCGGTAGCCTTCGGAATATTTCTAACCTTATTGATGGAAAACTTATACAGGCAGTGAAAACGCAGCGCGACCTCGGTGTTACAATATCCGATGATCTGAAGTGGGAGACACACATTATAGAGGTTGCCAAGAAAGCCAACTCCCTGCTCTACATGATTAGGAAGGTATTCTCTTACATAAATGCAGAGCTATTCCTTAAACTGTATAAAACATATGTTCGCCCTTTATTGGAGTATGCTTTTCTGATTTGGAATCCGTACTTTAGGAGGGATGTAGAACTTTTGGAGCGTGTGCAAAGGCCGGCCACAAAAATGGTCCCACAGCTCAAACAACAAGATTACGAACGCCGACTTGAAGCACTCGGACTCAGCAGCCTAGAGGAGCGTCGACAACGAGGAGATCTTATTGAGACATATAAGATCCTCAATTATTACTACGACATACCAAAGCTCAAGGAAATATTTATAAGGAATACCAATACACAGCTTAGAGGGTGCTTAAAGTTGAATCGTTCAGGATTTAATTCTAACCCGAGGAAACATTTCTTGGTGAACAGAGTTGTGGACTCTTGGAATGAACTACCGCAGGGGGTCATTTGTGCTAAAAGTGTGAACGGATTTAAAAACCAATTGGACAAATATATAAAAAAAAAAGTTCAACATAAAAAAAAGAAAAAAAGTGAAATGCATGCATCAGCTTAAGCTGCTAATGCTATAAAATAATAAGAATAATAATAGAGGTAGGTTGCCACCACAGCAATCGATCGGTCATCAATCTATTGCATCGATCGACTCCGCGACGGTAGAATAGATCAGTCGACGTCGATCGTTAGTTATTACCACACTAACGCGGGAGGAGGTTGGGTTGGCCTGAGGTGGGAGAAGAGGGTAGGAGGAGGTGGCGAGGGGGTCGTCTACTTGCCGGGAAGTCTTGGGGTGACACAATCGTTTTTTTTATATACCTGGTACGCACAACGGCCCAATCAAGAGGCCATGTGCGGGAAAGAGCCCAGATAAACTAACTATATACCTGTTCAATGATATAGAAATGCAAACATTTAAAATAACTACTGAAATCTCTGCGCAAATTTGTACGAAAATCGCCTGCGGTTGGAGGGTTTTTAGACGCGCCGGTAATTCCCTTGGCAGAGATAAGAATTCCTGTCACACATACTGCGCACGCGTTCAAAAATCAACTTAGGATGCGTTCCAAAATCAAATCAACAATCGATAGTACGACGCGCCCTGGATGCACTTTAGTGACAAAAGTTTTTTTCAAACATGAATTGGCACCCCCTTGAAGTGCTGCAGGGCAAGTGCCCCGCAGGGCAAGTACCCCCCCCCCCCCCACCCCAGACCTGGGGCTGTTCTAATGAAATGCTTTTGTCAAAATCCTTTTTATGTAAAAGGTCATTAGATCAAATTACCAATATTAAAATCGGTATTAAACAGCTCAGTTTTTTCTGGGTTTTGACAAGTGGAGTTACAGGTGCTGCTCCCCATCACAGTAAGCCGTGGGTAATAATTCTGTGGACTAATAAAGAATAATAAATAATCTTGAGTATATTTGGAGCGACCACATTCCTGGGGGATTTAATGGCATAATGATAAACAAGTTTTCTTACTTTGGCCACGGCGTTGCTAATGTCAGCATCCCGTTTAAGCGGACCGTCGATTGTAAGTCCGAGCTACTTTGGGGTCGTCCACATATTATGTAATCACGGAGAGGGAGGGAAGGTTGGAGCTGAGGCTTAAGCTGATTACGTGGGGAGGGGGGGGGAGGAGGGGTGCCTGTCCTGATTACGTAATCAACTTTGGTCACCGCATTGTAATTTTTTTGGTCTAAACCTGCACGGAAATAGTGCAGTGCCGCGACGAATATACCCCATTGCGCAATGTGCGTAGATAGTCCACGCGCTCGTCTGCAGTTAAGTCGCCTGGGCGGCCGGGCCTGTTCCTGTGCGCGCTGACAAGTCGGTGGCACGGCTACAACTCTGGATTTGCATACCGCTGCATGCTCCAACTCTATCGCTCCCAAGATTAACACGGTCGTATGCGCTCCAACCAACCAATCAACTATGGCGGATTTACACATGGAGTTTCTCAGTACATACGCCAAAGCGTTTTCACTCCTCTCGGGACCGGAGGCACAACGGCGGGCCGACGAGGAGTGGGGGCAGTTTAAAAAGAAATACAAAAAGTGCACGAAGGATCTGGAGTTATGCCTCATTGTGGAAGCGTCTTCAAACACTTTACAAAACGCTCGGTTCACGATTCTTCACATTTTCCGCAAATTCGGTTGATTATGTAATCTTGGGGGGGGGGGGGGAGTCAAGCCGTTGATTACGTCTGTTGACATGGGGGAGGGAGGGGGGGGAATCCCAGAAACGTAATTACGTAATATATTGATGGCCCCTTTATTTCTTTTTTTGTGAGACCCACTTGCACTTTTGCACTTACAATTCAATCTCAAATAATTCGTTTGATTTCACAGGAAGGTCCTCCAGAAACGTGGGGCGAGCACGAAGAGGTCGAAGTACTGGATGAAAATTCCATGCTCCTCGATATGGAAAATGCTAAATTAAATCTTCCAGGTATTTTAATTTGATAGAATTTGCCTAATGTCGCATGATTTAATAACGGACTTAATGTGGATTGTTA
Organism: Micropterix aruncella; assembly: GCA_944548615.1. Taxonomy (NCBI): domain Eukaryota; kingdom Metazoa; phylum Arthropoda; class Insecta; order Lepidoptera; family Micropterigidae; genus Micropterix; species Micropterix aruncella. The sequence goes on from OX155951.1 coordinate 3,693,881, forward strand.
TTGTATGTATTGTTCTTGTTTTATCAGTACCGATGGCGATTGCGTCTAATGGTGGTAACTCGTTTACATCATCAAGTCCTCCATCCGGTTCGTACAAACTAATAACTTAATTTTTAGAACTGTGCATGTGTATGGAGGAGGGACCTAACAAGTGGTGACTGTGTTATTATTAGACGCACCATGCGATTTCTATACTAATATGCTGTTTTCAATAAGGACAAACTTTAATACATTGCTTACTTCTTAGTCTTGATGTTCGTTAATCAAATTATATTGTTGTTTACTCAAGTTATGCATATTATGCAAATTTATTAGGGAGTTATAATTACGAAAATTGGTTTGTACAAAGTAGTTTTACAAGGAATTACTTCCAAGCACCTGATATCACCGGATAAAATCATCAACTCATGCCTATGAGAAATACAAGAAAACTAAGCAATTTGAGCCCTCGAGACATAGACAGAACGATCCAGAGCGTGATTTTACACCAGTAACAATATAAAATGCAAATAAAATTTTTTGGCACCTACGAGGTCTCATATATATCGACGATATACTTCTTCTTCTTATCGTCACCATACTATTGGTACGAATTTTTCGAACCACTAAATTAGATAATTTATTAAGAATTTCCATGCAAAGGGGAGACTTCTTTAGCTACTCTTTCAGTGTCCTTGCGGCAACGCTCTGATACAATCTATCAGCAGATATATGAAATTCACTTTTGGTAGCATTTTTCAAGACATTTATCTCTCTCAGGCTTAACCCTATGACTGCCAAGGTAGTTTTTAGGATTCTGATCTTTTACTTTTTCTCAATTTTTTTTATTAAAAGTTGCTTACCTGCTTGTACTGATTCACCCCCTTGAAGGATGCCGATTATTTTTATTTTATTTTATTTTTATTAGCTAAATGTATACAGCATATTCATTATATAATAAAAACATTTTATAAATTAACATTGATATAGCCATTAAACATTTTAAATTAGCAAATAATATAAAGCACCTGTTTAAAAGATAATAATTTTATAACCTTTTTTTTTAAGAAAAAAGGAAAAAAAGGAAAAGGAAGCATTTCTAAATTTAATGTATAAGTACAATAGGGGAATGGAAATGGAAGGAAGGGATTGTTATAACATTATGTGTAATATACGTTCATAAATGGCCATACAAACGTATACTATTGACATATATATACATATAGACATACATACACATAAATACATTGTATATAATAAAGTAATAAGTAGTGCGTATTTTATAAATATTTAAATTAATAATCGTTCCTGAGCTTTTCTTCGACTGCGTGAAGAAAAGGCTTCCTGTCCAGAGAAAAAATGTCATTAAACCTGTTATTAAAAGAGGTGAGTAACCGTATCATAGTAGAGTTGCTGAAGTGGCTTGTATTGCATCTGGGCACGTGAAACAAACGAGAAACTCGGGTACTTCTGGGGGGCACTCTCAAGGAAATTCGCTCAGTTAAAGCTGGACAGTCTATTAAACCATGAAGGATGTCATATAGGAATAACATGTCGGTTATGGTCCGTCTATTATAGAGCAGTGCAACCTTAAAGTAATCCGCTCGTTCCTCATATGTCTCGAAGTTCGTGTGCTCGCGCCAAAACTCCCCCTGTAATCAAAATCAAAACCCCCATTAATCAACCTCCCCATTAATCAAAACTCACCCTGTATATTGATAATTAAAAATCATAAATAATGTGCATTTTCAATAAATTAATTCCGAATATTCTCATAATTGTCTATGTAACAAAATCTTTTTGCTAAAGCCAAATATGAGTTAACTCATAGTTGGCAGTCAATGTGTTAACCGGTTCTATCCCTTTCATATGTCTTCCTGCCAACGTCCTCTTCTTGGGCATTTATTAAGCCGCGTCTCCTGCGAGTGTTTTCTCAAAACAATACACAAAAACATCGAAACAAATGGGCGTGGCCATACACATTTGTCTATGCAAAGACAATGTTTTTGTCTTCCTGCGCGCGGGTGAGGGGAGCGTTTGTTTCATTTCCGTCCGCCGCCCGCACAGTGCAGAGCTGTCGGGTGTTTGAGGTTATATTTCTTGTGGAAATGTTGCAACAATGGATTGGAATAAAGATACAGTTTTATACTTTTTAAACTTAATAAAGCCGGTTCTCCTGCGCATGTTTTTTCGAAACAATACTCAAAAACAATTGTTTTCATACACAAGCTGTCTCCTGCATATAAAAATAATTATAACCTCAAACACCCGACAGCTCTGCACTGTGCGGCGGTGGACAGAAATGACACAAACGTTCCTTGCTCACCTGCGCGCAGAATGTTTTCCAAATGCCTCGGAAGACAAAAACATTGTCTTTGCATAGACAAATGTGTATGGCCACACCCATTTGTTTAGATGTTTTTGTGTATTGTTTCAAGAAAACACTCGCAGGAGATGCGGCTTTAGATAGTCATAAGATTTGTGTATCTTATGTTCTATTTACTTAGTATTAAAAATGTAATTATATTTCTTTGTATACCGTACCACCCTGTGTTTGTTAGCTGTTTCTATTTTTCATGAAAAATTTTAAGCTAGTTATTATTCAACTTCCAGTGGCTAAAGGTCCTCCGCCGCCAAGTAATCGATCAAGCATAGTATTTCCAATCCTCCCATTCTCAACACGAAAAGCACAACTACAAGACGATTCTACTCCAGGTATTATTCAGATAATAATTTAAATTATGCAGCACCACCACGTTTTTGTATACTCATTTATGTTTTTTGTTTGGATTACAGTTTACGGAACCCTGAAAGAAGATGTGCCAAATGTCGGTTCTAATTTGTCTATTTATTCTAGTAATGATAGTGAAGAGAACGGCAAAACAGGCGATAAAAAACAGGAGGATCTGTACAGTTGGATGGCGAAACAGGAGCCGTTAAATGATGTAAGTGTTCTGGGATATGTAGACTAGAAAAACCATTGTCAACATTATTTTATTATTATTGTTATTCTGTTATTATTGTTATTCTGGACAGGTAGCTTTGCTGATACGTTCAAATCAGATCTTTTAAAGCTAGTCGTAATAATATGAACAAGGTTTTAGGTGCAAATCGAGTCTGTTTCTAAATTGATTGACAGAGCTTGCACTAATCACTTGAAATGGTAGTTTATTCCACATTACCACCACTCTCTTCTCAAATGATCTGAACATCAAAATATCAACTACCCTAGGCAACTTAAATACGATCTTCCAAGCAGAATGCATTGGCATCACCAGAGCAGCACAGGCAGTTGCAGCCAAAGATGTCGGAGACCTAAGCTTGAAATTTGTCTCCGACAGTGACTCTGTGCTTCAAGCGCTAGCAAAAAATACTATAACCTCTGTCCTTGTACTGGAATGCCACAATGCGCTTCAATCCATTGCAAGGTCAAATAGAGTGACCCTGCAATGGATTAAGGGGCACAGCGACTCACTGGGCAACGACGCAGCAGACGAACTGGCCAAAAGGGGATCAAAGGAAATAGTATATGGACCAGATCCCTTGATGCCCATACCCCAGGCCCAAATAAAAACATGGCTACGCAGGAACACCGACGAAACCCACCTTAAAGAATGGAAAAAAAACGCAGGATGCAGGCGAACAAAGAATGCGGTTCCAGAAGCGTCTAAAAAACTTGCCCGCAACCTCACCAGATTAAAAAGGGACAAAATCCGTAAAGTCATAGGTACTATGACAGGCCACTGTCCCCTAAACAAACACCTGTTTACCATAGGTGTGACAGACAGCCCTCTATGCAGAGGATGCATGGAGGAAGAAGAAACGCCACAGCATGTACTCATGGAATGCAGGAGCGTGGCAGAGCAACGGGCAAGAATACTACAATCTCCAGCATCTGTTCCGGAGGCCTGTAGCAACCCAAACAGGCTGCTAACCTTCTGGGACAGCCTGGGTTGGCTGGAGTAACATAAATAGAAACATGAGCCACGCACAACGGCCCAATCAAGAGGCCAAGTGCGGGAAATAGCCCAAGTATATCATAATAATTTGTTAGATTTTTATATTTCTCAGTCAGGTCCCCTCTTTGTCTTTTTTGTTTGAGAGTAGACAGTCCAAGTAATTCGAAGCGATCTTCATAATTCCTATCCTTCAGACCCACTGACATTTTGATTGCCTTAGCTGTACCGTTTCCAGGACATCTACATCTTTGCATAAGTAGGGGTTCCAGAGCTGATAGCAATACTCAAGAATAGGTCTCACATATGCCTTTTATAATAAATACAAACGGAGCTGCCATGGAATTCACCGACCGGAGTCGGGCCCATCATAATACTATTTTTTTTACACTTCTGGGGGGTGAGCAGTGGATTCCGGACTTACGAACCGGCTGTGGTAGGTTTAGGACAGCTGTCTTGCCACATGTGAGCGTTCACCTTGCCACCCATTCACTCCCCCTTCGAAGCCATAGAATTTGAGATGCGCAAATCGCAGTTTTAGATCATTTTTCTAAGAAAGAGTTGATTATTTTTCTGGAAAGGCCAAGATCTTTAAAGAGGTGAAATAGAGATTTAGCTGGCAGGCCACGAGCGCCAACTTCCACCGCGTGAAGGTGAACAGTGAAGCCGTTCCGGGTTACGGCATTTGCAAGATCATGGTATTTATTTAATTTGTACTCGTGGTCTTTTGGGATATTTGATTCCCATGGAACAGTTAATTCTACGATAAGAGCCACCTTCCGAGATAGAGAGTAAAGAGTTATATCTGGACGGAGGGCTGTGCATCCGAGACTTTCAGGGAATTTATACTGCTTAGAGACCGAATCAACCTCCAGAATCCAATCTGTAGCTTTCTCGATTATTGAGAAAGGTTTTGTAGTTAAATGTTTTTTGCCTTTAGAGCCATCCCGCACAAACTGTATTGGGGGTTTGGAGGATACTGTCAAACCCTTGTTGGCACGAGCCACTGAGAGACTAATTACCTCGCGAATAACAGCGAGAACTTTGTCATGGCGGTAAGTGTACCGTCCTTGATCTAAGGCCACCTTGCAGCCAGCTAGAATGTGCCTAGCTGTGCAAGGGGTATTGCTACAGAGGGGACAAGAACTATCCTCGGCAAAGCTCCAACGAGCGAGGTTACTGGGGTCTGGAAGTGTATGCTGAAAGGCATTCAAATAAAATTTCAGCATCTCTGGCGTCCAGTCATAGAGCATTACCTTCCAGTGCATTGGAGGCGGAATGCAAAAGTCACCAATTGTTGTCCAATCATTCTGGCATTGAAGGCCAATAGCATGAGCCATACTCTTGCTGTCGTAATCTCCCCGCAAAAGAGACTTCTTCAAGTCCACGTCGCTCGTGGTTGTACTGCCATACCCCAGACCAGTGCCATTCTGGCTGATTCCAGTAAGGAACCTTTTGTGGAAGTCTACGCGGGCTTGTAGTTCATTTGAATCACTACAGCCACTTATTACGTGCTTCGATATTGCCGGATCTTTGGAATTGCACAGAATCGAATTTTTGGTTATTCTGGAGTTGGCGTAGAGCAGAGAGGGCAGTTTAAGCGCTAGCCCAAAATTTTGTTTGGACCTGAAGAGAGTCGAGGGGTCAGCTGGTTTGGCTAAGGACAGCCAGGATTTTAAACTAGCTGTCACCAGTGCATCTAGACGGGACAGTTGGGTTTTGGTAAAATCGTAAATAAGAAAGGGCCATGACAAATGTGACGTTAGATAATTGTCATAGATCCAGGCCTTACGAGGGCCAGAAATTAGCAAGGCATCTATTTTCGCCAGGCAACTTTTGAAATGCTCTATAACATGATCGCCCGAGACGTCTTTTCCCTGATGGGTGATTTTTCTGCCGAGGAATTTGAAATGATTGTTTGGGTCTATAAGGGAGATATTAGAGCCCTTATAGACCAATTTGGGGTCATAGGATGTAAATTTTGTGCCCATGCGGGCGAGTCCAAGGCAAAAACATTTGGAGGGCTTCACTTTTATACAGCCTGACCAGTCGCAGAAAAGCTCCACTTTCTGTAATAGCAGGGAAAGCTGCTTGGGGCTTCTGGTAATGAAAGTTAGGTCGTCGGCAAAAGCGAGGCACGACGAGGTGTATTGGCCGTCTGTTTTAAAACGGTAGCCCCACTTCCTGTCAAACTGGCTCAGGCTTTCCAGAAGTATATTAAAAACTATATTAAAAATCGTCGGGGAGAGGCAACAGCCCTGAAATAGTCCAATTGAATATGGTATAGAGCGGGTAGTCCATTCTTGCGTTTTAACATGGAAAGTCAGACAGTTGTAGTAGGAGGCTACTTTATAAACACCTCATTGACGTAAACATCTCTATTAACTATTTTTTTTCGAAATTAGCAGTGCAATTAACTCATTTTTAATATTAACCTAAGTCTAGTTTCCCATTGGGCCAAATCCCATGGTATCCTCATTAACCATACCAAATCTCAGGCGACCCTGATTGGCAGTCGACTTACAATTGGTCACCTATAAAATATTGTGACACGTCAAAGAGCGGTAAATTCGCCAATTGAATACGAATGTAATCTATACTAATATTATAAAGAGGTAAAGTTTGTGAGTTTGTGAGGTTGTAGGGAGTAATCTCTGGATCTACTGAACCGATTTTGAAAATTATTTTACCAATAGAAAGCCACGTTATTTGTGAGTGTCATAGACCATATATTAATGTGAAAAATGAAAGGACTTTTTCGTGGTAGTCGAATTTGCAAAGTAGGTCGGAGAAAAAACGGTCTAATGAAAACGTTTCTTTCAAACGCTGCTTTAACGATGAGAGATATATGATTGAGTTCTAGAGAAAAGTTGTAGAGCTTGGTAATGCCTACAAAAAAGTCAGCAACAGCATATGTTTAACTTTTATATTTAAGTCACAAAAAGTAGTTTTTTATATTTAAAAAATAATTTAAATCTTTAGGTCATGTTTATTGGTCATATTATCACCAATTATGAATTCTTGTCAAAATAACTAAATTTATCGTCTCAAGTGTTTAAAAAAAAGACTTTTTCCTTTTACTGCATATAATTTCCCTTTTACTGCATAAATGGTTAAAGAGATAATACGACATAGGTATGGAACCGCGACCGTATCTCGGGTTGGAACGCCTGAAAGACAATATATTTTGGTACCAAATAATAACATTACATCTAATATAGTATACAGAGAAGTTTTAAACAATTAAAATAAACATAATTTATTCAATCATAATCATTTCATTCACCCATTTGAAACCCGGTAATATAGCCAAATTGGCATGCAAATAAATGCACACATACATATGCAGTAAAAATATAACCCTCCTTTTGGCAGGAAATAAATCATAGCACTCAGTACTAACCGAACCACACTCATAATTTCATCACAAGTAAAAATGTTTACCGCCCAACAAAGTGGGCACGGGTCAGCTAGTGTAATATAAAGATGGTTCATACATTCCTTTGTTATTTTTTTCTATAGCATATCATGAAAGGCGTGTCTACGTCGATTCCTGTGTATTTGAGCAGCAAGCTAGCGGGTGTGATTAACCATAGTGCAGCTGCCTGCAGTCTGTATCCCCTGCAGGATTCCCTAATGCTCGTCGAAGCGCATCTCATTTTCCAACCTTTTCTTTCGTCACTCGGAGTATCCTCACATCAAGTGGGACAAGGTAAGAGTATTTCCAAAATTTTCTATTTTATTTTATTCGTTTCGTAAAGAATTTGCTCCGTATAGGATGAATTTCAGTAATTTATTACGCTCGTTAGCGGTGAACACAGATGAAGGATCGAATCCATGACGGTTTATTTTTATTTATTCATCCCACATTTTTATTTTTCGATCCCACAAGTTTGAAGGATTTTGCCGCTAACAGGAATTTGATCCTTGGATAAATCAAAACATTGAAGTGTTATTGGATCTAAACATTGAAGTGTTACTGTTTATTGTTTATTGGACATTGAAGTGTTATTATACAAACAGTGAAGGATTATTATTGAGCATCAGTGGATTGCAAGGGATCTTATTTAATGTTGTATACCTTGGATGGTTCTGCGGATATCTTACCACAATATATCCTCTCACTTATGGCTAGCTATTAACCACACTACCTTTGGGTTATTATTCAAAAAGTAGGTAACAAATCGTTGGGTTTTTTCATTAGATTTCCTAATACCTGTTTACAATATAACAGATTTTTTTTTACACAATATACCCATTTAAGACTTTTTTTGTATTTAGAATTGTAGGAACAATTTGACCTATCACGTACACTTTGTGGGTTTTGTTTTTCTTTGTATTTGAACATACGGGATACGGCTTTTTGCGTTCGGGCGATAATAAAGCAGACGTATCACGTACGTTCGTTTAGGTAGGACAAGATTTGAAGAATTCTTTCATCATGTCTTTAGATTGAACGTACTACTTTTAAATTATACTTTTAGGATCTTCCAATAATAGCACGTCTCCGTCGACGCTCGATGCAGTCGGTTCGAATCTGTCCTTAGTTGCTTGGATGGATATGTTCAGGATTGATATAGTCGTAAGCGAATTCGGAAAGGTCGAGCGGAAAAAGAGCAATAAATCGAATGCGAAAGGAAAGTCAGGTATGTTAATCATAGATTATATAGGGTATTAGATTGCTCAATGCCATACTACGTTTTGGCAGCTAGGATTTTTCTACGAAATGCAACGTGTAGATAGCTTTCATAGTTCCAAGCATTGATTAATCTTTTCTTTAGTTCAATATGGCGATGTTAGTGGTATGGCATACCTACCTAACATGTTCAGTAGCCCAATAGATAGCGTTTCAAACATCGCAGAATAAGCCATCCATCATACTTGATTGGGACCGGACCCCATTCGGATAATCAAATATTCGGATAATTGTATTTTTTCCAAAAAAAGGGTCTATTTTAATTAATTACTGTATGTATGTTAAAAATGTGAGAAAAAACTATTTTTAAAGAAAAAGAGCTGATGGTCACGTGTCTGATTCAAATTCGACATTAAGGTCAATCTTTCAATCTTTATTAACTGTTCCATGGGAATCAAATATCCCAAAAGACCACGAGTACAAATTAAATAAATACCACGACCTCGCAAATGCCGTCACCCGGAACGGCTTCACTGTTCACCTTCATGCGGTGGAAGTAGACGCTCGTGGCCTGCCAGCTAAATCTTTGTTTCACCTTTTTAAAGGTCTTGGTCTCTCCAGGAAAATAATCAACTCCTTTCTAGAAAAATTATCTAAAACCGCGATTTCTGCATCTCAAATTCTATGGCTACGAAGGGGGAGTGAATGGGTGGTAAGGTGAACGCTCACATGTGGCAAGACAGCTGTCCTAAACCTACCACAGCCGGTTCGTAAGTCCGGAATCCACTGCTCACCCCCCAGAAGTGTAAAAAAAAAAAAAAATGTATTATGATGGGCCCGACTCCGGTCGGTGAATTCCATGGCAGCTCCGTTTGTATTTTATTTTATTATTTTTTTGTAGTTAGCAAACACATCTTCTTCGTCTACGCCCTCTACCAAAAGTTTCCTAAACGTTGCCTTTTGTACTGGCGTTTAATGGTTTCGATAACAGACTGGTCCATTGGTTGTAACAAGCTTGTGACGTTTGGCGGTAAAAAGATTGTTTTAAACTGACCATTCCCTCTTACCATCAATTCTTCGGTGGGATGAGTTGGTGCATTATCAACAATCAGTATGTTGCCGTTTTAACTTTTTTTGTCTTAATTTTGGATAATCAGCGATTCAGATAGTCGGAGTTCGGATAAGTGGAGTTCTACTGTGTTTACATAAGATTTTAATTTTTAAAATAGTTGGTACTTACCGATAGGTGGTACTTATAATTAAATGTTATTATTGTTATCATTGGTTAAATAATGGGTTTTTATAATCAATCAGTCCTTTATATAAAACCATTTATTGTCAATGTTATTAACCCCTCAAGTCCCGATTGGCCGATATCGGCCACAAAACGATTCAGCGTGACGGCCCCGTTTCAATTTTATTTCAATTGAATTTGTTTGATTTTATTATATTTTATTATGTTAATATGTTTCATTTTAATTAGGGGTACAGTGATTTGATAGTAATTAATGTTTTGGTGAGACAATGTCATAATTCAATATTTTTACTAATTTTTACAAAAAAAATTGCGACAGCAACTTGTCAATCGGCTGAGGGGCCGAGGCCTGAAGGGTTAAAAAAGGCCAAATAAATTGCTATTAGTTTCACCGGACCATGCTATCAGCGCCACCTGCATGTCGCCAGTGTAGAAGGATTGCCAAAACGTACTATGGCATCAAGCAATCTAATACCCTATATAATCAATTGGCATCGATATAAAATAATAGTTTTTTTCTGATATCGTTGTAATTTTCAGGAAATCCATGTCATATCGATATACCCTCTGAGACACCGGCATTTTTATGCGAGAAAGTTGGTATCGATATAGATCTGAAGAAAATAGCAGATATGACCGTTGACGACTTGATCCAGCGACAGAATATTCTGTACATATCACGAGGTCAATTAAAGAAGCATATCAATACAATGCTTAATTTTAATTTGAGCATCCGGTATATATCGCAACAGGTAAGAATCTAAATTATTTAAAATAATATCTGACAGCTAACCTATAACTTAAGCACCACAAACACATTCGGCAAAACATCCCAGAATCGTGCAGCTTCCACAAAGAAGGAGATAGCCCCGGCGCGCACTTGCGGCCTGGCGGCCGCGTACGCCAATGAGATACTACGAGATGTATGAAAATGCTATCGGCCGCGCAGTTAGCCGCGCGGCTTAGGTGCTCGCGGTCGACGGCGATTCCACACATTCAGCAGTATCTCGCTGGCCGCCGCGGCCAGGCCTCAAGTGCTCGCCGGGGCTAAGAGAAAAAGTCGCTACTGTGACCAGGGATGGATAACAAGTTAAATCAAAAATGTATTAACTTCCCAGCTGCAGCTTACTCCAATATGCATTTTCTATACCTCATGTACTAAAATGGCAATACAAAGAAATTATTTCAATAGGGACTGATACATACGATTGGGTCAGTAAATATTGATAATAAAGGCAACCACCATTACCACGCAAAATAGACGGTGTTGTCCTTCATTTTATTTTTATACTGTAGCTTGAACATTCGACTATTGCTTGGTGAGCAATGAGCGACTATTGATTGATGATTGCCGCTGTCAATTCAGAAGCAGTTTTTTATTAGTTTTTGTAATATATTTTACAAGGAAAATAAGAAAAAGCATTATTACTTCTTATTTACTTCATTTTACATTATTTTTTATGAAATAAAGCTTAGTTCTTGTAAAATATGAAAATGGTACCATATTTAGTACTATATTTCGGAACTTCTTCATGATATAGTCCTTGCTGTTATTCGTGAGATTTATTATCGGACAAGATAAATTAAGAAGTGTTAAGAGGCAATACAGTCTGTACAACGGCTTCATTGCCATCTACCATCTAACTAATATTCTATTGAAATGTATTCAGTAAATAATACGGAGAAACCATAGATCATTTACATTTTTAAGAAAGTTCAAATAATAACCCGTCATTTGATCGGATAGATAAAACAAAATGGCTGAAATATTGTCTTACAAGACATAGAAATCTGTATTATACTAGAAAAAGTTATTTTTCTATATTTAGTATATCAGGGTCATAAATGACCCCTTGGACATACACTACTGTGAAAAAGTCTTCGAACAGTTACCCACAAAATAAACGAGGTGTCGTATTTTTTAAAGTAACTAAGTGCGCCCATTCCTTTTTTTTGTCGGGCTTGTTCATTCATCGGAGGAGTCATAAAACTTTATTAGACATTTCTGCAAACTACCTGGGTTGGGAAACAATTAGAAGAGTGGACAATGGTTAAATTTTCACAAAATGCCGTTCTCGTCTTTACCTGAAAAAGGGGTTGTATTTAATACCAATGTTATTTTTGAGTAGTTGCATATTGAGCATGTCGCAAAACGGTTATTGTGAAATGGTTTTTGATTCTCTCTGCGAATATTTAAAAAATATATAATTTGAAATACAGTCGTTTAACCCTGCCGCGGAAAATTGTTTATATTGCTGTTGACCTGTGAACTCTTTAAATATTTTTTAATTAAAATGAATAAAATTATTGCAATTGATTGACAGAAAAATATTATTCACCATAAAGAAGGACATTCAGTGCGAAAAATCCAACAACTGTACTGCTTTAGTAATTCATGTACCCATCTAAATACAGTCTCTCATGAATTCTGACCAAGGGTCCAACCCCATTCACCGAAAAATACACCTAAACCATAACAGAACCTCCCCCGTACTTAACTGTTGCAGCCAAACACTTGTCTTTATATTGTTTTCCGTGGCATCTGCGGACGAATTGGCGGCGATTAGATCTAAAAAAATTGAATTTGGACTTGTCTGTCCAGAGGACTCTTTTCCACTGCCCATGGTCCAAGTTTTATGTACTTTGGCAAGTTTTAATCGTCTCTGGCGATTATTCTTACGAAGTAATGGTTTCCGCTTGGTCACACACCCTCGAAGATTATTTTTCAGCAGGACTTTAAGAACCGCCGATGGGGTCACCAAAACGCCACAAGACTCATTAAGATCCCTGGCCAGATCATGGCTTGAGTTTTTTTGACCTCAAGGATGAGACCACTTTATAGTGCTCTGTTTATTCATCAATCTTTTTAGGTCTTCCACTCCTCGGACAGTCTTCGATTTGGCCGGTATTTTTGAATTTTTTGATCACATTATAAATTCCACAAACAGATTTTCCAGTCATTTGTTGGATTTTTTGGACTGAATTTACTTCTTTATGGTGAATAATATTTTTTTGTCGATCCATTGCACTAATTTTATTCATTTTAATAAAATATATTAAAAGAGTTCACAGGTCAACAGCAATATAAATAATTTTCTGCGGCAGGGTTAAACGACGGTATTTCGAATTACATATTTTTTAAATATTCGCAGAGAGAATCAAAAACTATTTCACAATAACCGTTTTGCGACGTACTCAATAAGCAACTACTCAAAAATAACATTAGTATTAAATACAACCCCTTTTTCAGGTAAAAACGAGAACGGCATTTTGTGAAAATTTAACCATTGTCCACTCTTCTAATTGTTTCCCAACCCTGGTAGGTTGCAGAAATGTCTAATAAAGTTTTATGACTCCTCCGATGAATGAACAAGCCCGACAAAAAAAAGGAATGGGCTCACTTAGTTACTTTCAAAAATACGACACCTCGTTTATTTTGTGGGTAACTGTTCGAAGACTTTTTCACAGTAGTGTATATGGGTTAACTTATTTTTTTATTTTTCTAGGTAAACATGCCTCTTCTCCGATTGCTCCACCAGATCAGTAATATGTACCAAAATGTAAAAGATACTCAGAGCGAACTCCGAGGGCAATCAAAGATTTCCCGCAGGCAAAACAAACACACTTCATCATCCGGTAATAATACTTCTTTCACCACTAAAATTCATAGTTTTGTCCTTCTCACTGTTGTCTTGTTTTCAGCGTCCGATTTTCACGAAAACGTCACGAGCATCACTTCCTTGGACAGGGATATGCCACTAATAAGCCATGACAGTAAATGGGAGCCGCCCGTCGCTGTGGTTGCTCCGATGCCTTCGACTTACATTCCGCCCACATCCGGAGGAATTCCTCAGTCGTTGAGCCAGCAGAAACTGCAGCAATCTACAAATACAAGATCGAGGCCTCAGTCGTTTGCTCAAAAGCTAAGATCAACTGGAAAAAGCGTAAAAGGCAAATTAGGTAAGTATTTTTATTTATTTATTTCTCTTATTACTAATCAATATTACAGAAAACCAACATATTGAATAGTAAAGGTAATTTAACTATATCGACTAATAGATATAGCTATACAAAATAGAATACGCATTAAATACTGGCTATTAGATAAGAATAAATAATTAATTGCCGGTAATTTAAAATGATGAGGGTTGGTGGTGGAAATAGCTAAATCTGGTGCCATCATATAAGTGCCGCAAAGATGCATCATAAGGCACAAAAGATCCACGAATCAGATTAACTGAGAAGCTGATTACCTCGAGAATAACGGCAAGGACTTTAGGTGTACCGACCCTGATCTGATCTGAAGCCAACTTGTAGCCAGTTAAAATATGTCTACCTAAATACGTCGTAAATGAAAACACAGTAACTTGAAAAAAGACATTTTGAGAAAAACGCGGTCAAAGTTCAGTTGTTAAATATTTGTTTTCATGAACAAAGTAATCAATATAGATTATTTCTTTTAATCTTTAATGTTAAAAAATAGTTACAACTTCAATTCTGCATAAAAATATATATTAAATTATAATTGTTTAATCAATTAAATTAGATATTGTGTTTTAAATTAGGAAAATAATTTGATAAATTTTATATTTTTAAGCTATAACACCGTAACTGAGTGGTTACTGTGTTATAGGTAATTTTTACCCATTACTGTGTTCTAACCATGTAAAATAAATATATTTTTTTTTAAATAAATAAAAAACTTCAGGCACCTTAAACACAGTAATTGAGATACTGTGATTAATTCGTGTATTAAAAAATTTACTTTTAACAAAATTTTACCTAAAACCACAGTATCTGAAGAAGCCGTGTTTTAACCAAACAAAAATATTTTTTAAATGCTTATAAGTATTAAAAAAGATCACAGTAAATAATACGTTACTGTATTTTAACTTAAAACGTTGGAGCTATGCCGAGGATAGTTCATGACCCCTTTGTAGCAACACCCCTTGCACAGCTAGACATATTATAGCTGGCTGCAAGGTGGCCTTGGATCAAGGGCGGTACACTTACCGCGACAAAGTTTTTGCTGTTATTCGCGAGGTACTTAGCCTCTCAGTGGCTCGTGCCAACAAGGGTTCCACAGTATCCTCCAAACCCCCAATACAGTTTGTGCGGGTTGGCTCTAAAGGCAAAAAACATCTCACTGCAAAACCTTTCTCAATAATCGAGAAAGCTTCAGATTGGATTATGGAGGTCGATTCGGTCTCTAAGCAGTATAAATTCCCTGAAAGTCTCGGATGCACAGCCCTGCGTCCAGATATAACTCTTTACTCTCTATCTCGGAAGATGGTCCTTATCGTAGAATTAACTGTTCCATGGGAATCAAATATACCAAAAGACCACGAGTACAAATTAAATAAATACCATGACCTCGCAAATGCCGTCACCCGGAACGGCTTCACTGTTCACCTTCACGCGGTGGAAGTAGGCGCTCGTGGCCTGCCAGCTAAATCTTTGTTTCACCTTTTTAGAGATCTTGGTCTCTCCAGGAAAATAATCAACTCCTTTCTAGAAAAATTATCTAAAACCGCGATTTCTGCATCTCAAATTCTATGGCTTCGAAGGGGGAGTGAATGGGTGGTAAGGTGAACGCTCACATGTGGCAAGACAGCTGTCCTAAACCTACCACAGCCGGTTCGTAAGTCCGGAATCCACTGCTCACCCCCCAGAAGTGTAAAAATAAGAAATACAAACGGAGCAGCCATGGAATTCACCGACCGGAGTCGGGCCCATCATAATACTAATTTTTTTTTACACTTCTGGGGGGTGAGCAGTGGATTCCGGACTTACGAACCGGCTGTGGTAGGTTTAGGACAGCTGTCTTGCCACATGTGAGCGTTCACCTTGCCACCCATTCACTCCCCCTTCGAAGCCATAGAATTTGAGATGCGCAAATCGCAGTTTTAGATAATTTTTCTAAGAAAGAGTTGATTATTTTTCTGGAAAGGCCAAGATCTTTAAAGAGGTGAAATAGAGATTTAGCTGGCAGGCCACGAGCGCCAACTTCCACCGCGTGAAGGTGAACAGTGAAGCCGTTCCGGGTTACGGCATTTGCAAGATCATGGTATTTATTTAATTTGTACTCGTGGTCTTTTGGGATATTTGATTCCCATGGAACAGAACTACAATAAGAGCCACCTTCCGAGATAGAGAGTAAAGAGTTATATCTGGACGGAGGGCTGTGCATCCGAGACTTTCAGGGAATTTATACTGCTTAGAGACCGAATCAACCTCCAGAATCCAATCTGTAGCTTTCTCGATTATTGAGAAAGGTTTTGTAGTTAAATGTTTTTTGCCTTTAGAGCCATCCCGCACAAACTGTATTGGTGGTTTGGAGGATACTGTCAAACCCTTGTTGGCACGAGCCACTGAGAGACTAATTACCTCGCGAATAACAGCGAGAACTTTGTCATGGCGGTAAGTGTACCGTCCTTGATCTAAGGCCACCTTGCAGCCAGCTAGAATGTGTCTAGCTGTGCAAGGGGTATTGCTACAGAGGGGACAAGAACTATCCTCGGCAAAGCTCCAACGAGCGAGGTTACTGGGGTCTGGAAGTGTATGCTGAAAGGCATTCAAATAAAATTTCAGCATCTCTGGCGTCCAGTCATAGAGCATTACCTTCCAGTGCATTGGAGGCGGAATGCAAAAGTCCCCAATTGTTGTCCAATCATTCTGGCATTGAAGGCCAATAGCATGAGCCATACTCTTGCTGTCGTAATCTCCCCGCAAAAGAGACTTCTTCAAGTCCACGTCGCTCGTGGTTGTACTGCCATACCCCAGACCAGTGCCATTCTGGCTGATTCCAGTAAGGAACTTTTTGTGGAAGTCTACGCGGGCTTGTAGATCATTTGAATCACTACGGCCACTTATTACGTGCTTCGATATTGCCGGATCTTTGGAATTGCACAGAATCGAATTTATGATGGGCCCGACTCCGGTCGGTGAATTCCATGGCAGCTCCGTTTGTATTTTAAGCAGATATCTTGGTAACATCCATCGACTGACAAACCGAAAAATTTGCCTTATAGTACTCCAACTCGTGATTTTAAAGAACCAAACTTGTATAAACACAGTAAATGAAGTTACTGTGTTTTCGTTTACGATGGCAGTACTGCAGAAGAAACCTAAACTATCCTCTGAAAAGCTCCAGCGAGCAAGGTCGCTAGGGTTTAGAAGTGTATTAGAAATGCATTTAAATAAAATTTCAGCATCTCAGTTGAGTCATGCAACATTATCTTTCAGTGCATTTGGGGGGGGGGGGGGGGGGTGGCAAATTCACTAACTGTTGCCAAGTCATTCTGACACTGGAGGCGATGGCCTATTGCGAGGAGATTGCCAATCTCCACGCAGCCGCGATTGGAGACTCTTTCGCCCACCGTACTCACCAGACCTTCTTCCGACATATTTAGATCGTAATGATCGTATTTAAGTTTATGGTCTTTTATATTTTTATTATTTAAATTTATGGTCTTTTCTTTTTTATTTTTAGGTTATAGTTCCCTCCACGAAGGAGCGCACACTCCAATGTATACCGAAGACTTAGGAATAGTAGGGGAAAGGACATCGTCCATTATTGGATCGCTGGTCGGAGCGGAAGGCGTGTTGCCTTCGATAAATACCAATATCGAAGTAAAAATGACGCCGAGATGCTGGCGAACCGTTTACTATCTTCTCGATTTATACGCTGCTATGCCCGATTCGAAAACTATAACACATAGGTTTGTCTGCATCTCCTTTATTCATAGGTTTGCCCCATGTAGACCTTCGAAGCATCATTTTAAAGGATCAACATTGCAGAAATATTACGAATTATATACGCATTGGTAAATAAAGTTCTACGGTACATTCATCATGATTAACATCTCATTTTGTTAAATTCATGAATAATATGAGAACTGCATTATAAATAATATAAAAAGAACTTACAGCTAGAAGTATGTAACACCCGATGTTTCGGCGATCTTGCAACTGCAGTTGTCCAGGATAGATGGATCATTCTACCCTGGACAATAACGGTTGCAACATCGCCGAAACAAAATGTATTACAAACATCATGCGATAAACTCGTTTTTATCTTATTTATGATGTTAAACAACCGCGATAGTCTTTGATTTCACATGATAATTACATAATGAAAGTCATTGAAAAAAATTAAAAATGCTTATGCTGGGATTATATTCTCACCCATTTGAAATATTTCTTGCCAAATGAAAACTTATTTATATGTAAATTTAAGGATGTTTTCAAAAGAATTGAAAACATTTCAAAGTGTACTGTAATGGTTTTTTCACCAAAATTCAATAATAACTATTATTATACATTTAACAGGCAGTCAGTTTAAGCTGATGCGCCGGAATCCGTGCTTGCATTACACTTTCTGTGGAATAAGTCCAGTTTATTTTTAAAGTCATTGACACTTTTGGCATTGATTACTTCACTCGGGAGAGCATTCCATTCGTTTACCACTCTACTGCTGAGGAAATGTTTCTTGGGATTTGAAT
Organism: Micropterix aruncella; assembly: GCA_944548615.1. Classification (NCBI taxonomy): domain Eukaryota; kingdom Metazoa; phylum Arthropoda; class Insecta; order Lepidoptera; family Micropterigidae; genus Micropterix; species Micropterix aruncella. The sequence goes on from OX155951.1 coordinate 3,712,211, forward strand.
GGAATGATTTACGCTGGCGTTCAGATGATGCCTACGCAGATATGTGTTAGTTTTCGTGGTGTTGATAGTCTGCAACCCAGGAACGTCATACGATTCAGTCAGGATGTTATATGTCTCGATTAAGTCACCCCTTGCCCTTCGTTGCTCCAGAGGGGTCAAACCGAGAGCCGACAATCTTTTCTCGTATGTTAGATGCTTCAAGTTAAAAGGAAATGTAGTCGCTCTGTGCTGGACCTTCTCTAGAAGATCGATATCCTTCCTAAAGTATGGATTTCAGATCTGATAGGCGTGTTTCAAAATGGGTCTTACAAATGACTTGTAGATTTTCAGCATCAGTTCCTCTGTGATTAGATGAAAAGCTTTCTGAATAAGGAACAATAGATAGTTTGCTCTCTTTACCAACGCAGTCACGTTTTCTTCCCATTTTATGTCTTCGGTGACTATTACGCCAAGATCCCCAATGAAATGTCATTATTTCTGTTTTTTTTTTGGTGAAATTTACGATGAAACTAATGAATTTTGAAAGATTTCCAACTCCTTTAGAGAATTCATTTGACATGTAAATTAGCACTGGGATATGTTACTTTAAAAATCGTAATCTTAAAAATCATAAAGCATTTTGACTTGTTTTTATCGATATCTCTATCTACCTTAGATATGAAAACTTTTTAATCACTCTAAACTTTAGACCTTTATCTAACTATTCGTGTGATATTTACGAGAGTAGATTGAAAAGTTTCCGGAATGGCCAAGAGAGAGCGCGCGTATCCCAAAATGGTTGTGATAGTTAGTAACACCAACCTATTTTAGAAAAGCTGTCAAATTTTCAGAAAGATACGTCGTAAAGTTCTTGTTTACCAGGCAGTTTTGTGAAGCAAATCAGGCATTTTTGTAAAAATGGAAAAAATCGAATGGATGGATGGGAAAACGGCGACGGAGATACAAGATATTTTACAGAAAGTTCATGGCACCTTCACACCTTTATTTTTGACTATCAGTTTCTGGGTGAGCGAGTTCAAACGTGGCCGTACGAACACCAAGGATGAACTTTTCGCAGTGGATGTCCAAAATGGCCACAAATGAGGAAATGGTCGACAAAGTCCATGATCCCAGTGTTAACCGATCGTCGAGTGAAGTTGCGCAAAAGAGTGGAGGCCACGAGCATCTGATACGAGTTTTTTCGCCGATTTGTGACCGTGGACAAAACATGGATCCACCACTATACACCAAAGACCAAGCAGCATTCAAAACAGTGGACTTCTCCAGGCGAATCTGCTCCGAAGATGGCAAAGACGGTCCCATCGGCCGGACAGGTCATGGCTACCGTTTTTTAGGATTCGCAAGGTGTGATCCACATAGACTTTTTGCAGACGGAAAGAACGATCACGGGGCGATACTACAGTGATTTATTGGGTCAATTCGACGGTGTATTGAAAGAGAAAGGGCCTCGTTTGCAGCAGAAAATCAAAAATCAAAATCAAAATGTTCTTTATTCATATAGACACAATTAAATATTATTTTTAATTTATGTTCTTATGATGCGTCCAAGCCTTACTCCCAAGCCGTTTTGTCATTTACATAATCAGATATTGTATAGTATGCTTTTTTATACAATTTTGCTTTGATTGTAGCTTTAAACTTATTTACAGATAGTTCTCTAATAGTATGAGGAAGTTTGTTATAGAAGCGTATACATTGTCCCAAAAAAGAATTGCTTATTTTGTGGAGACGAGTAGCACGTACAACAAGGTTATGCTTATGTCTAGTATTAAAATTATGAGTGTCGCTTTTTATTTTAAACTTGTCAATATTCTTGTGGACATACAACAGATTTTCGTATATATATTGTGATGCAACAGTAAGAATATTTATCTCTTTGAATTTTTCTCTAAGTGAAACTCGAGGACCAAGTTTATATATAGCTCTTACAGCACGTTTCTGTAGTATAAAGATGTTATTGATGTCCGCACAGCTTCCCCAGAGAAGAATCCCATAGGACATAATGCTGTGAAAGTAACTAAAGTATACAATTCTTGCTGTATCTACATCAGTCAGCCGCCTTATTGTTTTAACTGCGTATGCCGCAGAGCTAAGTTTTCCTGACATTTTCTCAATTTGTGGGCCCCATTGTAATTTGGAGTCAATTGTTATCCCTAGAAACACAGTTGAAGCAACAGGCTCCAGTCTAGTTCCATTTATTTCTACATTGGTTTGTACCTGCTTAACCCTTCAGGCCTCGGCCCCTCAGCCGATTGACAAGTTGCTGTCCCAAAAATTTTTAGTAAAAATTAGTAAAAAAATTGAATTGCGACACTGTCTCACCAAAACATTAATTACTGCCAAGCCAATGTACCCATAATTAAAATGAAACATATTAATATAATAAAACATAATAAAATAAAACAAATTAAATTAAAATAAAATTAAAACGGGGCCGTCACGCTGAATCGTTTTGTGGCCGATATCGGCCAATCGGGGCTTGAGGGGTTAACATTAGGTGTAGAAAATTTAATCACTTTGGTTTTTCTTTCATTTAATAGTAGGTTATTTACATTAAACCAATGGACAACTTTTGAGAGTGCATTGTTAACTTCGTCATAATTGTACAATTTTCGACTAATTTTAAACGTCAAAGAAGTATCATCAGCAAACAATACAATTTCGTGATTATTCCTTATGTGAAAGGGTAAATCATTTATGTATATTAAGAAGAGAAATGGGCCAAGAATGGAGCCTTGTGGGACACCCATGGTGACCATTGATCCTGGTGATCTTTTACCGTTTACATCAACCTTCTGAATTCTATTTCCCAAGTAAGAAGTAAGAAGATCAAGAGCCTTGTTCCTAATGCCATAGTGATGTAATTTCCTAACTAGTGTATCATGGTGTACACAATCAAATGCCTTAGACAAGTCACAGAAGATGCCTAATGCGTCTTGTGACTCTTCCCAGGCATTCAATATACCTGTCAATAGTTCGGTTCCCGCATGTATGGTTGAGCAACCCTTTGTAAATCCAAACTGTTTCTTATGAAGTAAATTATATTTGTTAAAATGAGTGTGCAATTGTCTAAGAATTAATTTTTCGAAAATTTTACTCAAAGTGGGAAGTACGGAAACTGGTCGAAAATTCGAGGGATCAGAAGTATCGCCAGATTTAAATAATGGTATAACTTTACTATGTTTCATCAGATCAGGAAACACTCCAGAAGTAACACAACAATTGAATATATAGGCTAGATAAGGTGCGATTATTTCTATGATGTATGAAATTGTTTTTACAGAATATCCCCAAAGGTCCATAGTTTTCTTTATCTCAATTGTTTTAAAGGCATTTATTATATCATTGCAGTTAACAATAGTGAAAGCGAAGTCGGTAACACATGCGGAAACGCTTTCTTTAAGTAGCATCTCAGCTGAAATGGAAGACGACTTGAGGGCGTTAGTCGTTATTAACGGTATATTCGTAAAAAATCGCTCAAACTCAGTCGCAACTTCCATATCCGCTTTAATGTCTAAATTATTTATCTTTAAATGAAAGTCCCTTGTGCGAGCTATAACCCTATTTGTTTCATTATTAATAATATTCCATGTAGCTTTAATTTTGTTTGTAGAGTTTTTGATCTTATTCTTCAAATAAATTGACTTCGCAGTGGAACAGGCTCGTTTGAATATTTTGGAATAGTTATTTACATACTTCTTAAAAGTCGCACTATGATTATAAGTTTTTTCATTATACAGTTCATACAATTTATTACGACTTTTGTAAATACCAACAGTTGCCCAATCACTAAAGCATAAGCGATCACTGATCGATTTCGTTTTAGGTATGAAGATTCTATTAAATTCAACTCTAATTAATTCAAAGAATGGGTCATAAAGTTGGTCAGGATTGTCATGAATTGGCAACCTTTGTAATTTGCTAATTAAGCTAGATTTAAATTCCCCTAGACGGCACTCAGTAATTGGAATAAAACTAATATTTTTTCTTAGAACCCTAGTGCTTTTCTTAGGAAATGATACTAACTGACCGCAGTGATCAGAGTGCAAAATATTAATTAGTGATTTATAATTGGGTTTTATGTTTGTGAATATATTATCTATACAAGTAGCACTTGAGGCAGTTATCCTCGTAGGTTCAAGAAAAACATTATATAAGTTAAATGATCTAAATAAATTTAAAAAGTTACATGTCAAGGATTTTTTTTCTAATATATTGATGTTAAAGTCTCCACAAATAACAATTGTTTTAGGACTATTGGTTATTTTGAATAAGGCATCTTCCATAATTTTATAAAAAGCTTCATAAGGCGCACATGGTGGTTTGTATACACTCATAACAATGGTTTCCTCCAATTCTATACATGCAATCTCTAAAACTCGTTCGACAGAGAGGCTCACAATATCACGTCTTTCTTTAAATTTCAAGCATTTCTTTGTAATTATTAAAGAGCCACCACGTATCAACCGAACTCTGTTAAATGAGCTGGCAATCTGATGGTTATTGGAACTGAAAATGATCTGATGGCTTTTGAGCCATGATTCTGATATACATAGAATGTCGATATGATTACAGTTCAAGAACAATTCTAATTCTAGCTCTTTGCCTATTATCCCCTGAATATTCTGATGCACCAGATTTATACAATTTTTTGGCATATTTTCTTGAGTAATAACCACTGATGGGGATATCAGATTATTTATATTATTAATTTTCTCTGAAGACAATTGTATTAAATTACCATTATTGCTACTTAAGTTTTCATTTTCATTAATTACATAGCCAGAGTTTCGCTCTATTGTCTTAAAGTCTAATTTAAAGAATATGCAACATATTCTGAATTGTCATTACTTAATGTCAAATCGTTTAACTGCTCATTAGTAGCAGTGGTGTTTGCCGATGTTTTGCCTGAGTAATTCAAACAATATGATAGCCCATTTGCTAACTGTTTTTTGCAAAAATTTGAAAGATAAACATTATCTATTGTGAAAGAGTAAAAATACTTATTAAAAGTATTTATGTCAAACAATTGGAATTTGTCATCATACAATGTCAACGTATGTAATTTATTATTTAGTTTATATCTAGACATATTTTCCATTTCGGGCAACAATTTACTATAAGGAAAAGCAAATAAGACAATTTTTTTCACATTTAACTGTGCCAATAATTCAAAATATTTTATTAATACATGTATATTTGCGTTTCCCCTTCTCCCAATAAAAATCATTAAAGTAGTGTCAGGACAATAACAACTATTAACTATTTTTTCTAATATTTGAGTAAAACTGGCGCCGGGAAAGCAATGATTAGCTACCAGTTCTCCGGATGTTTGTAACATTAATTGGCCCATATTTTTACCTATTTCATCACTGTACATAATTACTTTGGTGTGATTTTCTTTGCTATTTTTATGTAATGTTTTTTGGGAAGTAAAATTACTAAGACTATCATTCAACTCCACACCCTGGGTGTGCAATAGAGATATTGTAGTTCCATCTTCAACACTCTGGTTATTTATTTTATTTACAACCTTACAACAAAAAAGCTCTTTCATAATGCTTCTTCCCATTCATCTCGAATCGCCATGGCCAAATTGGTTTAATGAATATGAGGTGATGCCGCATCCCCCTTACTCTCCAGACCTGGCACCGTGCGACTACTTTTTGTTCCTAAACATGAAGACTTGGCTCGGAGGCAAATGCTGCACGTCAAATGAGGAGGTCATCGCCGCCACAAATGCCTATCCGAAGTTCCCGAAATCTTATTATTCTGAGGACTTACAAAAGTTAAGAGTACCGCTGGGAAAAGTGTATCGACCCGTAAGGGGACTATGTTGAAATATAAAAACAAGAGCCACAAATATAAAAACAAAAACAAAAGACCTGTTCAATTGCTGCGTTTTATTGCCCATTACGGAAACTTTTCAATCTACCCTCGTACAGTTGAAACATTTTTAATAATAACTTTTATTTTGATTGTCATGTGTTGTTTTGGTGCTTCTGCATGTATCCCACCCTTAACTGGTCGCATTTGAGCATTTTTTATCCGATATTTTTTTTTTAGGTTTTCCATCGCCGCCGAGCTGCCTGAAAATTACAAGCAAAATAAATCGTCCACTGTTCGTCCAACCCCAAAAGAACAAGAAACCAGCGGAGGGCTAGGAATAACGATCGTTGGTGTATTTAGAATTCATCGAACGAGACTGCTCGCATCGTTGTCTGGTTTAAAGTTGGAATCGGAGATTACGTCTTTGCATTCTTCGCTTACAGCGTCGAAAACATCGCAATGGTCTTTGGCTGGACATTTGGGGAGAACAATGATTGTGCTGCTGGAAGGTGTGGCACCAAATCAACAGTGAGTCATCTCATATTATGTTATGTATGGGGACTGTAGCAGTTTGATTCGCAAAGCGGCGGTACCTCCCGCTCTTGACAATTAGGTTTGGCTAGTTCGAATGCCGAATTCGGTGAGTAAATCAATGAGCAATAAATATATCACTTACCTATGAAGAGGTAGGGAGTCTGTCAGCCTGCCAACCGCGAACGCGCCTCTTCGAACCTTGGGCTCATGGACTGAGCTGATTCCTCGGGGGTAGCTATAAGACTGGCAATATAGTGTGAGTTATCGGTTTATATATTTATTTGCATTTTTAAGGATATCATCTTAGAATCAGAAACGCCAGGTATATTGGTCAAAACCTGTTCCAGTACTTTCTGAAACATACTTGTTTAGCACGAAATGGTATATGGGATTTTGTTTATGAAAATAAACCCTTTTTAGTGCTTATCGTAGTCAAATTACTGGACTCTTTGAGGCTTCTCTTAAATCAATTTTAAAGATCCGCCCCATGAATACTTGCAACAAAATGATATGACCAAACCTTGGAAGTGGATATTCTGTTCCTGCTTAGTGTGAATTTATGAATATATGAAAATCACAAGAAATTCTAACAGAATTGTTGACTTTTTTGTTCTGTTTATTTATATAACTTCAATCGACCGAGATTGTCTTCGATTTTAAAATAAAAGACACGGTGGATCTGTTTTTATGCAGGACTGTGGTGCGCGTGACGGTGGGCAAATCGCAGACGCTGTACTCTTCGGAGGGCGGCGCTGCGGCAGGGGGAGGGGGAGGGTCCGCGGCAGGCAGCGGGGGGCGCGGGCTGGTGAGCGTGGGCGCGGTGCGCGTGGACCTGCCGCAGCACCCCGTGGCGCTGCACGGCGTCATGACGCGCTCCTCGCGGCAGCTGTCCACCACGCTGCAGGAGCTGGGCGTGGGCCGCGCCGCCTCGCGCGCCTCGCGGCCCCCCGACGCGCCCGACGACTCGCCGCGCCGCTCGCCGCCCGCGCCCCGCACGCCCTCGCCCGGCGCCGCCCCCGCGCCCCCCGCGCCCCCCGCCGCCGCCGCCGCCCCCGCCCGCCCCCCGCCGCCGCCGCGCCCGCCGCCCCCGCGCCGCCCCGCCGCGCCCCCGCCCCCGCCGCCGCTCGTCGAACCGCTCCAGATGCAGTTCTCCATCGTGCTGCAGGTCAGTCGCTAGTGCAACATTCTCTAACCCGCTTTTGTAGAGATTGAAAATGGGGCCACTCGCTACCCTGAGGGGGATAGCGGGGGTAGATAGGCCCATTAGTGAGCGCAGATGTTGTATGTTTTTGTTTATTTTACCTCTGGTTTTAATATTTCTGTTTGCCCAGCTATTTGTTCGGGGATTAACTTCGTCCTATATTTTGTAGGTTTATGATATTTTTTGCTCAGACAGGCAGACCATTCGCCTCTCGGTGTAAATTTAAATAATATATGTCACCCGCCTGTTCGAGCATCGTTAAGTCGTTAGTATTTCGGTTCTAGTTTGTCCATGCGCTATTATGCCATTTTGTTTTTATTCTGGTTGCGACCGGTACTTTATTCTTTTCTACTAATCCTCCCACTGAGAGGGGAAATATTCATACTAGAGTGGTCGCTTTCAGCCGGTTTGATCGGTTGGTATTATATGAACGCTGAGAAGCCTTGGGAATCCTTCCCTTATAAATTAGAAGTTGTATTTGGATTGAATTCTCTACCGCGGAAGCCGCCTCTATGTTAGCTTCCACAGCCGCTCGCGAGTCCATTTCCTCTTCCGAAATAGCATTTATAACTGTTAAGTGCTTCCGTCGACCCCCCTGCAACTAAATCCATGCCAATTCAGTCACGGTGGCATCATTAGAAGTGTGATTACTGAAGGAAAAAAATGCCCACCCTACAGGGAGTCGAATTGTGCGATAATTTTACATAACAATGCAAAGCGCAGGCGAAGCGAGTAGGCAACACCCAGGCACATAATTAATACTGGACATATAAAACACGAAAACATATGTATTCTATCGGACAGCAGGTCAGTGCTACAGGCACTGGGAAGCGATAGATTTACATCTGGGCTCATATACGAATGCCACCAAAGCCTCCTCGAGGTATGCGGAAAAGGCAATAAGGTGACACTGAAATGGATCAAGGGACACAGTAACTCAAGTGGAAACGATGCTGCGGATGAACTAGCCCGTAAGGGCTCAGACACACCGGCATACGGACCCGAACCTATCGTGCCCCTACCCTACTCGCACATAAACAACCAACTTGACAACCACTACAAACAACTACATCAAACACACTGGAAAGAGATAGACACCTGCAGACAAACCAAAGAAATAGTAGTGGAATACAACCACAAACTTACCAAAACACTTCTAAGGACAAAAAGGCCCCAACTACGCAAACTAGTGGGACTGATAACAGGACACAACACACTAAACAAACACCTCTTCAACATGGGCGGAACGAATAGCCCTATGTGCAGAGCATGCATGGAGGCGGAAGAAACCACAAAACACATTCTGCTAGATTGTAAACAGGTAGAAGTATACAGGACAAAACACCTTGGGACTCCAGGCACACTGCGCGAGGCAGCAGGAAACCTGAAAGCCCTGCTGGCTTTCGTCGAGGAGCTGGGGTGGGTGGAATAGCGCTACCCCCGTTACATGCAAAATAGGCACACTGGATGTCGATTTGCGGAGGAACGCCCAGTACAACTAACTAACTAACTAATACTGGACAACAGACACTGGACAGAACAAGGAGAACATATAGAATCCCAAACTGAAGTTCAATATTTCTATTTCAGAGTCTGAGTATCACAGCAGCCCTACTGCCATCACTACAAGCCCAATATAAAATGGACAAAGTGCACAGCGTTGGAGTAACAGGCAACAAAGCACATTTCACCGTCGATCTCCCGCAGCATTCTCTAAGCTTTGTCACGAAACTTCAGGTATTACCACATTTTTTTCAAATTACATTTTACGAGATTTTGCATTGGTTATGACAGTAAGGGAGGGTTGGCCAGCCTAAGACCAATCGCTCAATCTTTCGTTAAGAACCATAATAGATTACCCCCATAATAGGACAGTACAGTTTCTGCAACCAGTCTAGCTGAAAGACCAGCTGCAAAGCCCATGACGGTTGGAAGCCGCACACATTAGCTATAGCTCCCTCATACGTACCCATTACTTTCTTGCAGCACATGCTATCGCCGTGTAGAGCAAAGTGGCTGACACCTCTTCCCTTTCACAGGCCTTGCATGTGGGGTCTTCCACTAACCCAAGCGTGTGAAGGTGTTTATTAAGCCGGCAGTGCCCTGTTAGCAGTCCTGCCGTTTCCCGTAAGTTATTCCTGGAAAGTCTCAAACAGTATCTAGTTAATCTGAGAGTTGGTTGCCTAATAGCATGCTTTGTTTGCGATAGATTTGTTCCTCTCCATCTTTCTTTAATTGAATTTCTGGTTCTGTCTCGCAGTACAGTGCTTGTGCATCCCTCTGCCAATGATATTATTGGCTCCAGCCCAATTGGGGGTTATCCGATCCCTGTAGTACGAGCCTGTCCGCCTCCTCATTATGCCTGACCCACTATGCAAGTCTTTTCAAGAGTCTTATGGCATTCACCTATTAGATTGGATGTGTGTGTGGCTCTTAGTGATAGAAGCACCGACCTGCTATCTGTATTTTTTTTTTACCTTTAAGGTATCTCTCTCTAATCTCACCCGCTTGATAAGTCATGGCTTGAGGACCCAACTATTTACTCAGTTTAGTCACAGATATTGCAAGCATACCCTTTCCAGTCCCTTCCTCTGTTTTCAAACCATCAGTGTATATTGATAGCCTGAGCCCACATCGATTTAATCATCCCTTCAGGATTTATCTGATAACCTTCTTAAAAATATGTATCTGGAGCATTTTGTGGCTAGCCATTTTAATCATTGGAAAATTATAGCATTCCTGTTGTAAAGGCAGATTTTCATTGAATCAGTTACAGGTGTCAGTGCGCCGAGAACTGACTCACACTGTTTGCATACAGTTAGTCAGTTTATATACAGTAATTCTTTTCTTCACTGTGTATGCACGTTATGACCAAGTTAAAAGAGTTGACGGAAATGTTAGATGACATAGGAAGAGGCATCTAAAAAGAAACAAATGAAATGCGTCATTTCCGCTTGTGAATATTTTCGATACCATGCAGCGTCACCCTACAACGTGGTGCCAGCGAATGACCAACTTCTGACTTCGGCGTTTAAACAAGGTCATTACTGCTGGCGCAGGTGGCTTGGGGAGCGGTTTGACTTCAAAATGTATAACTGGGATATTAAAATAAATTTACACGATGGCAGTACCGGTTCAGCACTGAGTTGTCCTCAATTTAATGTCACTAGCTGACTCAAATATAAATCTGCCTAAAGATTTCGCTGTTTTTATATTTTTTTCTGGTGTTGCATAATATTATGTTTTAAATTAGGTATCCGAAGCGAATTTGCCGAGCGCCGCCAGCATAGCATTACCGGCGGTCCACGTATCAGCGCAATACGTCGCTGAGAGAGAAACTAATCGAATGGGAACTTCATCCAGTAGTGCGTGTCTGGGAGGAAGTATGCAAACTAGTACGCATGAGCCCGCCGGCGGAACGGACAGCCCCATAGAAGGTGTCGTCTTACGACAAGGTTCCTATTTATCGGCAACAGCTGATATTGGCGTATTTGAACACTCACTATCCACCGATTTACTGAATCATTTGGTGTTTGTGCAGAAAGTCTTTATGAAAGTAAGCTCCCCAATACTTTGCAATTGAGCTTTTTAACAGCTCCGCATTGGTCTATCTGAGGTTTTTATGTATTTTTAGGAAGTAAACGAGGTGGTTCAAAAAGTTTACGGCGGAGAGAAACCAGTGCCGCTTTGGCTAGAGGATGACGACCCAAACTCGACATTGAGCCGCATACTATTTTCTCTGATAATACGAGTCAAGGTTTGGATTATATATTACATAAAATATATTATTTTCTTCTTTTTTCGACTTTCTCTATTTTTTTTCGAAACATAGAACTAACATTTTAATATTTTCATTCATAGAGGATTCAACTGACGGCTACGACCCCGAGTAATTCGGCGGTGCGACTCGAAACAGGAGCAGTAGAATTCCAAATATCCAATCGAGTGCAGAACGTCTCCCAATCATCTACGCCTTATAATATGAAGCTATTTGCCAAAGTACAGGTCGATGTAAATTTGAGCTTGGGTCAGCTTATCAGAAATGCCATGTTTGAAGAGGCGGATCCTGAGTTCCAGCAGTATGCATTTTTCAATACTCGAATTGGTAAGTTTTATCTGCACTCTGTTTGGTTGTATAGTTTGTGATTCTGTTGAGAGTACAAGGATCGATAGTGATGCGGCTGTTTTGACACATTAAAATAAAAAGGGTGACTTTCATCTTTATATTAGTTTTTGTAAATATTTCTTCAGAAATATCTTAGCGGTTAAATAAAAACTGAAAAGACATTTTTTTCCAAAATACATTTTGAAACCTTGTAAATCTAAAATGAAAGAAAATCGACTCGAAGTTCACAGGTTTTTTTGTTGTTGGGTTTAGATATAATTTATGCTAACATATTTTGATCATGTTGGGAAGGAACAGACTCTATATGTTTTGAATATTCAGTGAATATCAATGGGCTAATAAAGAAGAAGAGTAAATTCCCAAAAAACACAATGCGATCCATGGGCAAGTTATGCCCAGTTGTGTCGTTATCATGTATATTTTTCTTCTGGGAGAGGAAGGACAGACCCTAACTCTTAACTTTCTCTAGGGTTTAAGTAAATAAATAAAAGGTTTTGAAATAAATAAAATACAAACGAAGCTGCCATGGAATTCGCCGGCCAAAAATCGGGCCCATCATATATAATAATTACACTTCTGGGAGGTGAACGGTGCATTCCGGACTAACGACCGGCTGTGGTAGGTTAAGGACAGCTGTCTTGCCACATTCACTCCCCCTTCGAAGCCATAAAATTTGAGATGCAGAAATCGCGGTTTTAGATAATTTTTCTAGAAAGGAGTTGATTATTTTCCTGGAGAGACCAAGATCAATTATTATGTTTCAGCGCTCCGTAATGCCTTCCAAGACGAGATGGTATCCGGGGAAGACAAAGAAGTAGTGCTTATCACCCTTAAAAGACCTTTGATCTACATTCAACCGATGGCCGTCGATAAGGCGATTCTAGTATGGCTGAATTACAAGAACGCCTACGAGTACTGGAATGAAAAGAGATTAAATCTGACGAAAGAAGTTTTGACGGCGACTCAGCAAGTATTTGAAAAGGTGCAACTGGGTTCGCAATTGAGTTCATCAAATTTGAGCACTCTATTTTTGCAATTAACCGTGGATGATATGGGGATATGTCTACCGCTGAATCAACCTCCTTTGGCAATGGTGAGTGACTCTTTATTGGTTTTCTTCTCATTGCATAAACTGCCACATTCTGTTTTAAATGAGTGTATGAATATAATTTTGATTGCATTACATTATAAATATATGCATGTAACATATTATATTGCATTAGAGTTAACACAATTGGCGGGCTTATAACTACACAACGATATCTCACAGCCAACCGTTGCAGATCATGTAGAAGTTTTAAGGTGCGGTAGCAATAAAGTTAGGAAAAATGATAAAAAAGCAATTTGCTTAGGTACGGAAAGGAATGTTTTCAGGATAGTATGGGGAAGGGTAAAGATCTAGGTTTGTTGGGTGATATAACGTTTCAAAATCAGCATGTATGCTCATAACGACTTCTTAAAATATTTTGAAAATACATAGCATCGTATCTACCCATTTAATCTAATACACAATATTTACCGTTAATTGTTTTGTTGCAAACTGTTATCATATAGTCTTTGTTTTTGTAAATTGGTAAGTTTAAAGTTATATATTGTATATCATCTCTTGACTAAATTGAGTAACTAGTTTAAGATTAATTACTGTAATTCCTACACAATAGTATGGTTGTATTGGAAATAAATACTTTTTATCTTTATCTTTAATGACTCATTGAAGGTGAAAAGCGACAAAGTGCTTCTGATGTGAGAAGGTAGTTAGTTGGTTCTAAAATCGGGCTGCAAGGGTAGTAAATGATATGAATATGAAGATGACTGATATAATGGGATTGCTCAACAACACCTCGCCACCGGGAACTCGTTTCCCTAACGTCCCTTCTTCCACAGGCACAGAGTGTCATTACTTTTGGGTCCCTTCATCCATGTGGTCCCCTCGTGGGAACCACATGGATGAAACTTTTACAAAAACAAACTCCAACCAAACAAAAAATTCCTCTGATAAACCGCTTATCCAGCAAACTTTCCACAAGAGCTTCTTTGAAGCAAGACCTCGGTCTCAATCTGTCTGTGAACTACAAACCTCTTCAGTGCAAACCATTTCTAAGAATGCTGTAGAATCCCCACTCACTGTTGCCAAACTTAACCAACAACAACCAGATTGGCAGATGGTCCCAACACACCAGCAAACAAAAAGGAAAAGACCTAACACTCCACCTAAGGACACAAACATTTCCTACACATCTCCAAATAGATACCAGGAATTAACACTCGACGATAATCAGGAGATCGACCAGACAGTGCAAAAGAAGGTTAACAAACCCCCACCAATAATTTTATATGGTGTAACTGACCTAAAGAAACTGACAGACTTTATTGAAACTGTGCTAGATAAATCTGACTACTCCTTCAATGTAATAACTAGGCAGCAACTGAGGATCACCTGTAATAGCATAGACACCTATAAAATATTGATCAAAGTGATAAGAGAAAAGTGTCTAATAGGCCATACCTTCACCCAGAAAGACGAAAGGCTATTTGGGACCGTCATCCGGAATCTTCATCCAACCACTCCACACGAAGCAATCAGAGAAGCAATCGAAGAAACCGGCAATTCAGTGAAAGGCGAAATTATAAATGCCCGGTATGGACCCAATAAGATTGCACTTTCCACATTTTTTGTCAACTTAGAACCGAGGCCAAATAACAAGACAGTTAAAAGCTTAAGATACATCTACAATACGACAGTAACTATTGAGGATCCCAAAAAAAGAACAGTAATTGTCCAGTGTAAGCGATGTCAGCAATATGGTCATTCTAAGAACAATTGCATGAGACTATTTAGGTGTGTTAAGTGTGCTCAAGGCCACAACACGATAGAATGCCCTAAAAAGGAGAAGGAGTACTCCGGCTAAATGTGCACTCTGTCAAGGAAACCACCCGGCAAACTATAAAGGCTGCCAAGTATACCTTGAAATACATAAAAGAAAACTGTCAAGAGGACAACAGACAGAACGCCCTGCCAAATCTACAACAAAACTTCCACCACCACTACTATCCACAACTGCATACCCAGCACTAAATCCATCAAAAGCTACCCCTATTGTGTCAACTAACGAATTACCAATAAAAAGACATCCCAAAACTGCTGCTCTTGCTGTAAGGAATGAAGAGAATCCCGAACCCAATGAATTGATAATGCTTCTTACAAAACAAGCTGAAAAAATCGACTTACTCATCCAACAACTGAGCACCTTAATGGGGCTAATCACAACGCTTGGTAACAAACCATCGTTATAAGCCACCTCAGAATTGCTACGTGGAATATAAACGGGTTAACCCCGAATAGACAAGAAGCAGAAATGCTACTCACATCTAACAAATTGGATATCCTGCTTGTATCAGAGACCCATTTTACTCTACAAAGTTGTCTGCGAATACCAGGCTTCTCTATTTACAACACTCTTCATCCAGATGGAACAGCTCATGGAGGGACTGCAGTCATAATTAAGAACTGTATAAAGCATCATGAACTCCCGGAACACAAAACTTGTCAAATTCAGGCCACATCTATTCTAGTGGAAGACCTGCTTGGCAACCTTACAATTACATCAGTATATTGTCCGCCTAGGCACAAGATAAACGAAGCTATGTTTTCTCAATTTTTTAATAACCTTGGTGGTAGATTTTTAGCTGGAGGCGATTGGAATGCTAAACACACTTACTGGGGATCTAGGCTTACTTTGACAAGAGGTCGGGAACTGAAGAAATGTATTGACAATAATGCACTCAATATTTTGAGTTCAGGGCAACCAACATATTGGCCTACCGACAACAAAAAAATACCAGATCTTCTAGACTTCTTTATTATAAAAGGAATTTCCCACCTCTACCTGAGTGCAGAATCCTGCCTAGATAGCACATCGGATCACACACCAGTGATAGCTACAGTCAGTACGTCAGTTATCCATTATGACAAAGTTCAGCATCTTCATAATAAGAACACTGACTGGGAATGTTTCCGAGATTATTTATGTGCTAATATCGACTTGAAGATCCCGTTAAAAAATGATGAGGATATTGAGGATGCTACCAGATACTTCACAAACCTTATTCAAGAAGCAGCTTGGAAATCAACACCATACCAAAAGCGGAAACACGAAGGTCAGAACTATCCACTAGAAGTCAAATACAAGATAGCCGAGAAACGTCGACTACGACGCGTGTGGCAAACAAGCCATCACCCAACAGATAAGTGTGATTTAAATCGAGCGGCAAAAGAGCTCAAGAAAATGATTTCATTTATCAAAAATGAAACCTTCAAACGACATTTGGAATCTCTCTCGCAACTGAAAAAGATGACTACTCCCTATGGAAAGCCACTAAACACTTCAAACGACCTCAGCAATTAATCCCTCCTTTAAAGATATTGGATAACCACTGGGCACGAAGCGACAGTGAGAAAGCTGAATTGTTCGCACAATTTCTGGAAGGCGTCTTTAAACCCAATGTTGCCCCAGTAGACGCTAGTGAAAAAGAGATTGACGAGGAATTGGAATGTGATTTCCAAATGAGCATGCTTCCAAAACTTTTAACTCCTGCTGAAACATTTCAGGAAATAAGAAATCTTAAAATGAAGAAGGCTCCAGGATTTGATCTGATAACTCCCAAAATATTGAAAGAACTTCCTAGAAAAGGTATCGTGTTCTTAACTATCCTTCTCAATGGGGTCATTAGAACATCTCATTTTACGCGTCTTTGGAAGGTGTCACAAATAATAATGATCCACAAAAAAGGAAAATCCCCGAATGAGGTTGCATCATACAGGCCTATCAGTCTATTACCGATACTTTCAAAATTATGTCAAAAAATCCTTTTAACGAGATTGAAACCAATTCTCGAGGCTCAAAAAATTGTACCAGACCATCAATTTGGATTCAGAAGTGAGCACTCCACTATCGAACAAGTACACAGAGTGTCTAAGGAAATAAGACAACCGCTAGAAAAAAAGCAATACTGCTCTGCAGCATTCCTAGACATTCAACAGGCATTCGATAAAGTCTGGCACAAGGGACTACTATACAAAATTAAAAAATGGTTTCCTTATACATTGTATAGTATCTTCGAATCATACCTCACCAACAGAACCTTCCAAGTCGTCCAACGAGAAGCAGCCTCGAACTTCTATGAGATAAAAGCTGGTGTGCCACAAGGATCGGTATTAGGACCTGTTCTCTACACAATATTCACATCTGATCTACCTCTAACTCAGGGCGTAACTACTGCCACATTTGCAGACGATACAGCCATCCTGGCTAGTAACTCCGACCCACAAGTTGCCTCCGATATGCTCCAACTGGAATTGAATCAGGTCTATCAGTGGTTGAAACGTTGGAGAATCAAGGCTAGTGCAGCCAAATCCCAACACATTACTTTTGCTCTGCGGAGAGGCGATTGTCCAACAGTGAAACTGGGAGAAGACATACTACCCCACAACAACTGCGTCAAATATTTAGGCATGCACTTGGATAGACGTCTCACCTGGAAAGACCATATCAAAAATAAAAGGACTCAATTGAATACTAAATTCTCAAGTATGAACTGGCTGATAGGACGTGGCTTATGCCTTTCCCTAGAAAACAAGATGCTAGTTTATTAACCCCTCAAGCCCCGATTGGCCGATATCGGCCAAAACACGATGCAGCGTGACGACCCCGTTTTAGTTTTATTTTATTTTAATTTATTTTATTTTATTATGTTTTATTATGTTAATATGTTTTATTTTAATTATAGATACAGTAGTTTGGCATTAATTAATGTTTTGGTGAGACAGTGTCATAATTCAATTTTTTTACTGAGTTTTACTAAAAATTTTTGGGACATCAACTTGTCAATCGGCTGAGGGGCCGAGGCCTGAAGGGTTAAGGAGATCCTTAAACCGATATGGACTTACGGCATCCAACTATGGGGCACAGCCAGTGACTCCAATGTAGAAATCCTTCAGCGATACCAGAACAAAGTTCTGAGGTCCATAGCAAACGCCCCATGGTTCACCCGGAACAGTGAGATCCACGAACACCTCAAAATGCCGACGGTTAAGGAAGAACTGCAAAAGTACAGTGCAAGATATAAAATGACACTGGTAGGACACGTGAATGCCCTAGCCTCAAACCTAACAAACGTAGGTGAAAACATAAGAAGGTTAAAACGCTTTGATGTGACAGACCTGAGTGACAGACACTGACACTAGAGCAGTCAATTAATATTACGAGGAGACTCTTCGAGGGAGGAGTAATCTTACACGCCTTCAACTCAACAATACATCTGATTATGGTCTTCAGTGCTGCGACCGATTGCAGATAGAAATCAATTAAAAAAAAAAAAAAAAAACTTTTGGGTCCCTCTCGTAATTAGGAAATCCATTGTCGATAGACAGACTTGAACCTCACTCTCCGACTGCTTGATTTGCCTATGCATTACAATGTTATTATGTTCCAGACATCTTGGGGACCGCGTACGACGACGTACGACCTGGAATCCAGAGGCGCAGTCGTCGTAACCTTAGAAAGCACGAGTATTTCCGCTTGCAGTTCTGGCTCTCTCGTCAGCAAAGGTCGTTTCGTCGGTTTGTGCTTGCGATTCGCCGATGATTTTGAAACATCCCTCGATGATTGGAAACCAGACATGACTGATATTTCTATCATGAATCTCTGCAGCGTTTCCGAAGGTACTTACGAGGTTTGCAGCCGGACGATAGCCGCTAAACAAAACGGTAGGTCTAATTTTGTTCAAGAAAAATATTACTCTCTTCGCCTCTCCTTCCTTAATTGGCTATTTTAATTATTTTACTTTATTCCAGAAAACGCCAAATGGTTCTTGAACGTTTCTTGGCAGATGGAAGGGGTTGATATACACTTAGACGTGAATGTCGGAAAGCAGCTTTCTGCCCTCGGTCATACCTTGACCATGCTTACAGGTATGAATGCTAACCTAAATAAAGTGACACCTGCTTGGACTATTTTAAGATCTGGTGCTCTCATTTCAGTCCTCTAATAGCGTACAAACTATGATAATATATTTAGTTTTCATTGCATTTTTACAAAATTGTTCACAATACTTGACATATACAAAACAAAAATATATGTATAATACCAACAATCAAATATGAAATGTAAAAAAGGGACCATTATCCCTAATTAATTATCCATATTACACTCGCATAGTTTCTCAAGCATCTCATTAGCTCATGTTCTTAACCCTTCAGGCCTCGGCCCCTCAGCCGATTGACAAGTTGCTGTCCCAAAAAAATTTTGTAAAAATTAGTAAAAAAAATGAATTACGACACTGTCTCACCAAAACATTAATTACTGCCAAACCACTGTACCCATAATTAAAATGAGACATATTAACACAATAAAACATATTTAAATAAAACAAATTAAATTAAAATAAAATTAAAACGGGGCCGTCATGCTGAATCGTGTTGTGGCCGATATCGGCCAATCGGGGCCTGAGGGGTTAATGGGACCTTGCAATCATAAGGGACCTAATGGGACTGTGCAGCTTGGGCCTGATGGCCTGCTTGAGATTTTAAGAATGGCCCAACTCACAGTTCAGCTTCCGTCCGGTAGCCTCCTCGCAGAGGGGCTAACCCAAAAAGACCTCTATGAACTGAATGACTGTAAGTCCAGTAGGGGGCAGTTGGGAACTTAGGTTAGATCTAGGTAAACACCTTGGGCGAACGTGGGCGGTTTGCGCAATGCGCACTCCGGTGAACAACCGCAGGAGTCCGAAAACGTATGTTTTATAAGCAAGCAGCGGGGGTAGTTGTCGACCTGATGTCAGCCACTTTTGATACGATCCGTTGGCCACCCGATCCCGAGTGATATTATCGGGCAAAGGGCGCGACGGTCCGCAATAAATTCGAACTGAATCACTGCTAACATCAGGTAGAGGCCGCGCAAGTGACTTCAAATCTGTGACCTGACTGGAGGATGGATAAATCCGTCTAAATCTAATAGTAAGGAAGCAAAGTTTGCCCGCTGGGTCCACTTACCAATGCTTCGCTGTAAGGTGTTGGACTCTTACGGCCCATTAGCGTAACTAGATTTTATACTCCACAAAATCTTTTACGTTCATTCCATGGGAGACAGAATGACACAATGTCATTATAACTCCCTGGGGTGACGGATTCGCCCGTTGTAATCGACACTGCCCCCCCAGTATACCAAAAACAAGCAACACTCATTCCATCAAACATAAGGGGCACCTCACATCTACAAGAATCGGACACATCCAAATGACATTTGACATTTTCCGCATCTCAAATTCTATGACTCCAAGGGGGAGGTGAATGGATGGTAATGTGAACGCTCACATGTGGCAAGACAGCTGTCCTTAACCTACCACCGCCGGTCGTTCAGGTCCAGAATCCACCACTCACCCCCCAGAAGTGTAATAATAGTATTTTGATGGGCCCGACTCCAGTCGGTGAATACCATGGCAGCTCTGTTTGTATTTTATTTTATTTATTAGTTTGATGACTTTTATTTTATTTATTATTAAGTACTAGTTCCTTATAAGTCACCATGACCTCCAGTAAGTTGTGAAGTATGGTGATCAAAATGCTGAAAAATGTAGCCTGCTCCATTGGCGCTGTGCTGTAGATCTAATAAATAATTCAATCAAATAATTCCATATTTGACTTCGGTATCATTAGCCAAACATTATTACTTCTGGAAAGCCTGAGCCAGTTTGACAGGAAGTGGGGCTACCGTTTTAAAACAGACGGCCAATACACCTCGTCGTGCCTCGCTTTTGCCGACGACCTAACTTTCATCACCAGAAGCCCCAAGCAGCTTTCCCTGCTATTACAGAAAGTGGAGCTTTTCTGCGACTGGTCAGGCTGTATAAAAGTGAAGCCCTCCAAATGTTTTTGCCTTGGACTCGCCCGCATGGGCACAAAATTTACATCCTATGACCCCAAATTGGTCTATAAGGGCTCTAATATCTCCCTTATAGACCCAAACAATCATTTCAAATTCCTCGGCAGAAAAATCACCCATCAGGGAAAAGACGTCTCGGGCGATCATGTTATAGAGCATTTCAAAAGTTGCCTGGCGAAAATAGATGCCTTGCTAATTTCTGGCCCTCGTAAGGCCTGGATCTATGACAATTATCTAACGTCACATTTGTCATGGCCCTTTCTTATTTACGATTTTACCAAAACCCAACTGTCCCGTCTAGATGCACTGGTGACAGCTAGTTTAAAATCCTGGCTGTCCTTAGCCAAACCAGCTGACCCCTCGACTCTCTTCAGGTCCAAACAAAATTTTGGGCTAGCGCTTAAACTGCCCTCTCTGCTCTACGCCAACTCCAGAATAACCAAAAATTCGATTCTGTGCAATTCCAAAGATCCGGCAATATCGAAGCACGTAATAAGTGGCTGTAGTGATTCAAATGAACTACAAGCCCGCGTAGACTTCCACAAAAGGTTCCTTACTGGAATCAGCCAGAATGGCACTGGTCTGGGGTATGGCAGTACAACCACGAGCGACGTGGACTTCAAGAAGTCTCTTTTGCGGGGAGATTACGACAGCAAGAGTATGGCTCATGCTATTGGCCTTCAATGCCAGAATGACTGGACAACAATTGGTGACTTTTGCATTCCGCCTCCAATGCACTGGAAGGTAATGCTCTATGACTGGACGCCAGAGATGCTGAAATTTTATTTGAATGCCTTTCAGCATACACTTCCAGACCCCAGTAACCTCGCTCGTTGGAGCTTTGCCGAGGATAGTTCTTGTCCCCTCTGTAGCAATACCCCTTGCACAGCTAGACACATTCTAGCTGGCTGCAAGGTGGCCTTAGATCAAGGACGGTACACTTACCGCCATGACAAAGTTCTCGCTGTTATTCGCGAGGTAATTAGTCTCTCAGTGGCTCGTGCCAACAAGGGTTTGACAGTATCCTCCAAACCCCCAATACAGTTTGTGCGGGATGGCTCTAAAGGCAAAAAACATTTAACTACAAAACCTTTCTCAATAATCGAGAAAGCTACAGATTGGACTCTGGAGCAATCGGGGTTGATTCGGTCTCTAAGCAGTATAAATTCCCTGAAAGTCTCGGATGCACAGCCCTCCGTCCAGATATAACTCTTTACTCTCTATCTCGGAAGGTGGCTCTTATTGTAGAATTAACTGTTCCATGGGAATCAAATATCCCAAAAGACCACGAGTACAAATTAAATAAATACCATGATCTTGCAAATGCCGTAACACGGAACGGCTTCACTGTTCACCTTCACGCGGTGGAAGTTGGCGCTCGTGGCCTGCCAGCTAAATCTCTGTTTCACCTCTTTAAAGATCTTGGCCTTTCCAGAAAAATAATCAACTCTTTCTTAGAAAAATTATCTAAAACTGCGATTTGCGCATCTCAAATTCTATGGCTTCGAAGGGGGAGTGAATGGGTGGCAAGGTGAACGCTCACATGTGGCAAGACAGCTGTCCTAAACCTACCACAGCCGGTTCGTAAGTCCGGAATCCACTGCTCACCCCCCAGAAGTGTAAAAAATAGTATTATGATGGGCCCGACTCCGGTCGGTGAATTCCATGGCAGCTCCGTTTGTATTTATTATTGTCCGGTCCGGTACGGTCCGGCACGGTAATGACCGGTAGAGGTGTTTTCTATAAGCTTAATATAGTAGACTGAACAGTCACTCAATTATCAGAGTACTCATTTAACCCCTAGAGCCCCAATTGGTCGATATCGGCCACAACACGATTCAGAGTGACGGCCCCGTTTTAATTTTATTTTAATTTAATTTGTTTTATTTTATTATGTTGTATTATGTTAATATCTTTTATTGTAATTATGGGTACAGTGGTTTGGCAGTAATTAATGTTTTGGTGAGACAGTGTCATAATTCAATTTTTTTACTAATTTTTACTAAAATTTTTTGGGAGATCAACTTGTCAATCGGCTGAGGGGCCGAGGCCTGAAGGGTTAATCAATAATACTCATTATTAGTGTATATAACTGTAGTATTATTTTGTACAAATAAATAAATTATCCAGCCGGAGAGAGTTTTGCTGCTGCGAACCGTTGATTCCCCGAGGGATGCCAGGATGTTAACCGCCTACAATTTAGCGTGGAGTTGCTTGCAATGTAGTCTACTAGATTTCCTTAGATGGATAGTCTTTATCTTGTTAAATTTCTTTAACAGGTTTTGAAGAGGAAGATCCGATGAAAGACTACGCTAGTGACTTTGATGATGAAGGGGATGTGAGCAAAGATTCACAGGTGAGTGTTATAAAAGTAAAGGTAAACTAACTAAGCTAATGTACAAGTCTAATGAGCTAAATCTAATAAACTCTTCCTATTGACATTCGCATGCATGGCATAAACGCCTAAAAGTGGTGCCTATCCAGTCGTAAAATCTTGCTACATTATATATTTTTTTATTATCACACAACTCGCGCGCTCGCCTTTTCGCGGTCTTGATGGGGTTGGTTGACAGTATTCCAACACCCACACTTGGCCGATATCTTTTTCTCTTATGTGGGTTTTCCTAGACTGTTCTCTGTTCGCCCAGCATGATAATATGCGTTACAATAAAAAAATATCACTGCTACCGCTCTACCCATCAAAATTAATCGCTGCTAGTACCTATTCTATTTCAAAATCTATACTTTGTCAGCCTGTTAAACTATTGTTAATATTGTGATATACTTTTATAGGATAGTGTAATTCAGCGCAACTCCCGCAAGTGGTCCGACAACTTGCCGGCTTTTGTTTTCGATTCAACGATCGATGCCAAAAAGCGATCGAAGCTCATCGAGAGGGAGATGAACGAACAAGCTAAAATCATCCAAGATCTGCGCATGCTGGGAGCCAGCCACGGCACCATCGAACACGAAATGAAAAGGCTACACGAGCTAGAAGCATTGGTATTTAAAGATTTTCGAAGGTAATTTTATCATAAATAATTAGAAATTGTTAAAATATTGCAAAAAGCATGTTGTGATGTTGCAATTTGCCGAGTGATCTCCCGGAGGCACTGCAAATGGAATATGACAGGAACTATAACAATTAAAGAAATAAAAAACAATCAACTATTAACATAATATTATTTTTTTAGTGTCTACTTCAGAGATATGATCCAAAAACTTCGAAGGCAGAGCGTCAAAACTTCAACCCAGACTTCGAGAGGAAAATTAGGGATGGGCACCAACCGATCAAAGTCTTTCGTGGTGCCCAGCTCTCTACCGGAACCTAGCTTGGAATTAGACGGGTCAGTAATCGAAATCTAATTTCATAATGTTAAAGGTAGTGGTTATTTATTTTAGTATTTTTAATTAATTAGGGCATTTTTAAACATTTTATATAGTTACAGGGTTCTTAACGGTTCTGTGTAGCTTGTGCTTGATGGTCAGTCCGTGTTTCCCTAAGTTGGCTTAACACATGGTTCAGTTCTTATCCAGCAGAGCAGGAACTTCGAAGGGCCGCCGTGAACTCTTGCTGCCGCTGTTACCTACAATAATGGATAGTTGGGATAGGAGGTTCCGATTCGAGAGAACACCTCAGGCGAAACTGGGCGGTGTGCACACCGTTCGACGTTAACCAATTGACTGGACACTCTGGTGAATAACTGGAGGAGTTTGGAGACGTTTATTTCCTAAGCAGCGGGGGTAGTAACCTGATGCCATATATTTTTTTTAATTATCCGTTAGCCACCCGACAGGCGAAGGGCGCCTCTGTCCACGATAAATTCGAAACGGTGCTGGCCCTAGATAGTACTGATATTTAGGATTGTTATTGCCGATGTGAAGGGCCGTGCACAATATCTAATGCACAATGCTTAAAATATACTGTAGGTGCAGGTGATGGTAGCGAATGGTTTTGTGCAGCTTAGGCCATTAGATCTATCTTGTTCTCGGATCGGTCTAACTCACGATTCAACTCCTATTCGGAAGCCTCCTCGTGTGAAAGGCTACCCCATGCAAAACTCTCGCATCTCAGGCCTCTTGGCTGGTGGATCGGTTTCTCCTAGGGGATTGCCTCCTGGCTCTACAGGACGGTTTGCGCACCGTTCGGTGACGCCAATCGGTTGTGCACTCTTGACTAATTGCTGAAGGGGTCTGGGGACTATGTAAATATACTATCTCCTCAGCAGCGGCGGTGGATGTTGACCTGTCGTCGCCGACTCTCGAAATGACCAAATTGCTACCTGATCTTGAGGTATCCTGATGGTAAATTCCAGAAGGAGATATCCTTCCATAACATATAGCCAGGGGCGAGCTTCCTAGCGCCTCTCCGTAAAGCGTCAGACTCTCGCGGGTTTGAGGCTCTGCTGGACGGTAGGTTTGTACCATCCCAAAATATTCTACGCTCACCTCGCGGGAGACAGAACAATCACAAATTGTTAAAACTTCATGTCGGTATCGTCAATACTTGAAAAACTTTCTTTACCAATGTAGAAGTGAGTTTGCCTGTTTTACGATGTTTTAAATATGGTTTGCCCATTTCAAGTTGTCCGTTATCGTTATACCAAGGTCTTTCTGTGCATTTGTGGTGGTTAAGCTGATCGATCCAAGTTGGTAGTCATTTTTAGGGTTGTTTTTACCAAGGTGTAGAACTGTGCATTTCTTAGGGTTGGTTTTAATAACCCAGTCTTGAGTCCATTTTGTGATTTCATCTAAAGCTTCTCTTAACGTTCCACAACTCAAAACAGCGTCTGCAGTAAGCTTAACATCATCAGCGAAGAGGCTCGTTGATATTTCGGCGAGTTGGGGAAGATCAGAGATGAAGATCCCGAACAGGGTCGGAGCCAGAACGGAACCTTGAGGTACGCCGCTGACCGCTTCACGGACATCCGATAATAGGCCCCCCACTCTCACTTGGTAATATTAATGTAATATTTTCTTCGGTCGCCCAAACTTCTATGGAGTCGAATGCCTTTTTATAATTAACCCCTAGAGCCTCAATTGGCCGATATCGGCCACAACATGATTCAGCGTGACGGCCCCGTT
This sequence comes from Micropterix aruncella, assembly GCA_944548615.1. Classification (NCBI taxonomy): domain Eukaryota; kingdom Metazoa; phylum Arthropoda; class Insecta; order Lepidoptera; family Micropterigidae; genus Micropterix; species Micropterix aruncella. The sequence continues at coordinate 3,737,925 of OX155951.1, forward strand.
TGAATTTAATTTTAATTTAATTTGTTTTATTTTATTATGTTTTATTATGTTAATATGTTTTATTTTAATTGTGGGTACAGTGGTTTGGCAGTAATTAATGTTTCGGTGAGACAGTATCATAATTTAATTTTTTTACTAATTTTTACTAATTTTTTTTGGGACATCAACTTGTCAATCGGCCGAGGGGCCGAGGCCTGAAGGGTTAACGGAAGTTGCATTCCTCCACTAACGTCTCTAACGTCCGCAGGCGGGCATGAGCACTAAAGTGATAATATTTAATTTGAGAAAATAGAAGATTACGCCGATATCGTCTTTCGTTTAGTATCTGAAAGGCAACGGTCTTAAAATTGCCAAAGGTCGCTAGACCTCAGTGTGAAATGTTGATTTTGTTTTGGCCGAAACGCTCCAACCGGGCTGCGACGAAATTTCGGTCGGCCTCTACCTATGAGCGGCTAGGGACGACCCTTTAAACTTATATCTTCGTTCCGTTCCGGCAGTGTGGATATCCCGATGGGCTCGAGCCTCGGCCGCGCGGCCGAAATGAGCGACTCGGGGGAGACGCTGCTGATCGGGGGCGACGGGGAGAGCAGCCCGGGGGCCGGCAACCTGGCCGACATCCTGGAGGGCGACGGCTGGAGCTCGCTGGAGAGCTCCCCGCTCAGCGGCCCCTCGCGCTCCGCCTCGCTGCGCGGCCGCCCGCCCGGCCAGCGCTCCGTCTCCTTCACCCCGGCCGTCGCCCGCCAGTCCTCGCTGCCCGTCGCCTCGCCCCACGACCACCCGGAGGACGAGGACGGCTGGGGCGACCGCATCGACATCCAAGGCGAGAGCGTACAGCTCAGGAAGAAAAACCAGACGTGAGTTTTTACCGGAATCTATATAAAGTCACAAACTGTGATTTTAAAATAATACTTTAAACCTCATATATTACTGCAATGGCCCTCCGACCGAAGAGGAGGTAAAGTATTGTGAACGCGCTAAAACTTTTTTTCCTGACGAAAACGAATATATTACTCTGTATTCCTCCGCGATATTTGCCCGAACGCTTCATCCGATCGAGCTGAAATTTTGCATGCAGGCATCTTTCGGTCATAGAAAGAGTTGAAGACGTCGTAGTTGAAATCGGTCCACCGGAGGACGCGCTGGTCATACTTCAATCTCGAAATATTAGACTAAAGCTTCGGTCGCACTTAGCGAATTCGCTCGCCGCGAGTATTCGCTGCGAGTTGAACTCGCGGCGAGTTCTCGCTGCCTGCCCGTCGCATGTAGCGAATGCGATTCGCTCGTTTCGCACGAATTTGTACACTCGGTTGGTGCTCCGAGCGCAGAAATATCGTCTATCGGACCTCGTCGCGTGCGTCTAAATAAACGGTTGATTCGTTTCGCATGTGCATACAGATACACCGCCATCCATGCTTTTACACTTAAATAGTATAATTAATTACAAGCATGGCCTACACTATGACCCTTACGAGGTAAACAGTAAGAACAGAGTTTTTAATGGTTACATACAGGTCAACCTAATCAAAGCATATTAAAAAAAAGTATTTTCTACCAAAAAAGAAATATTTTTGGATATTTACATATTTTCTTTTACAGGAGATTATTAAAAACTGAATTGAAAATCATCTACTACTTTTTTTGTATTTTTAACTTGGAATAAGTCTTTTGGTTTTAAATTGCAATATTTTTTAACAAAATTTATTCTATTAACCCCTCGCGTACCAGACGGCCCGAAACGTCCAGAATTGATATTTACCGTCGAACCCCAGACGGCCCGAAATGGCCAGGCGAGGCCGACCGCTAATTATGGATTATTTAATCGACTAATAATTATGAATAATCTTTATTGCTTTACATAACGACGTTACAAATATCTAATAGCAAATTTCAATAGGAACATAAAACAGGTCTTTTTTAGACGATCGGTGTGACAGTTTCGGAGTAATCGTTTTTTTTCTGAAACGCCATCTTTTTTTTGAGACTCGCGAATTTCTTACATTAAAATTCAAACCGCGGGCCGCGAGGGGTTAATTAGGTTATTATTGAGAAACTAACAAGATACCCCCATCGTATAAATGAAAAATATGTAATTTTAATACACCTATTTAAAATGTTACATTTTTCTTTCCAGAATACCTACATTGGAATCGTCGTCGTCCGTGAGCAGCGCGGCAAAGAAGACACAAGAGCCAAATATCGACTTCGAATTGGACGTCACCGTTCTAATTAACAGAGGAAAATGCGTATTGCATACTAAAGACCCACTAAAAGATGAAGAAATTAAAATGTGAGTTTAGAATATTAATCTAAAGACTGCGCGCGGATGTGTCATTAAAATCAACCCCTATTTTAACTACCCATATTTGCTGTTATTCGAGAGGTAATTAGCCTCTCAGTGGCTCTTACCAACAAGGGTTTGACAGTATCCTCTAAACCCCCAGTACAGTTTGTGCGGGATGGCTCTAAAGGCAAAAAACATCTCACTGCAAAACCTTTCTCAATAATCGAGAAAGCTTCAGATTGGATTTTGGAGGTTGATTCGGTCTCTAAGCAGTATAAATTCCCTGAAAGTCTCGGATTCACAGCCCTCCATCCAGATATAACTCTTTACTCTCTATCTCGGAAGGTGACCCATATTGTAGAATTAACTGTTCCATGGGAATCAAATATCCCAAAAGACCACGAGTACAAATTAAATAAATACCATGATCTCGCAAATGCCATCACCCGGAACGGCTTCACTGTTCACCTTCACGCGGTGGAAGTTGGCGCTCGTGGCCTGCTAGCTAAATCTCTATTTCACCTCTTTAAAGATCTTGGTTTCCTAGAAAAATGATCTAAAACCGCGATTTGCGCATCTCAAATACTATGGCTTCGAAAGGGGAGTGAATGGGTGGTAAGGTGAACGCTCACATGTGACAAGACAGCTGTCCTAAACCTACCACAGCCGGTCGTTAGTCCGGAATCCACTGCTCACCCCCCCCATAAGTGTAAAAATAGTATTATGATGGGCCTGACTTCGGTCGGTGAATTTCATGGCAGCTCCTTTTGTATTTTATTTATATTTGTTTTATACATAGTGTTTAAGACAGCATGGCATTCTTTTCAAGGGATAATCTGGGTGAAACAGTGTGTCTAGTTAAAAATCAACCCTTTGGCACTTAACCCGTTGAGTATGATACGACCAAATCTGGTTGTGAAACAATTATCCGTTGAGTATGATACGACCAGATCTGGTTCCGCGTTTTTTTCACTTCTTTGACGTTCTCATATTTATTCATAATTATCTAATTGTTTTACAAAATGATATTTCAATATTCTATATTCGAAATTTCAATGCAATCATTGTGCAGTTGTTCTTTTTATGATTGGTGTAGTAGTTTCGTAGTTATAGTACTTTAAGGTCGATGTCGCCGAAAATCCTGCAAGAGACAGATGCATCCATGAAAATACCTATTTACTCCAAGGGTTAAATATATTTTTTTGCTCATAGTATCTGAGACAGCATGACATTCCTTTTAGTGGGTAACTCTGTACGTGAAACTAAAAAGGAAAATAAAAAAATCTATCAGTAGATTTAGTTTAATCTCATTTATAAGTGAATATTATAAATCATATTTTTTGAGCAAAAATGGCAAAATTTAAAAAAAAATCTCAATTTTCTTGTTTAGCTTTACATTCAGTTACCCCTTAAAAGAAATGCCATATAGTTTACACTTCAGGGCCACCAACTGACCGAGAGGGAAAGTATTGTGAATGCGCAAAAAAAGAAATTAAACATGAAGATGGAAATATCCATTTTTAGACGATATCCCTGAGATGATAAGGACCATTTCCAGATTGAAGTCTGTCTGTGTTTGTGTGTATGTATTCCTCCACGATAGCGCCCAAACGCTTAATCCGTTCGAGCTGAAATTTGATATGCAAGCATTGTTTGGTCATGGCAAGAGATGAAAATATTGTGGTTTAAATCGTTTTACCCTAGTCACTAGTTTTGCACTAGTCATTTATTATCCTCGAAATATTGGACTTAGACACTTGAAATTTGGTACACAGATGCCTTGTTGAGCCAAAATCACATTGTGAAGCTTTCGTTGAGATATCTCATATACAAGCTTCACTAATAATATTAAAATTTTGACATATTTTAATTTAATATTAACGCCGAATCGCCCGAGGCTATTCGTGAAACAAACTGCGCGGTCTGAGGCGTCGCAGTGGGACTAAACCGGGTTCGGCTGCTGGCCAAGAGAGGGCTCTCGAATTTTTTAAATTAAATTTATATTCAAATGAAATCAGTCTTGGCTACTTGCCGGAAAAGTCTTGGGGTGACGCAACTGTTTTTTTTTCAAATAAACTAATTTTTGTGTTATACAGTCAACAGCGAATGCGCAAGGAGCGATCAGCTTCCGGCGGACTCTCTGAGCTTACTCAAGTGACAACGATAGCACCACCGAGTCCATCCGTCTCCCGGAAACATCATAAATCGGCGCACAGCACCTCGCATCACGCCCGGGCCCAAGCCGCTTTGGTAGATCTCACTATTTTCCATATTCCAGGATTGGATGTTAAGGTAAAAGTCATTGATACACTAAGAACATAAACAATATTACACTACTTTCGTATTCAATTCAGTTTTTCAATCAGAATCAAAAGACTTACACAGTTGGGGGCATTATTATCAGGATTTGAAGACACTTTTATTTACCATTTTAACATTAATAATAACGGAGTTATGAAGTATTCGATTTTCAGATTATAAAATTTTTAATTCTAAATCTGCTGAAGATGTGGAAAAGTGACGTAGGCAATAGTTGTAGGCAATGGGCTCGATTTGTGTTTATTCGTGAACTAATATCGGAACATAGTTCATGCAAACGAAACAGAGCATTGCGTTAGAGCTAAATGTTAAATGAACGATTCTATCTTTTCCCGCACAAAAAGTACCTGCCGAACATGAAACCATCTGAATTAATTTGAAAAGATTTGGTCGGGTGTTAGATTATGCCGCTTTTTGTTCGATTGGTAGTTTGATGTTGAAAAAGGGAGAAGCGTTAATTTTATATTCCATTCTAACTTATTGACCTGTCTCGCTGGCATGAACTAATTCCGATTTTAGTTTACGAAGAAACACAATCGGGCCCAACATCCTCAGAATTCTAAGTAACATTTTTTTACTAGGGCCAGTATTAACGAATATGTTTTTTTTTAATTCTTAAGGTTGCCATTTTGATACAATACACATAGACAGACATTTTCCGGAAATAACCAGTGATCCAGTGTGAGCTCTATTTCTAAATTTTGCTCCAAATAAAAACTTTTCATTATTTACATACTTCGTGTAACTTAATTTTGTATTTTTTGGTAAGTAAAATTACCTTAGGGATTGGAAACCTGTCCTGTCAGTGACAAGTGAGTCGAACCAACATCTTCAGCAGTCTCAGCGTAGCCTATGTGTGTGAAAGAGATAGTTACATTATTTATAATAAGCGCTGACTACCAAATTAAAATATGCGTTACATTATATAAAATATGGAGCCTTAACCGCTGGGTGCCAAAAAGGCCGTTCGCCTTTTGTGCTAGTTGACAGATCCGCAATTAGCCATTTCTACTAGCCTCCACATATATATTATATAAATACATGACTAACAAGATTAATTATTAGGTAACAAGAGAGAATTCGTATAAAAACGATATTGTTAGAATTTATATACAAAATTTACCAAAAAAGGTGCAGTGCCATTTTTGCGCGCGAAAGCTGACTTCCGAAAGGTTTAACATTGCTATATTAATACTGAAATACATACATTTATTGTAAAAATGAATTAATTTTTAGGTCCATTACGAATCGAAAACGGTGCACGAAGAAGGAACATCTCCGCAAGGATATGTCAGTCCTACGCTCTCGCGCAAAACGGGCATCAAAAAGGCATCTCTTTTCGCTTGGATGACTTTGCAAAGTATACCCGAGGAGACGATTATAAGCCCTCATATACTTGAGTTTCTTGAGCAAACTTTGGAACCGATACCTACCAAGACTTTATTTTCATCTACTGCAAGTAAGAGCTTGTTTTTTAATTTTATTTGTGGATGTTCTGTTTAGACGTTGCTAAATGTCAGTTTCACATGCATTATTCGTTCACAGTATCATATTAGGGATCGTCCATCAATCACGTGAGGTTCAAAAGGGGGGGAGGGGGTTCCGAAAAAATCACGAAATATCACAAGTAGAGGGGGGGTGTAGTGAGATATCACAAGTATATATTTTTTTGTTGAATGCGCTATTTACAAACCTAAAAACGGCGCATGGCCTTGACTCGCTGTTGCCAGGCAACGATTTTCCCACGCGCTGCGACAACCACCCGACTCGGCTTGCCAGTCGTCAATAAGTCTGTGATTTTGGTGCCGAATATACATATGTATAAATCGTTGTCGGGTATGTTTTGCCTTAAAACAATGCAACGAAAATGATGATGCTGAGAGGCTTCATGAAACCGAAGTTGATCTTAAACAAAGCACAATGCCAACAGCCGACTTGCAAGATGATTCTTCTTCTTTTCCGTCGTTCCCTCATTACTGAGGATCGTGGTCACTAGACAACAGTTTGCCTATGAGGCTCCTCCACTTCGACCTGTCTTCTGCATGGCGGGTCGCAGATTGTATTGACCCTTTTGTAACTTCTTTGATGAGGTCGTTCCATCTGGCCGGTGATCTGCCTCTGCTTCTTCTTCCCTCCACTTGACCCCTGGAAAGCATTTTCTCTAGATTCTTTGGGTTTCTCCTGGCAACATGACCGAAGAACTGCAGGACCCTTCTCATGCATACGGTGGAGAGCCTCACTTGGATGCCGAGTTCTTCCAGGACAGATTTGTTGGTGCGGCGTGCTGTCCATGGGATTCCTAGCATTTTACGCCAACACCACATCTCCAGTGCATCGATTTTGGTGCATATACGAGCCTTCAGGGTCCATGTCTCCGATGCATAGAGAAAGATCGAGAAAACCAGAGCTCGAACCAGCCTGACCTTAGTCTGCTTACTTATACCCCGATTCTTCCACAGCCTTTCTAGCTTGCTCATGGCCGATCTTGCCATCTGGCTTCTGCGTGAGACCTCCTTTTCGCAGTTTCCGTCGTTGCATATCATGGAGCCCAGATAAACAAAGTCTTCCACAGCTTGAAGGTCACTCAGCGCGTTGGTGCGTTGCATGGTTCCAGCCCGGTCCACAAACATGAGTTTGGTCTTGCTGCGGTTCATGTGCAGTCCATACTCCTTGCTTTCCTTCTCCACCCTGCGTAATAGGGTCGCCAACTCATTTTCATCGGCACCTATGATGGTCGTGTCGTCGGCGAATCTTAAATTATTATTGATTCTGAGACCTCCAATGCGAATTCCACCCTCCCATTCGTCTAGGACTTTTCTCATTATGTGTTCGCCGATGATTATCCACTTGTTAATGTGGAAGAAAGTCTCGTTAATCCGTGGCCCGAGGACAATCTCCATTAAATATATTCATGTACCAGTACATTATATGATTTTTACATGATTACACTTTTCTTTATTATTTTTATGCCAGTCAGAAACAACCTGCAACCTTAATGTCTGTCTGGATTATTGTTTATACCTGTATTTAAAGATAATACTCTGAAAATTTTAAAGATACTTTGTACCAAAATAATACACATGATTTTGGGTAGGGGGGGGGGGGGGTTTCTCTAAAACCTCACCACGTATCACCAGAGGGGAGGGGGGTTTAAAAAGTTGTTAAAAAAGATCACGTGATTAATGGACGTCCCCTTACGTGTTTAGAGACTACTGATGCAGTGGTGTGGCTAAAGTGACTTTTTGGAATAGTAAGGGGTATACGGTTTTAGCACAGCGTAAATAAACCTACTACCATTGATTATATAGGGTATTAGATTGCTCAGTGACATACTACGTTTTGGTAGCTAGAATTTTAATACGAAATCCAACGTGTAGATGGCATTCATAGTTACAAACATTGATTAATATTCTCTTATGTTAAGTAGCCCAATAGATGACGTTCTGAACTCGGCGGCGTTAGTGTATACTGTTTCAAAATAAAATAATAATATAATAATAAAGGAATTTTTAAATCATAGCTCTTATCATTTTGATAATATTTACATCAAGATGTTAATTTTCAATTTGGTGTACAGGTTTCAATACATAATCATTATGTGCTTTATTTTTTAAATAGACTAATGGATGGCATTCTAATATTTCTTTATTATTTCTGATATGTAATCAGCCTATATAAAAATACGATAGATGGCACTAATAATTGAATGATATTATTGTTGTCATTAGTTAAATTTTGGGCTTTTATAATCAATCAGTCATTTATAATGAAACATTCACCATCAATGTTATTATAGATGGCCGATTAATTGGCTATTGGTTTCTCCGTACCATGCTATAAGCGCCACCTGCATGTCTCCGGCGTAGAAGGGTTGCCACATTGGGAGCTAATGGGCCCTGTTGGAGTTGGGCACGAAAACCCATTCGTTCAGGTTCGGTCACACTCACGGGTCAACACCCATCCGGCAACCTCCATGCAAAAGGGAGAGCCAGGGTAGGACACTGGCCTGCGGGCCAGTCTCCCCTAGGAGTCAACCTTCAGGCGCTCCTGGACGGCGCACCGTTCGACGTCAGCCAATCGATTGTGCACTCCGACTAACAGCCGGGGGGTCTGGGAAAAGTAATGTTTCCTATATAGCAGGGGTGGTTGTTAACCTTATGGCAACTGCTCTTAAAACGACCATTCGGCCATCCGATCCCGGGTGAATAAGCCGGGTAAAGGATGCCGTGGTCCGCGATAGATTCGGTTGACACCGTATCAATGCTTCATAAGGGAGAGGTCTGCGCAAATGACCTCGATCCTGTTACCATTCAGGAGGTAGGAGGTATCCTGAAGGTTAATTCCAGACGGACATATCCTTACAAACTGGTAGTCAGGGGCGAGCATGCCTCTGCGTACCTTTCCCGGTGCCTCGCCGTAAGGCGTTGGCCTCTGACGGGCAGGTGGCGTAGCTAGACTGTGGATAGTTTATCATCCCAAGTCTTCTGCACTCACCTCACAGGAGACAAAACGATAAATTTCGTTAAAACATCCTGAGGTGGCAGGTTCGCCTGTTGTAGTTGACAACTCTTGTTGTTACGGCATTGAGCAATCTATTATTAGTGAATTATTTTTATTTATTTTTTCTACTTTTAGTGCTACTTATTTAATCCGGTCTGTTTCGATTATTTCTTATTTTATCTTTTTTTTATGTCATTTCAGGCCATTCAATGAATATTACGATTTTTTAATATCAAAAGATTGATAGTATTTTGTTTTTTATGATTTAATTTTATTGTATACTGTCTCCAGTCCCCAGATTTCACTGTATGTTAATTTTCCTTTTTGTTGCAGTGGCGGATGCAAACGATAAAGATAAGAGCGAGCAAATGGATGCGGTCTCTTATGGCCAATATGTCTACGCCTCGTTCCCGGTGGATGTCATTGTTTATTTCCACATGCAGCCATCAACATTCCGATTTTCCTGTTTACCAGTGTCAAGAGTCGAATGTATGCTGCAGTTGCCTTCACTGGGAATCGTATTTAGCTCCAAGCGAGCTCAACAAGAGTAAGTAAAAGAAGTCCCCTTAGGAAATTTTCCACTTTAACTATGAACTAGCTTAAAGCCGTCGAGTTCGACGGTTACTTTATTGAACGTAATGTTTCGAAAATAAACGGAACAACACTTATTATTTATGTACAAATATTATTTGTTTGGATTAATTTGATCTCTCAATTTGGCGGTTACAGGAAAAACACTTTTCAAATAAATATATAGATAATTCACGAACAGAGGGGGATTGGTAGAGTGGGGGAAGTGCTGATTGACGCATCCTACCAGTTATGGCAGAATTTCTCTGTCCTCCCGGCTGGTTACGGATCCAACGTTGCTTACGCGGCCTCTACCTGTTGTTGGTTCAGCAGTAATTCGGTTTGAATTTATCGCAGACCATGGCGTCCTTCGCCCGGCCATTGGTCATTTTAAGAGTGGCTGACATTAGATCGGCATCCACCCCCGCTGCTTAGGAAACCGTATATCGTTCCCGGGCTCCCCCAGCTATTTGCCGGAGTGCACAGTCGATTGGCTGACACCGCACGGTGCGCAAACCTCCCAGTAGCGCCCTAAGATGATCCCCCAGGGGAAGTGATCCACCAGCCGCATCCTGGGAAACTGATCCACCACCAGCCTGAGAAACAGAGTCCTTGCCGGGTTAGACTCTCTTCGAGGAGGCTACTGGATAGAAGCTGAACCGTAAGTTTAGCCGACCATGACAACGAGACAGGTCTTAACGGCTTAACTGCACAAAAACCATTAGCTACCCAGTTAGCATAATAGGACAGTTGGGCGGTGTCGACCACAATGGGCAAACCCGTCACCCCAGGCTGGTATAACGATATGTGATTGTTCTTTCAGCCGTGGGATGAGCGTAGAAAATGTAGACAACGACAATCCACTATCTAGCTCTGTCAACTAGCCCGCAAGAAACCAATTCTTTACCGCCCGGTACTGGATAGTTAACCCAGCGGGCAGACCAAGCGCCCTCGCTACCAGTTACGGCTATATTTCTCTGACCTTTCGACTGGTTACTGGTTCGAAGTCGCTTGCGTGATCCTCTCCCTAGTGTAGCGGTGATCGGTATCTACTGAATCTATCGCAGACCATGGCATCCTTTGCCCGGCTTTCACCCGGTATCTGGTAGGCGATTGGTCTTACAAGGGCGGTTGCCACTAGGTAAACAACCGCCCCTGATCTATAGAAAACAAAGCCGTTTCCAGACACCCCCCATCAGTCGGAATGCACAGTCGATTGGCTGACGCTGCGTGGTGCGCAGACCGTCCAGGAGCGCCTGAAGAGCGATTCCTAGGGAAACTGGCCCGCAGGCCAGGGTTCTACCCGGGCTCAAACTTCTGCTTGGAGGCTGCCGAATAGGTGTTGACCCGTGAATTTGGCCGACCCTCACGCATGGGTCTTAGTGGCCTAACTACAATAGGCCCCATTAGCTTCCAGCGTAGTAGGACAGTGATTATTCATAATTTTATATACTGTAGCTGGGTTGTTCACATTTCTGATTTTGCACCCCCACAGCCTGCGCCCCTTTATATCCTGCCAGCCTCTGACAAGTCAAATTTACCCTCCATAAATTTTAGCCCTCAAACCTCTCTCCTCCCAACCCCTCACATCTCTTCATTACGAAGCACTAAGTTTATTTACTGTCATATGTATATATGTGTAAGAAAGTATATAAACGAAACATTTATAATTTTGTAAATTACGTTTATATTTAAAGAAGAATCATGCGTATAAATCATATGCGTCCAGATATAACTCTTCACTCTCTATCTCGGAAGATGGCCCTTATCGTAGAATTAACTGTTCCATGGGAATCAAATATCCCAAAAGACCACTAGTACAAATTAAATAAATACCATGATCTTGCAAATGCCGTCACCCGGAACGGCTTCACTGTTCATCTTCACGCTGTGGAAGTTGGCGCTCGTGGCCTGCCAGCTAGATCTCTGTTTCACCTTTTTAATAAAGATCTTGGTCTCTCCAGGAAAATAATCAACTCCTTCTTAGAAAAATTATCTAAAACCGTAATTTCCGCATCTCAAATTCTATGGCTTCAAAGGGGGAGTGAATGGGTGGTACGGTGACGCTCACATGTGGCAAGACAGCTGTCTGAAACCTACCACAGCCGGTCGTTAGTCCGGAATCCACTGCTCACCCCCCAGAAGTGTAAAAAAATTTTCTTTGCTGCATGGTATATGTTTAGTATAAATATCTATATGTTTTACTGATTGTTTTTCACAATTTAAAAATAAAATATATTCCTTATTTTTTTGTCAGTGAAATCAATCCAGGCGTGGCAATGGCGGGATTAAGTGTGACGGGTTGCCTGGCAGATTTCTCAGTATACATTTTCCATCCTTACGGTGGCAAAAAGAGCGGGCTGAAAGAGGCACAATGGTCGCCACTTTCCGACAGCGAGAGAAAGGATGCACTCAGTATCAACGTGGAGTTTGTAAAGTTCCACCTGTCCAGATCCAGGAAGGTGGATTATCAACCAGACCAGGAACAGTCAACGGCTATGGTACACTTTTCAAGTAAGTATTTACAAAATTCACTAAGGAACAAAATCAATTAAAATCTATGGGAATCTAAGGAATCAGTTACTATTTAACCCGTTGAGTATGAGTCAACCAAATCTGGTCGCGAAACAATTATCCGTTGAGTACGAGTTGACCAAATCTGGTCGCGCGTTTTTTTCACTTCTTTGACGTTCTCATATTTATTCATAATTATCTAATTGTTTTACAAAATGATATTTCAATATTCTATATTCGAAATTTCAATGCAATCATTGTGCAGTTGTTCTTTTTATGATTGGTGTAGTAGTTTCGTAGTTATAGTACTTTAAGTCGATGTCGCCGAAAATCCTGCAAAAGAGAAAATACCCATTTACTCCAAGGGTTAATGCCAAACTGTACTGAAATAGAGTGGAAGTGGAGCAATGGAGCGATCTATGATTTTTTTGAGTTCTTAACTTTTCGTAAGCCAGCGTTCGCGCACAAAAATGGCGCCACACCTCTTTTGTTCGAGTTCGTATATATATATACCAATATGTTTCTTTTTTTAAATTCTCTCTTATTACCTAATAATTAATCTTGTTAGTTGTCTTTTTATAATATACAGTAAAACCCGCTTATATCGAACCCGCATATAACAAAATTCCCGCTTATATGGAACATTTTTTGCAGTCCCTTGAATTTTCCTATGCTGAGAGTACTAATTTTCCCGCATATATCGAACCTGCTTATTTCGAACCAAATTTTCGGTCCCTTGGTCTAAATTTTACCCAGATATATCAAAGATCTTGGAAAAATGCCACAACATTCAGAATTTTTTGAAATGTGTTGGATAAAAACAAGAGAAAAGACAATGATTACAGGAAATTTCACATTTATAAATGATTTTATTTATTTATTTATTTATTTATTTATTTATTTATTTGTAACGAAACAGATAGTAGGTGGTACATTTCATTAATAACATAGTGCCTTACATAATATGCTCTAACCTACTATCCTATAATATTGTTACAATGCATCCGTTAATAAGGCTCTAATCTAGATATTATATGTATATATACATATACATATACATGCATATACATATACATGTATACATACACACATACACATACATATACACATACATACATAAATATATACACACATATCCACATATACATATACATACACACACATACACATATACATATACACACACATACATATCTACATATATTTTTATTTTTCCATATTATATATATTTTTATTTTTACATTACACTAATGTTTTAGAGTGTATGGATTTTTTGATGTTCGCAAAGGTATCATTGAATATGTCGTTTCCTTGGCAGTTCATATCGAACGCGCGACACATCCTACTTATAGGTTTATTATAGGATAAATTATTTGCATGTAATAGGTTGGCAAATGTGTTATTATTTCTGGAATGCCTCTGGGGAACGCGGATTGGAATTTTTGATAAACATGTTTTTATAGAATGTTCAAGTAAATAAATAAATAAGCTTGACTAGATATCATTAACGAGCAAGGGCGGTCCCAGGGGGGGGGGGGGGGTCAAGGGGGTCATGACCCCCCCAAAATCTTAAATATATATGGCTTATAATAATAATAATAATATAAAAGTTGGCTCCGAGCATCCATGGGAGTAGAACGCCTTGTCGGTCTAGCTCTCCTGAACATTCACAGGGACATTGATGTTGATGTGGATGCTGTGATTACAAGATATTCAAAGGGTTCAAAGACCAAATTAGAGTTTGTATTGTAATTCTTGTCTTTATTTTACATATTAAATAATTAATTTACTATTTAATGTTTCAATTAATTTTAACTTGAAGGATTAAAAACCTGATAAGCAATTCAATATTGATCAATCTGAGTTTTTAGGTTAGGACTTGGTATTGGTCCGATCAAAAAACTTTAAGTCCATAACGACGACCCCCCCCAAAATGTAAGGCTAGGACCGCCCTTGTTAACGAGTTCACTTGGACACAACAGCAATTGAGTAATGTACTCATCACTTCTTGAAAAAGTCATCAAGGGTTGATTGCTTAAGGTGTTGGGTAGCTGCATAGATGGTCAGATCCTCTACTTTGTCCAGCATCATATCTCGTAAATTTGCAAGTTCAAAATGATATCAGTTGCAAACAAGAAATATATCTGAAAATATGTTTGTATTTGATTATATTAATTATTGAAAACGCATTTCAACCATAATATTAGTGTCCTTTATTGAGAGACTGTGAGGCTAGTAGTGGAAAGACAATAATTTCCAAGATCTTTGATTTTACTCATTTTCTGGCCTTTACAAACAAAAATAGACGTTTCCCGCTTATATCGAATTTTTACTCCGACCCCCCAAAATTTGATATAAGCGGGTTTTACTGTTTATGGAGACCAGCCGAAATGGCTACCTGTGGATCTACTAACCCAAAAGGCCGATCGGCCTTTTTGGCACCCCAGCGGTCACATACACAACTTTTGATGATAAGGCGCATATTCCAGCTAATCAATTCAATATTCATCTTTTGGCTTACTTACTTTCAGCAATCGTGGATATCGGATCTGCCTCGTTTAAATACGACATGCGAAGACTAACGGAAATTTTAGCATTCCCAAAAGCTTGGTACAGAAGGAGTATTGTACGGCGCCTTTTCCTCGGTGACTTGAGCCTGAGCGCTCCATCTGATACTGATTCAAGGTTGGTTACTATTTCATCAATTTGTTTGTTTGGTTTTGTATGCTGTAGACTGATTTATTTCAATTTTGACACATTATTATATTTTGAACCAATTTTGAAAATCATTAAATATATTTTTATTTTCAGTACACCAACACCTCAACCTACTGTAACACAAAAAGACAGAAATAAAACATCTTTTGATTCCGCGCGCTATAAAGGTATTTCAGATTTTTTAAAATTATTATTATTTATTATATTATTGTTATTTATCTAACTTTGCTGATATGTCCAGATCAGATTTTGTAAAGGTAGTCATAAACAATATTAACAAGTTTTTAGGTAGAAATCAAGTCTGTTTCTAAATTGATTGACAGAGCTTGCAATCTTAGTCACTTCAAATGGTAATTTATTCCACATGTCCACTGTATTTTGCAGAACGTTCTTAAAAGGACTAGATTTATATTTTGCACGGTTGTGTATAAAACTCTGACTAAGATTTTTATTGACGTTGAATTCGTAATCTTTAGCCCAGGTACGTCCTCATAATTTGTAAGGATTTCATTTGTCTTAATCAGGTCCCTTCCTTATCTTTTTTGTTTGAGAGTAATCAGTTCAAATAATTCCAAGCGGACTTCCTAATTCCTATTGTTCAAGTCCACTGGCATTTTGGTTGCCCTTCTCTGCACCTTTTCCAGGATATCTACGACTGCATTAAGTAGCGATTACAGAGCTGATAGCCATACTCAGGAATAAGTCTCGCCTTGTAAATCTTTATAAACACCTCTATTGAGAGATGTTGGAAAGCCTTCCTTATCAGATAGAGAGTTGACTCTTTCAGCGATTGCAACTATGTGTTTTTTCTATTTGAGGTCACCACTAATTGATTGATTAACTGCTTCTAACTGGGCGTTAGCAATCATTGCCAATATAATCCTTGATTCAGTTATTTTATTCCCTCTTATATGGCATGCTTTTATTTTCTTGATAACATAGTTTTCTTTCACAGTATCGTTTATCATGCCAGATAACAGTAATGCCTTTTGTAATGCCTTATGGTTTTTAATTACAGACAGCGATGTAAATACAAGCATGGAGACCCCGCCGAGTCCGTCAGAGCCGCAAAGCGCCGCTTGGGAAACGATTGTTATGTTTGCCGTTAATTTTACAAAATTGAACGTTCACATGAACATGGGCAACGTCATGGGAAACGTTTCGTAAGTATAGATTCGATTTTTTTTAAACAGTTGGCTAGGATTTGCAAACCGTAATAGGATTATATATCATTTTAGATGGCTCAACTCCATAGCACGATTTGGCAACCCTTTTGAAACGGTGAAATGAAGGTGGCACTAATAGCATTGACAGCCAACTGATAGCAATTTATTTGGCCATCTATAATAACATTATAATAATGAATGTTTTTTTTTTATAAGACTGATTGATTATAAAAACCCAATAATTAAACCAAGGATAACGATAGTAACATTCAATTATTAGTGCTATCTACCACATTTTTATATAGGCTGATTACATGACAGAAATAATACGGAGAGATTGAATGCCATATATTAAAATACGTAATTATTACATGAAAATTAAACCTGTATACCAAATTAAAAAAATAAATCTTTATGTAAATAATATTAAAAAACAGCTATGATTTAGAAATTTCTTCGTATTATATTATTATTTTATACCATATAGACTTGTTTAGAGCGCCATCTACAGTTATACCACGCTATACCACGAAAGTTATACCACGAAGGCCATACTGTTATACCACGAAAGTTGCCATATTAATAGAAGATTAATCAATTTTTAGAAGTATGAGTGCCATCTACACCTTGCGATTTGTAGTAAAATCCTGGTTGCCAAATTGTAGTATATCATTGAGCAATCTAATACACTATTTAGTCAACGATACCACCTTTCAGTTACTAAAAGGAGACAATAAAAAAGCTACTAAGATGCTGAAACCTTACAGATCTGCTTAGCCCTATTGTTGTATTTCAGATGGTTGAGCCGCGATTTCCACTGCATGGGTCGCTTAAATATTGGCAGCACTGGCCATCGGAACATGTATGTGAGTGTCGGTCTTGGAAGCTCATCGCTGGAAGCCAAAGGAGGCATAGTCGGCGGCACTATTTCACTGTCAACCATTGACACTTACGGTAAGAGAATGTAGTATTATGTCAAAGTACACAGTAAGCCTATAAAATGATTTACAAGTTCTCGTAGACTTCCATAAAAGTTTTTGGCTGGAGCTCGAGACGTCTCATGCAAAGAGATTGTGACAGTAACAACTGGGGGTGTCAAACGAAACGGGCGAACCTGTCACCCAAGGGAGTTATAACAGCATCAAGTCGTTCTGTCTCCCATGGAGTGAATGAGCGGACCTAACGGACAAAGGCACTGGGAAGTTAAAGATGCGGGCCAACCTCACTCCCTCACTACCAGATTTGGTCGGATTTCTCCGTCCTCTAGTCTGGTTGCGGATTCGCAACATGTATAGCAACAGTATGGATTATACTGTTGGTCGTTAATGCCAGAATAACTGGACCACAGTTAGGGACTTTCGCAATCCCCTTTAATGCAAGCCCCCAATACAATTTGCCCTCCAAAACTCCAATACGGTTTGTGCTGGATGTCTCAAAAGCCAAGAAACATTTGATTCCAAAACCGTTCTCAATAATCAAGACAGCTTCAGACTGGATTCTTGAGGTTGATTCGATCTCTAAGCAGTATTATTTTCCTGAAGGTCTTGTATGCACAGTACTCCGTCCAGATATGACCCTTTATATTGGAAGATGGACTTTATTTTAGAATTAACAGTTCCTTGGGAACCAATTATACCCTAAGACCACCGGTACAAACTAAATAAATACCATGATCTTGCAAATGTTGTCACCTAGAACGGCTTCACTGTTCACCTTCACATGGTGGAAATTGGCGCTTGTGGCCTGTCAGCCTAATCTCTGTTTCATCTCTTTAACCCGTCGGACGCCGACTCTACCTATAGGCACTTTGCATCGTTTGACAAATCCGCGCGTAAACGTTTCGGCCGGCCCCCATATATATTATACAGATATATAATATACATGACTAACAAGATTAATTACTAGGTAACAAAGGGGAATTGTTCCCTATGAGATATATTCTTGAGTATGGTTATCAGCTCTGGAAGCCCTACTTATGCAAAGATGTAGATGTCCTGGAAAGGGTGCAGCGAAGGGCAACCATAATGAATTACGAAGATTGCTTGAAATTACTTGGAATTACTACTCTCAAACAGAGAAGACAAAGAGGGGGCCTAATTGAGACATATACAATTCTAACACATTATTACGATGCACCTAGATTGAAGAATATTTACAAATTCAACGTCAACACAAATCTTCGAGGTCGCAATAAAAAAATCAACCATACAAAATTTAAATCTAATCCTCTTAACCCCTCAGGCCCCGATTGGCCGATATCGGCCACAAAACGATTCAGCGTGATGGCCCCGTTTTAATTTTATTTTAATTTAATGTGTTTTATTTTATTATGTTTTATTATGGTAATATGTTTCATTTTAATTATGGGTACAGTGGTTTGGCAGTAATTAATGTTTTGGTGAGACAGTGTCGTAATTAAATTTATTTACTAACTTTTAGTAACATTTTTTGGGACAGCAACTTGTCAATCGGCTGAGGGGCCGAGGCCTGAAGGGTTAAGAACGTTCTGCAAAATACACTGGCGGACATGTGGTATTAACTACCATTTGAAGTGATTAGTGCAAGCGCTGTCGATCAATTTAAAAACAGATTCGAAGTGTAGGTACCTAAAATATTGTTATTATTGTTTAACTTTACAAGATCTGATCGGGACGTATCAGCAAAGCTGCCTGTCCAGAATAAATAATAGTATGAAATAATTCATGGAAAAACGATACTGTTAGTATTTATTCATAAAATCGACCGAAAAGTTGCAGTGCAGTTTCTTGCGCGCGAAGGCTGGCTTCCGAGCTGTTAAAAATCTTGGTCTCTAGGAAAATAATAAACTCCTTCCTAGGAAGAAAATCTAAAACCGCAATGTTTACATCTTAGATTTCATGGCTTCGAAGGGAGAGTGATTGGGTAGTAAGGTAAAAAGACAGCTGTCCTAAACTTGACCCGTGCTGTTTCTCGCTGATTACTTTGTTTTCAATAAAAATGCCCTCAATTCGCAGGTACCGATGGCGATGACGAACCGATAGTGGGATTTTGCTTGTCGCCCATCCTATATATAGAACAGTAATAGTAAATATTGCAATTAACTCTTCCATTAACTCTTCTACTTTTAGTGCATATAATGGAGGAGCCAGGAGAAGCTCCGGCGCATCGGTGTGGGGTAGGAGCTCGAGCCCTGGAATTGAGGTTGGACTACATGGGTAGCGGAGTGCTCATGGCTCGAGTCTCATCTTTCTCGGCCGCTTTGCGCGACCAATGGCATCGCGATGGCGAAAGGCGATCCGGTGGGCAGCAGCCAAAACATGACAGGTAGAGTCCAACCAACGAAACCCTTTGACAATGTCACATCTATTATAATCCTATATAATAAGCAGGGTGAGTGCTTTCTTTTGTAGAGCAAAACTCAATTATCCTTGTACGTATCGTAAAAACAAGGTGAAATTGAATGCGGACTATCAAAACGATGGCACCTATCTTTAATTCATTATTATTTTTAACATAATTACCCGTCTATTGTCATACTAATTTTGTGTCATTTTCGTTCTAACATAATGACGCGCGCGGGTGCTTGGAAGAGATAAATATATTCTGTTTTATCTGGATTATTAACATTGCCAGTTCACATTTTCATTGTTTAAAATGTTTGTTATCTTCGCCAGCTGGCAGCATTCGGCGACATTCTAAATATGAAAATAAACTTTACTGTTCGGATATGTTCTCTTTATAACTCAATGAGGTATGTAGGTGTATGATACGCCACTGCGCTGCGCATGCCGCTGTGTTGCAGACTTTGTCAACGTTGCCGACTTATATGAAATCTCTTTAGAGAGTCATCCGCCCGTCACAGGTTGGTACATTGGCAGAGATTAACACATAGTTAGTTAGTTAGTTTTCCTGGGCTATTTCCTGCACTTGGCCTCTTGATTGGGCCGTTGTGCGTGGCTCATGTTTCTATTTATTTTACTCCAGCCAACCCAGGCTGTCCCAGAGGGTTAGCAGCCTGTTTGGGTTGCTACAGGCCTCCGGGACAGATGCTGGAGATTGTAGCATTCTTGCCCGTTGGGCACATGCTGTGGCGTTTCTTCTTCCTCCATGCATCCTCTGCATAGAGGGCTGCCTGTCACACCTATGGTAAACAGGTGTTTGTTTAGAGGACAGTGGCCTGTCATAGTACCTATGACTTTACGGATTTTGTCCCTTTTTAATCTGGTGAGGTTGCGGGCAAGTTTTTTAGACGCTTCCGGAACCGCATTCTTTGTTTGCCTGCATCCTGCGTTTTTTTTCCATTTTTAAGGTGGGCTTCGTCGGTGTTGCTGCGTAGCCATGTTTTAATTTGGGCCTGGGGTATGGGCATCAAGGGTTCCGGTCCATATACTATTTCCTTTGATCCCCTTTTGGCCAGTTCGTCTGCCACGTCGTTGCCCAGTGAGTCGCTGTGCCCTTTAATCCATTGCAGGGTCACTGTGGTGTCTTTCCAAGGTGTGGGGGCTTCCAAGATGTGGGGCCTTCCCACGCGTGGCCTACATACAGACTCAACCCTTCAGGTTGTAAGGCTAAAGGTGACGTCGTGCGGCGTTGTCGAAATCCTCGTTTTTAACGTCGCTCGGGTCGTGTTTAATCCGCTGTAGGTAGTATTTCCAGGATATGCACTCGAGGTTTGTATTGTTAATAAAAAAGATAATAATAATTTTTACGTTTTAAAAAGCTTCTAAGCCATTAAAGTTTTATTTCCTATAAAATGTAGTCTATTGCACTATTTACGAATTTACAGTAATTGCGTTTATGCTTCAAAGCACGTACTAATAGTTCTACTTTAAATATGATCTCCGATATGATCTCCGACAAAGCACTGTTACAATATGATCTGCCCGGCACTTAAGTGTGATCTGCCCGGCACTTAAATGTGATCTGCCCGCAAGGCACTGTTAAATGATCTGCCCAAGGCACGCTCAAAATGATCTGCCCGATATCGGCGGGTAACCGACCTTATATAGGTATGACCGCTGCGGCCGGCCCAGTGGTGGGGCGGGTTGCACCCCGCCTCGCCCGCGGGCGCCGACCGACGCGTTGTTATATGTCGTTTCCGTAAAGCTAATGTACTATAATATTGTATACTATTTTACTAAGTTAAGAGTGTACATACGGCCTTAAACTCTAACTTATATTAACTTATGATTATTATATACATTTTAATAATCATATACTATTGCTATGTCCTATTTTAGGTTGAATTTAAATATTTTCACCATTTATTGGCCGATTTGGCTCGGACTTAGTCTAAAATTTAAATTAAATTATTCTAAACATTTAGATATTTTCATGGCAGCAATTTTGTGGATTTCTAGTGATCCAATATTTAAGCTGGCGCTTCCCAAAATATGAGTCATTCTTTGTACCTACCTGGCTAGCGGGGTGGGTCGATTTTACAATCGGCGACGGGTTGCTTAATCCTTTTGCCGGCGGTGTGTTTAGGGTGAGTTTTTATTACCCTTTTTAAATGCACGTGCTGGGATTTTTCCGACGTTTTCCTTTGTTCGCGAGCGAAGGTTATTTTCGGGTTGACGTGTAATTTCGAAATTTTAGCGTTTGCTTGTAAATATTCCACTTTTAGTTTAACATCCATTAGCTCCCGCTTTTAGTGGAGCTAATCCGGGTATACCTATATTGTGTGCTAAGTGCACTTACTGCCATAAATAATATTTTTAGGTTGGGGAATTTGAAGTGCACGGAATTTTAGGCATGACGACACATTATTTGTTGTGATGTTTATCATCATCATGCCTGCCTGATATTTTATCTTTCTTCCCGCAACATGCCCCTCTCCGTGAGACAAGTGTTTCTCCTCACTCCTCTTCTTCGGGAGGTGAAATTGTTGTTCTCACTTCCTCTTGGTGGGGAGAATAGATAACTGCCACTTTATGTACTGGTCTTTTGTATGATTTTCCGCGACAGCAGATCGTTACTGAACGTACTTGCCTGTCGGGAGCGGTATGTACTTGCTCTATTCGCCCTCGGAGCCAAGTATTTCTGGGTAGGTCCGCGTCCACAAGGATGACTATGTCTCCTATCTGAACGGGTTTTACCGCGTCGTGCCATTTTGGTCTCTTCGCCCTGTCAATTTGATATTTTCGACAGTCACGAGTAATTTTTCGGATTGCTCCCCGGAGTTGCAATATCCAATAACGCTGTCGTAGTTCATTACAAACCCATTCACGTCCTTTGTGTCCGGCTTGCTCGTGCTGCCATCTCATTAATAACTGGGTGTAATGACTACGCGCGTCCAGTATTGCAGGTTGTTTTACCTCGGGGGCGACACCGGCTAAATTCTGTATGCGACCGCCTACTCGCAGGATCCTATTCGTATCCAGGTACGCATTTAGGTTTCTTATCCTGCTGTATTTTGGCAATTCTTTGTTAATTTCTAATAATGAGATTTCCTCGTTGAAATCTTGTTGCTGCGAAACCCGAATCAGGTAGAGGTCCGCGCAAGCAAGTTCTTGTGGGGTTAAATGTTTTGTTTTTTCGCCGCTGCGTTTGCAGCGTTGTACGAATCGAAATATCCATGCTACTGTACGACGTAACCGTTCTAGGCGTGAGAATCGTTTTGTCTCGATTAGGAAAATATTTTTTGTCGAGGTCATTACATATACCGGTCGACGTTCTTCGTCCTGACCGTATTCTGACGATGGAGATTCATCGTCCGCGGGCCAGTGGTCGCTATTTTCCAGTAGGAATTCCGGTCCGTTTATCCATTTTTTTATTTGGTCTTCACCCATTTTAGTCGCCGTGTCCCGAGTTGCGTTATCCGCGGGATTCAATTTTGTGGGTACCCAACGCCATTGGCATGGTGTGGTAACCTGGTCAATTTCGCCAAGTCGGTGAGCTACAAACACGTTAAATTCACGTGGGTCACGTCTTATCCACGATAGTACGGTCTTGCTATCTGACCATAACGTTGTGGAGGAAAATTCCCAGGTGTGCTGCGATTTTATCAGCTCAGCTAATTTGCTGGCCATTGTAGCGGCTTGCAGCTCTAGTCTCGGTAGCGACATGGGTTTCAGCGGCGCTACTTTGTTTTTGCCGGCTATAAAGGCCGTGCTCGCGGTGCCGTTTTCATTTTCATAACGTAAATACGCTACCGCGGCATATGCTCTTTCGCTCGCGTCCGCAAAAACATGCAATTGTATGTCACGGGCCAGTTTTCCTGTGTGCTGGTAGCTACGGTTTATAGTTACGAATTTTATTTTTCGCAACTCGGCCAACCAGACTTGCCACTTTTGACTGGCACCGTCGCTAATAATCTCGTCCCAGTCCGTCTTATCCAACCATATGGTTTGGAGTAAGATTTTCGCCTTTACTGTTAGTGGGCCCAAAATCCCGAGCGGATCAAAGGTGCTCATTATCACCGATAACGTTTGTCGCTTCGTCGGGGTTTTGCGACCACTCAGTAAGTCGGGATTAATTTTCTTGAGGTCCGTGTCGAATGAAAAGGTGTCGCGATGAGGCTCCCATATAAGTCCGAGAATCCTCTCACTCGCCTCGTCGGTACCGGCCAATTTTATTTTTGTTTGTGAACGTATATTATGTGGTACCTGCTCTAATATTTTTGGATCGTTACTCGTCCAGTTTACGATGTTAAAGCCACCTTCCTGGTGAATTTTCGTAACGGTCGCGATCATTTTTTGGGCGGTTTCTACAGTATCCGTTGAATCTAGATAATCGTCCATATAGTGTTTGTTCACTATGGCGTCGACCGCTTCGGGATATTTTTTCCTGAATCTCTCCGCGTTTGTATTTTTTACAAAGAGTGCGGAGCACGGAGATGAGGTAGACCCGAAAAGGACTACATCCATGGAGTACTCGGATGGTTCCTCTTCTTGTTTTAGGTCGCGCCATAGGAAACGTTGACTTTGGGTGTCTTTTTCTGATAAATGAATTTGTAAAAACATCTCCTTTATGTCGCCCGCGAATCCGTAACGTCCTTGTCGGAATTTGAATAGGATTCCAATCAGAGAATTTAATAAATCGGGTCCTGATAATAGCTGGTCGTTTAGGCTTGTTCCCCCGGCTTTCGCGGCGCAGTCAAAAACGAGTCGCATTTTTCCTGGTTTATTTGGATTTTCAACCGGGAAGTGTGGGAGATACCAAATACGATTTCCAGGGGTGCGTAATTCCTCTGGACTTAATTTATGGGCATACCCTTTTTTCAGGAAATCCTTTATTGTGTCGCAATATTGAGTGGCCAACGGCTGATTTTTGAGTAGTTTGTTTTCTATGGATTTCAACCGTTTTTTAGCCATCTCGTGACTGGCTGGCATCGTCACCTTGTCGCTTTTCCAAAGCAGTCCGGTACTCCAACGATTGCCTTCTAGCTTCGTTGTCTCGTGAAGAAGCGTCTCGGCCCGCGCGTTTGTAACGGCCTTATGGGCGCGTATGTGCGTTCCTACTTCCTCTACTTCGAAATACGACCGGATGATGTCGTCCATCCTTTGGTTTGAGCCCGCATTCCGTAAGTGGTTTACGGCGCGGCAAGTAGCCAAATCACCGCCCCCCCCTCCCCCTAATGTCCACCCAAGTCGGCAATAGGTCGCTATCGGAGCGTTCGGGGGACCGGCTTTTATCGTTCTGGGAATGATTAAGTCATAATGATCTATTCCTATTAGAATTTGCGGTGCTCCTTCAAAGTCGCAAAACGGTATGTCGGCTAAATGAGGCCATTTATTTAGCATAGATTTAGCACAGAATTTTTGTGCTGGTAAATCCAGCTGTTTTATGGTCCTGGCGTTACATAAATCATAATATTTTTTACCTTTCAGCGGTCGGATCTTACAGTCTATTCGCTGCGTTGTCGCGTTCGCAACTGACATGCCCGAGGCGCCTACTAAATTTAAGGGGCTAATTTCCCCGTGTACTCCTATTTTATCCGTTATGCTCTGATCTATTAATGTGATTGAAGATCCTTCATCGCATAACGCTAGCGCTTTTATAACGCCTTTCGGCCCCCGTAGTTCCACGGGCGCTACCCTTAGAATCATTTTTTCTGATCCGTCCCACGTATTAGCTACTGTATTAGGGGTATTTTGGTCGTCGTTTGAGGGCTGATTTTTTATCGCGGCATTATTTTTATGTAATAATTTGTGGTGAGGCCACTTACAACCTTCTATCCCACACGGCTCTTTTACGCTACATTGCGCTTGGCGGTGGTCTTTTCTAAAACACCGTGTGCATAATCGTTTTTCCTTAACCCATGTCCAACGTTGATTTATTGTCATTTTTCCTATTTCGCGGCATTTAGGGGTTAAATGATTGTTTCGCCCGCACTTTAGGCAGGCGTCTGTTGACTCCTGAGTGTCTGTAGCAAAAACTCTTTTTTTGCTCGGCATCTCGGATCGATTGTTTTTATACTTATTTTTTGAATAATCTTTTACGGGATCTTCTTGAGAGGCGGCGTCTATTATTGTCTCTAACCAGTTTCCGTAATCTAAAAGAGTAGGATGCGGTCCATGGCCGGCGGAGTACCACTGCAACCGCAAATGTTGTGGCAACTTCATCACTAATTCCTTTAGCAGCGGTGGATTTGTGAGATACGCAGAATGACCCATATTTTTTAAAGCATGTACGACATTACAAACGGTAGTGCCGTACTCAACCAACTTAAATATCGAATCACTCACCAATATTTGCTGCGTACTGCGTGCTTCCTGCATGAGCGCGTCGATGCGAGCGCCAGGTCTGCCAAAACGGCGTTCCAGCGCTCTCCGGATCTCCGGGACATTGCCGGGATCCAGTAACATCGCGCGTACTCCCTCGCGCGCGGGTCCTCGCAGGCTTTGTTGTAGTCGTAGCAGATTGTCCGCGTTGGTGAATCCGCACATTGTCGACCCCTGGTCGAATAGTGCGGCGTATATTGGCCACTCCTGCATGCTGCCGTCGAACTGGGGAAGGCTGCGTAGCATCTTCGCTCGGGTCTGCATCATGTAGACGTCGGGCGGGCTGCATTCTTCCTCTTTCTTCATCGTCGGGACGTCGCCGCTCGGTCGGGCGTAATTGCTCGCTCGGGCGGTGTCACTCGGTCGATTGGCGGTGGCGGCTGCGGCGTTATCGGCGATCGCTTTCGTGACGGCGCTCGCGACGGCTCGTTGTAACGCGGCGTCGCTCGCCTTTTTGTCCGTGGCGTCGTCGTCTTTTAACTGCCGCTCGTAGGAGGAGGCTCTTGGATGGGAGTTGGCGGCGGCGGCGGTGGCGGCGATCGCTTGCGTGACGGCGCTCGCGACGGCTCGTTGGAATGCGGCGTCGCTCGCTGTTTTTTCTGCGGCGTCGTCGTCCCTTAATTCCCGCTCGTTCACCCATTCCTCTGTTCGTCCGGTCGTTAGTCGGCGGCTCTGTCGCTCCGCTCGGCTGTCGGCTCGGCTTATTTGGTCGTCGTCGTCCATGTATAACTCTTCCTCGACCTCTGCTTCTATCAGGAGTTTCCGCAGTTCGAGTTGTCGGTCGATCCGTTCTGATTCAATTCGGCGGGTCTCGGCTGCGAATTTGGCGGCGGCCTCTGCTTGGGCGGCGTTCACTGCGGCTGCGGCTGCGGCTGCGGCTGAGGCTGCGGCTGCGGTGTCGGCTGCGGCTTTTTCCTGGGCGGCTTCCATCTCCGCTTCCAATTGTCGCCTCCTGATGGTGGTGGTTGTTGATCTGGACGATCGATGACTAGTCATTGACGGCGCCCTGCTGCTGGTAGACTGTGCTCTGCTGGCTGGTCTCTCAGCGGTCGTCGTCTTGATTGCAGATCTTGCGGCATCTTGTTGATCGTCTCGTAGTTCTTGCCTGTGAGCGTCGATCTGGCTTTTGTCGCGTGCTTTGTCCGCAATCCTTGCGCTTCTTCTAGCGCTCTCTGTCCGTTCCGCGCTCGTTTGACGCGGCGTCGACATCTCGGAGATTTTTCAAATTTTTGTAAAAATTAAAAAAAATATATTTTTTATTATTTTTTACCTCGATGGACCTGCTTTCTGCTTAAGGTCCTGATTTCCTATCCGGCTCGAAGGACCAAGATGTGGTGTCTTTCCAAGGTGTGGGGGCTTCCAAGATGTGGGGCCTTCCCACGCGTGGCCTACATACAGACTCAACCCTTCAGGTTGTAAGGCTAAAGGTGACGTCGTGCGGCGTTGTCGAAATCCTCGTTTTTAACGTCGCTCGGGTCGTGTTTAATCCGCTGTAGGTAGTATTTCCAGGATATGCACTCGAGGTTTGTATTGTTAATAAAAAAGATAATAATAATTTTTACGTTTTAAAAAGCTTCTAAGCCATTAAAGTTTTATTTCCTATAAAATGTAGTCTATTGCACTATTTACGAATTTACAGTAATTGCGTTTATGCTTCAAAGCACGTACTAATAGTTCTACTTTAAATATGATCTCCGATATGATCTCCGACAAAGCACTGTTACAATATGATCTGCCCGGCACTTAAGTGTGATCTGCCCGGCACTTAAATGTGATCTGCCCGCAAGGCACTGTTAAATGATCTGCCCAAGGCACGCTCAAAATGATCTGCCCGATATCGGCGGGTAACCGACCTTATATAGGTATGACCGCTGCGGCCGGCCCAGTGGTGGGGCGGGTTGCACCCCGCCTCGCCCGCGGGCGCCGACCGACGCGTTGTTATATGTCGTTTCCGTAAAGCTAATGTACTATAATATTGTATACTATTTTACTAAGTTAAGAGTGTACATACGGCCTTAAACTCTAACTTATATTAACTTATGATTATTATATACATTTTAATAATCATATACTATTGCTATGTCCTATTTTAGGTTGAATTTAAATATTTTCACCATTTATTGGCCGATTTGGCTCGGACTTAGTCTAAAATTTAAATTAAATTATTCTAAACATTTAGATATTTTCATGGCAGCAATTTTGTGGATTTCTAGTGATCCAATATTTAAGCTGGCGCTTCCCAAAATATGAGTCATTCTTTGTACCTACCTGGCTAGCGGGGTGGGTCGATTTTACAATCGGCGACGGGTTGCTTAATCCTTTTGCCGGCGGTGTGTTTAGGGTGAGTTTTTATTAC
Organism: Micropterix aruncella; assembly: GCA_944548615.1. Classification (NCBI taxonomy): domain Eukaryota; kingdom Metazoa; phylum Arthropoda; class Insecta; order Lepidoptera; family Micropterigidae; genus Micropterix; species Micropterix aruncella. The sequence goes on from OX155951.1 coordinate 3,766,053, forward strand.
CCTTTTTAAATGCACGTGCTGGGATTTTTCCGACGTTTTCCTTTGTTCGCGAGCGAAGGTTATTTTCGGGTTGACGTGTAATTTCGAAATTTTAGCGTTTGCTTGTAAATATTCCACTTTTAGTTTAACATCCATTAGCTCCCGCTTTTAGTGGAGCTAATCCGGGTATACCTATATTGTGTGCTAAGTGCACTTACTGCCATAAATAATATTTTTAGGTTGGGGAATTTGAAGTGCACGGAATTTTAGGCATGACGACACATTATTTGTTGTGATGTTTATCATCATCATGCCTGCCCGATATTTTATCTTTCTTCCCGCAACAGTCACTCTATTTGACCTTGCAATGGATTGAAGCGCATTGTGGCATTCCAGTACAAGGACAGAGGTTATAGTGATTTTTGCTAGCGCTTGTAGCACGGAGGCACTGTCAGAGACATATGTCAAGCTTAGGTCTCCGACATCTTTGGCTGCAACTGCCTGTGCTGCTCTGGTGATGCCAATGCATTCTGCTTGGAAGATCGTATTTAAGTTGCCTAGGGTACTTGATATTTTGATGTTTAGATCATTTGAGAAGACGCCGGCTCCGGTACCTTGAGTGGGTTTTGGAGAGATTGACACATTCGGTCAGGCAATGGGCGAGGCGACCTGCCACAGTCAGCTAGCCAGCACAGTGCAAAGGCAGCCACAGTCAGTCGCCGGCCGCCCCGCGCCGCACCAACAATCACCCAACAAGCCCGAACGACGGAGTCGTTGCTTAAATGCTCTGTTTTTACTTACGTCAGAGCCAACGGGTCCCAAATATTATGCAATTATACGCATATTCAGTTTCATCGTCCTATCATGGAACAGACATTGGTGATTAGTTGTACTGTAACTGGCAATTTTTCGCTTGATTCACTTCAAAAAGTATTCTTATCCTATTTTGAATCGACCAATTAACTTAAATTAAAATCAGTCCATTATGAACGGGCTTATTTTCAAGTATTTTATCAAGCTGTGAACATTTTACAGACCTTCCATAATCCTCGTACACGGAAACCTTAGCTGGGAACAGTTGCAGCTGATGATCAGTCGCAGTACTACTCCGGACCTAGTGAAGATGCAAGTTAAACTAGAAGAGTTCTTCGCACAACAGTTTAAGAGCAGCAAAAGGGTTTTCAGCAGCTTTAATCCTTCTTACGCTGGCCCTTCGCAGAGCCATGCCAACAGAAAAGCCCAAGTTAAAAAGGAAGGTAAAGTACAAGTCAGTCTTGTATTTTTATGATCGCAAGATATTAATCTCCTATTATAAATAGGTTTAAAAACGAATTTGCCGCAAACACATATCGGATAGCGGAGCTAACCACTGGGTGCAGTTTCAAAATCTCATTGTGCTATCCAAAGAACAATTTTGTTTTCCCTGCATGATCCGGGAAGCCATTGAAATAAGAAGAACCCCGAACTTCAATAGAGATGACAGTTTTAAACTCTCTACTATGTGGAAGCCCTCTTCTTAAAATGTTTTCAATGACTATCGCCAAACGCAACACAGGATACAGTGAGTGTTGTGTGTACAGCGGATTTTCAAACTTCGCATGCTTCGAACCCGCCGCCCCACCACCATTATAATCTGTGCAGTGGCAGCGGTTTACCACCTACCCACGGTACAACGGATTGACTGCGCTTCAGTCTACCCTGGACAACGGCAGTTGCAACATCGCCGAATCGCTAAGTGCTACAAAATTAGGGCGGTAAATTCGTTTTTAAACCGAATGATAATGTCAAACAACCGCGATAGTCTTCGATTTCATACTAATTCCCTGTTTCCTCCTCAGCTGGAGCTGCAGCTCCTGGAGCAGATTTTAAAGAAATGCATCACCATAGACACTGGCAGAAAGTACTAAGTATGATTGCTGGAATCCAGCTATCGTCGTTCCCTGCTAGACTACCGTCGAGCGGTGAGTTTTATCATTATAACTATTGAAATGGGAGCATATGAGAATGTAGGAGATTCCACTAGCGAAGTACATAGGCGAGATGATAAGTATCTGGCCTACACTACTGTATGTTTAAAAATTCTATTAGATTTAAAAAAATAGATTTCTAACTTCTTCTTCTTCATCAGCGCGCCTTCGCCCACCGTTGGGCATACGCCTCTCCAATCACTCTCTATCCGGATCGGTTGTCCGTTTCCCTCATCCAGACTGGTCCAGCTGTCTCCTTAATATTTCGGGGCTGTTGGGCTGCATCGATGCGGGGTTGATGCAGCCGTTGATAAGATGAACGAATGGCCCTATTTTAACTCACACTCGTCTATATATATTGTTCTGACTCCATTAATGAGTTTAATGTTCCAAAGTGAAAAGTCCACAACTTCGATCAAACTGAATTTATTGTATCCCTTTAGTATATGAGAAACACGGTACATAGAAAGTGCAAGCGTTGCACAATACGCGCGAGCGATCCCAGCGGGAGAATTGTGACGACTGGCGGCCGAGCTGAGTGGCCAGGCTGTGTGTCATCGGACCATTGGGCCGGTGGTCTGCCCACACTTCTTCTGCCTAGCCAAAACGCGCTTGGCATCGTGGCCGGCCCAAGCCCATTTCAGCTTGGCCACTTTTTGACCCACGTCGACCACCTTCGTGCGCTGTCTGATGAGCTCGTTTCGGACTCGTTCCTTCAACGATATGCCGAGCATGACTCGCTCCATGTCGATCATCCCAGCAGTCAGTGTCCATGTCTCACAAGCATACGTCATAGCCTACATCATAGCATGCATGTATTTCTCACAAGCATAAGTCATAGCGTAGATTTCTAACTATCAAAGTTTTAAATTTGAAATGATGGAGTGAATGCCCCATTTACACGATGGCAGTGACCGGAGAAGTGACTCGATATTTCGGCGCCAGTCACTTGGTACGTATAGCCGGATAGACCCAGTAAGTCAGTTTGCACTCTATTTTTGACACTGGCGGACTGGACTGTGGTGACAATGAGTTTAGTAAAAAAAACTGGGAGCGACAGCCCGAACACGTCCAGACAATACCAGTCACATAAACTTAATTGAGCGGCCTGATAGGGGAAGCCACTGGGCCCGAAAATAGAACGGGTGGCTAGTCAGCTTGACTGACTTGCGAGCGCGTAGTCGGCACTCGACTGGGTTGAAACTAGTGTTCACACGATCCCAGTAGCAAGTCAGCGCTGGACTAGGTTACTGTACTGCCACATTACTGCCGTCAGGAAATGGGGCAGAATACTTTTTTGCAGCCTGTCATTCAACAAAATGCTTGTCTTGATTTTTTTCCAAAATGGATAAAACTGAACAATGATCTGCTATAAAGTTTCTTTATTTGAAGGGTTTGAAGAGAGCTGATATTTTAGAAGAGTTGCAAATGTCTTTGGTGAAAGTACTCTATGTCATAATAGTAAAGAACTTGGTGGCTGAGTTTAAATGCGGTCGTACAAGCGTCCAAGGTGAATTCCGACCCGGACGTCCAAAAATCGTCACGACTCCGGTGATCTAAAAACTTTACGATATGGTCTTGGCAGATCGAATTATCTGAGATAACTGACAGTGTGTGCATCTCTACATATATTGGTTATTTAATGTAAATCGATAAATAAATATTTGTACGCATTAACGACCAGCTCTCTTAGTCATCATGTATATCCCTCGCCGGCTCGCCACTATTTAACCAAAATAGCTTCTCCTACTCTTCGGCAGTTGTATAGAATAAGCCAGAAACGGAATTGCAGTCACCATTCTTAGAGACATAAGAGATAATATAATAAAATATTTATGTGAGATGATGGTGATATTTCGTGTGTGGTATTGTTTTAAGGGTGTATTCTGTAAACTTGATGGAGAATATCCCATTTTGCAGCGCTTGTAGTCCCATTGTGTATTTTTTTGTTTTAAGAAAAAGACTATTAATCCTCTTGTTCGCATATGTTTTTTGCCACAAAAACCGACAGTTAATTCGCCGTATGTAGGCACGGCCGTCAGTGTTGTATGGATCGCTACGGAAGATTGTTCATAGACACGGCAGCGGTGCCGTCCATTAATCCGGCTAGTCCATCAACGAGCTTCCATAGTGATCCATACAACACTAACGACCGCGCTTACACACAGTGAATTAGGTTTTTGAATTAGGAACCGTAGATTTGCAAGGCAAAAAAAACCTGTGTTAATAAGAGGCTCTAAAATTTAAAAATAAATTTTGTTGCACCTCAAATAAACGATGACTTTATTGTCCTTCTGTCTCGCCAATTATTTTTGTCAGTTTTACATAAAAACTTGAAATTTGGCATAGTCATAGAACTTGCTTGCTTGCCAGCTCGTCCAAATCCAAGAATCAAGTGATTTTTTTTTAAATATGGGGAGAGGGGGTCGGAAAAAGTTGGACATCTTAATAGATAAAGATTATAGGAAAAATAATTTCTCAAAAATATCTTAACTAATTTTTGTTTTGTTTTAGGCACTGTCCTGGGTGGTACAATGGAGTTACATGGGTCACACATCTCGTTGGCTTGCTTCCATGGCATTAATTTCAAGTCGAAATCATGGGCTTTATTCAGTCTCAAGGATCCGTGCATCAGCTTTGCTACCGAAGCACAACAGGTCGCAACTGAGAAAGGTACGTCGATATTCTATCATTGGTTGAATACTAAGCAGTGTCGATTTTGCTACAGTTAGCCCAACAATAGTGAATAACTCATTAAATTTATCTTCTGTTATTCGCAATTAATTACAAAATTCATTTGGATCATCATTAATCAGTTCCTGCTAAAGTTTATCATTAGCTCCATACTGAAATTTTCTGCTTATCCAATTTTTAGGTTTTCAACTTTCAACTAACAATTCATGTTCGATTTCTAATGCAATATCTGCGGCCATATTTTTAAAAATGTTTCATAATTCTAACCGTTGTTCATCCTCCATTTTGCAACACGGACAGACATTTTCGACCTGCAAGAAACACTAAACACTAAACACTTAATTCTTAACACCATAAAAACATGTTAACTAATCAATCTCACCTGCACTTGCTACTAACAAAATGTAAATTAGCTTTTTAAAGCAAAGGCCCTTGTTGATCCTACCCACGGGCTATTTTGATGTATGCATTATTTAGGTTATTTTGATGTATGCATTATTTCTTGTACACTTCTTGACGAATACCTATGCGCTAGTCTCGTATTTGATTGTTTCATTTTCTAATCGAAGACTCCTTGTTCTTCACGTATGTACATCATCTATCTATAGATTATGAGTGACGGCGGCCATGTGTCGGCCAGCAGCTATTTGCAATAGGCAGTTGTTATAATATTAATTTTTTTCATGCTGCCTTGCTTTCGGTTGCTTTTTTCTTTGGTATTTTAGATTTTTGGTCTTTTATAATTTTATTATCGAAAGTGGCGCCAGCTGCTAGTGAAGAGTTGACTTGCTCGCTTTTTGATTGAAACAAAACTAAATCTTTCTAGATAATGTAATGATAGCGTTGAATTTTATTTCAAAATTTGTCAACATTGTTGAGAATAAAAGTTCAATCGATAGATAAAACTATACTTGCACTCCTCTATCATCACCACCCTATCTTCACGAGCTTTTCGAACCATTCAGTTCCCACGGTCTCGAAATTAGGTCAGCCTCTGACCATTTACTTAAAATTCCATGTCATAATACTGATTTCTACTCCTCTTTTTGTGTCCATGGTGCAAGACTTTTTTAGAATCATTTAAGACACCTCAAAAAGTGGTACTTTTCTAAGAAGTAACCAGTTTTTCCCTTCCTCTCTCCTTTCTTAATTAAATAACTTAGTTAAATAACTCACCTTCTTTAGAATCATTCAAGACTCACCTCATAAAATACTACTTTTCTAACAAGTAACCCGTTCTTCCCTTTTGTTCTTCTTTCTCTCTCAATTTCCTCTCATTAGCCATTCTTAGTTAAGTAACGTGCCTTCTTTAGAATCATTCAAGACTCGCCTCAAAAGTACTACTATTCTAAGAAGTAACCAGTTCTTCCTTTTCTGCCAATTTCCTCTCATCGGGCATTCTCAGTTTAAATATAGTAGTTTGTATTTTATTCAGACAAACTTATTTGTTTACTTATGCACTTTGCAATTTGATTACGTTAGTTGCAAGATATTGCCATGTGTTGCAAGATATTGCCATGTGGCAATAAGTTCGCCTTTAAGTATTTTAATTTTTAAGTGCAAACGAAGAGTTTATTATTATTATTATTATTATTATAAAGCCGCACAACGTTTATTTTTACCAGACGATGGAGAAGTGCACGTTATCCAAAGCCTCACTGCGAGTCTCGGAGGAGTGGGCTCAGGACCAGTTCAGCATCATTCAATGGCGACAGTCTGCCGGATGACTAGAAATATCATCTTCCCACCTCAATTCAAGACTTTAAGAGAGTGGTTCCACTATTCCTTCTCCAATAGCGAAATAGATGGTAAGAAACTATTCCTTTTTTTTTTTGTTACACAGGTCCTTTCGAAATATTATAGTGTCAATTTTTCCAGCATCATATCATAATAATACATTTTTACATTTACATTTTCGTCGTGTTCAATTGACAGCTAAAGACCGCTTTTGGACGTGTAAAAATAATTGGTTTAGGTAGTCTCGTTACTACTCTTTACTGAACATACATAGGTAGTCAAGAATCAACTACTAGATTGTCAAACTATAAATATAAATAATCAAAATAGAAGCCTAATATTTGAAGTAGTTAGTAATTCGAAAAGATACGTAGTAAAATTATTCATCATAATATTCAAATTGTCAGTAAAATGTTAAATAATCAAATTAAATCTACGTTATGCATTTTAAACTAAAAGTACCATAAGACCATATAAAATAATCAGACAATAAGGCAGACGATCTTCAAACCGACCCAAAATATAGCTCGATTTTTGAGGCCTGTAAAGGATGTAATACCACTTCAAACCCCGGGTTTGTATAAAGTCGAATGCAGTTGCGGTCTAGCCTACGTTGGACAAACGAAACGGCCCATAGCCACGCGACTGTCAGAACACATCAAAGCTGTTAAAAACGTTCAGCGAGAAAAATCGGCGATCTGCGAACATATATTGGATAACGGAAGTAACCACTGGATGCAGTTTCAAAATCCCATTGTGCTATCCAAAGAACAATTCTACTTTCCTCGCATGATCCGGGAAGCCATTGAAATAAGAAGAACCCCGAACTTTAACAGAGACGACGGTTACAAACTCTCTTCTACGTGGAACCCTCTTCTTAAAATGTTCCCTCCGCCGAACGCCGAACGCAAAGACGTAAAACAGGATACAGTGAGTGTTGTGTGCAAGACGGATTTTCAAAATTCCCGCGCTCTGAGCCCGGCCCCCCACCACCGTTATAACCTACGCAGTGGCGGAAGCGGTACGCGGCCTACCCGCAAAACAACGGATTGACAGCTCTTCAGTCTACCCTGGACAACGGCGGCTGCAACGTCACCGAAACGTCGGGTGCTACAAATTTCACGCGGTAAATTCGTTTTCTATCCTATTTATAAAACAAAAGAAAACACAGAATGTGTTCAAATTGCCTGCCACGGAGTCGAATTCAAGTGCGGCATCTTTTTATAAAAGAGCTTTTTATATGTCTTGCACTACCAGTGACAGTCATTAGTACGGTGTCTCGATTCATTTAGGTTATTTATTGGTTTTGCATAAACCTTTTTTAAGCAACCCCAGTAAAAAAAATCGAGGGGATTTAAATCCGGAGACTGGGGAGGCCACTAAATAGGACCCAGACGACCGGTCCACTATTATTAGCTAGAATTCTTAGTTTCCGAGATACTAAGGTTTATTTTGGTGATCCAGATTCGTTGCTTCCAACTGTATGTATTGAAAGGGAGCTAATGGGCCCTGTTGAAGTTGGCCACGAAGACCCATTTGTTCAGGGTCGGTCACACTCACGGGTCAACACCAATCCGGCGACCTCCACGCATGAAGTGCGAGCCCAGGCAGGACTCTGGCCTGAGGGCTAGTTTTCCCCAGGAGTCAATCTTCTGGCGCTCCTGGACTGTCTGGAAACAGTACTGTCTCCTATAGAGCAGGGGTAGTCGTTTAACTTATTGCAACTGCTCTTGAAACGACCATCGTGAACAGCCGGGCAAAGGATACCGTGGTCCGCGATAGATTCGTAGATACCGTTACACCGCTACATAATGGAAAGGACCGCACAAGCGACCTCAAACTCGTAACCAATCGGGAGACCGGAGTAATCTGGTTGCAACTGGTAGTAATTGCGCGAGTGTCGGCCCGCTGGGTAACATACCTGGCTATCTATCTCGCTGTTAAGGCGTTGGCCTCTTACGGGCATGTGGCGGAGCTTGACGGTGGACTGTTTTTGTCCTAAGTCTTCTGCGCTCACCTCACGGAAGACAGAACGATCAAATTTCGTTAAAACTTCCTGAGGTGACGGGTTCGCCCGTTGGAGTCGTCAGCTCTAGTTGTATATATGGAAGCATAACTATTTCAACAGTGTTGTGATTGTTAATAAAAATTGTTTTTCTCTCCGAATAACAGCAGTGGAAACCTTCCCGTCTCTGGAGCGAGAGAGCGGCTCTATGGAACGAGAGAGGGGAAGCGATGGCACCAAAGACAGACGACCCGCCGCACCTGGATCCGCTCCTAAATTAACCGACCCTCACCACACCAGGGATGTGATCTTTGCTCTGCCTTCGCTGCAGTTACATCTAAAAACTCAGCATCTGCAGAGGGGACGCACACCTACAAGTTCAGGTATGGATCATACTCTTACTGACTGACACGGCGCGGTGGTAGTGGTTAGGTTGCCTGATCTTACGTTTTAAGGGTCTGATTTCAACTTCCTGGCTAAGTCACCATTTTCCATTGAGATAAAATTAACGGAATTGCATTTTGACTCTGTCGAGCAAACCCACATGTTACAGGCACACATACACATAAAACCATTAAAGTAGGGTTGGTTGAAAGATATTGTCCTATGATAATGAACTCACCCATTGTGAATTTTAATAATAATAATAAACTCTTTATTTGCACTTAATAAGTATACAAAAAAGGCGAGCTTATTGCCACATGGCAATGTCTTACAGCTAACCTAAACATAGTGGTACATGCGCGCATTGTGAAAATAAAGATTATTACATAACATACAGACAAGTGGAAGAATTTAAGACTAATAATGCCCGAGGAGAGGAAATTGGGAGAGGAACAGGAGAGAAAGGGAAGAACTGGTTACTTCTTAGAAAGGTAGTAATCCTTAAGGTGAGTCTTAAACAATGGTAAAGAAGGCGAGTTTCGTATATTTGCTGGGAGATCGGTTAGAAACAAATTAACAGGTTAGAAACAAATAAAGGTTAGAAACAAATTAACAAACAAACTCATCACTGATCGGATCACTTAAATATCTCAGCAAAAACACTGCAGTGCCATATTCGCCATTAGAAAGATTCGAAATTTATGCAGTCGCTAATTCCGTTTATTTTGCATGTTTCCATTACCCAATATGTATGGCGTAATATTTTGGAGACTGTCAGATATGGAACCCATAATTTACGAAGGATATCGATCTTCTAGAGAAGTTCCAGCGAAGAGCTACTAAAATGCCTTTTAACTTGAAGCATCTAACATACGAGGAAACATTTGCGGGTCTCGGTTTGACCACTTTGGAGCAACGCAGGGTTCATCTGAACTGATGCATCCTGACTGCATCGTTCGACGTTCCTGGGTTGCAGAATATCTACACCATGAACACCAACTCAGGGTGTCGCTCATACCCCGGTGAATCACTTCCATCGACCTCAACAGCCACGCCGAAGAGAGACATCCACGGATCCAAGGTAATGCTTTGCATTTGGTGGGACCAAAAGGGTGTCATCTATTACGAGCTGCTGAAACCGGGCGATCGCTATCGAGCTCAACTCAAGAATTTGAGCGATGCTGTGAAGATAAAACGGCTGAAATACGCTAAAAGGCACGACAGGGTAATTTTCCAACATGACCATGCTCGACCACACGTCGCGATGCAGGTCAAGAACTTCCTAGAAACGTTTCGCTGGGACATCCTACCTCACCCGTCGTACTCCCCAGATATTGCGCCATCCGACTACTATTTGTTCCAGTCAATGGCCCATGGCCTTTCCGAGCAGCGCTTCCAGTCTTTCGAGGATATTGAAAAATGGCTGGATTCGTGGATAGCCACCAAAGACGAAGACATCTTCCGCCGGGGAATCTGTCTCTTGCTAGAAATATGGGAGAACATCATAGCTAGCGCTGGACAATACATTGAATAAAATGCACTTTCCAATTTGCTTCGAAATAAATGTTCAATGTCACAAAAAAAATGAAGTTTTCAATTCAAAGACCTAATATCCTACTAATATTATAAATGCGAAAGTTTGTATGTATGTATGGATGTTTGTTACTCATTCACGCAAAAACTACTGAATGGATTTTGATGAAACTTTACAATAATATAGCTTATACATCAGAATAACACATAGGCTATAATTTATAAAGATATATGGTTTTCTATCATTATTATCACAATTTTCCATGACCACGCGGGTGAAACCGCTGGGCGGAGCTAGTATTATATAAATATATACTACAAGTCTTAACAATATTAATTATTAGGCAATGAGAGAATTCATAAAAAAACGATATTATTAGTATTTTTTTACAAAATCGACCAAAAAAAAGATAAGGCGGTTAAACAACGAATTTTGGAAATAAATTGATTAACCCTTGGAGTAAATGGGTATTTTCATGGATGCATCTGCAGGAGTTTCGGCGACATCGACGGCGCTCGACTTAAAGTACTATAACTACGAAACTACTACACCAATCATAAAAAGAACAACTACACAATGATTGCATTGAAATTTCGAATATAGAATATTGAAATATCATTTTGTAAAACAATTAGATAATTATGAATAAATATGAGAATGTCAAAGAAGTGAAAAAAACGCGCGACCAGATTTGGTCGACTCGTACTCAACGGATAATTGTTTCGCGACCAGATTTGGTTGACTCATACTCAACGGGTTAAACATTGCCATTTCCTATTTTTAATTTAGACTTAATTACTTTTTTAATAATATTATTTTTAACACCTATGTTGAATTACACCAAATATATCTGTGTTCATCTCTATTATTAATTTTAACACAAAAAAACTCATAGGGATTTTCAGCAAAATGAGTCTAACGAACGATGTTTTTTAAAAGAAATATCAATGTTTAGATGACCTAAATATTGATGATTTGAATACAATATTTTTCTACCATCGATTCCGTTACGATGTTAGTATTGATGGTTATATTATTGTTTTTTCTTCGTTGTCCATCCCTACAGTGTGCGTGCTACCGAGTGATTCCATAGTTCACAGATTTTCAGAAAATAAAGCGCACAGAGGTCAGCCTTATTCTCCTGTAATTTATTTTACATTTATTACATAAAAAAATACAAACGCACCATATTTTCCTGCTGGAAGACGTTCCAACTGCTGCACCACCCGCAACAATGGAAAATTCAAAACATTGCAACGACATTTATGACATTTTTATTTTATTTCAGAAGACAAACCAGTCGTCGAATGCAGCTTCATCACAGAGTTCGAAGATCACATTTTTGTAACCGTGGATGCTGAGGCTTTCTTTTTCCTGCATGATCTCATCTCATCGTATGTCAGAGAGAAAGAACGGGTGGTAAGTTTGTATTGTTTATAGTGGCCGGCGGTCTTTAGGGGCATAAGGGCAATCCCCCCCCCCCCACCAAAATATTTCGTAAATAATGTTTATTTATTATTATCAATTACAATGGTTTCTACGTTCATCGGTTTATAAACGAATGACTAAACAGTACCATTGCCAGAACTGTACGTGGGGGGACCCAAAAGAAACAGGAAATCCGTCATAAAGTCTTTATTTCTTAATATTTTTACACAAAATTTTGATCACCTTCAAAGTAATCTCCATTGACCACAACGCACTTCTTCAAACGATCATTCCATTGTTCAAAACAGTTTTTGAATTCACTTATCGCGATGTTCTTTATGCCTTTCGGCGATTTTTGTTTTACCTCCTCCACAGTGGCAATACGCTTTCTTTTCATGTCCATTTTGAGTCTAGGGAACAAAAAGAAATCACAGGGGGCTAGATCCGGTGAGTAGGGGGGTGGACAATCGGTGTCATGCCGTATTTGGTCAAAAACTGCTTTACGGAGAGGGCGGTGTGGGCCGGCGTGTTATCATGATGGAAGAACCAGCCGCCTGTACCCCAAAGATCTCCCCTTTTCCCCGGATACACTCCCTTAATCTTTTCAAAACCTCCAAGTAGAACTCCTGGTTGACAGTTAGACCGGGGGGAACAAACTCCACGTGGAAAACACCTCTGCAACGAAGAAACAAATGAGCATTATCTTGATGTTTGACTTCACTTGGCGAGCTTTTTTGGGACGAGGAGAGCCACTTCCACTGGCTTGATTGCAGCGTTGTTTCGGGGTCGTATCCATAGCGCCACGATTCATCACCAGTAATCACCTTGGAAAAAAAATCAGGGTCCTCTTTGAACTGATTTTGAAGCTCAAAACATGCCTGAAGTCGACGCTCCTTGTACTCGTCTGTGAGAAGGCGAGGGAAAAAATTGGCTGCAACCCTTCTTATGTGCAAATCTTCGGATAAAATCCTCTGAATTGAACTCCATGCTATTCTAGACATCTCATAGAGCTGATCAATAGTTCGGCGACAATCTTCGCGAACGAGGGTATTGATTTTGTCGATGTTTTCGTCACTTCTTGCCGTTGAGGGGCGTCCTGAGCGGGGTTAGTCTTCAATTGACATTCCTCCATTTTTAAAATGTGAAAACCACTCATAGACTCTGGTTTTACTTAAGGCAGCATCCCAATAAGCAGTCTTAAGAATTACAATAGTTTCCGTGGCCGATTTCCCGAACAAGAAACAAAATTTCACAGCCGCACTCTGCTCTCGACAATCTGCCATCACTTTTTCGCCGAAATTGAAAAAGTTGTTTTACGAAAAAAACTCTAGCGGGCGAACCAATGCACCCACAGCGACATAACTTCGCACACTGACTCAGGTGGAGTGACCGTAACGGACACCTGATCGAACAATGGGTTCCACCGCTCTTCCTCCCCACCGCAGCCCAATTCCGGTTACTTTTGGGTCTATCAATGAAAATATTGCAATGAAATAATAAATAAATACAAACGGAGCTGCCATGGAATTCACCGACCGGAGTCGGGCCCATCATAATACTATTTTTTTTTACACTTCTGGGGGGTGAGCAGTGGATTCCGGACTTACGAACCGGCTGTGGTAGGTTTAGGACAGCTGTCTTGCCACATGTGAGCGTTCACCTTACCACCCATTCACTCCCCCTTCGAAGCCATAGAATTTGAGATGCGCAAATCGCAGTTTTAGATAATTTTTCTAAGAAAGAGTTGATTATTTTTCTGGAAAGGCCAAGATCTTTAAAGAGGTGAAATAGAGATTTAGCTGGCAGGCCACGAGCGCCAACTTCCACCGCGTGAAGGTGAACAGTGAAGCCGTTCCGGGTTACGGCATTTGCAAGATCATGGTATTTATTTAATTTGTACTCGTGGTCTTTTGGGATATTTGATTCCCATGGAACAGTTAATTCTACAATAAGAGCCACCTTCCGAGATAGAGAGTAAAGAGTTATATCTGGACGGAGGGCTGTGCATCCGAGACTTTCAGGGAATTTATACTGCTTAGAGACCGAATCAACCTCCAGAATCCAATCTGTAGCTTTCTCGATTATTGAGAAGGGTTTTGTAGTTAAATGTTTTTTGCCTTTAGAGCCATCCCGCACAAACTGTATTGGGGGTTTGGAGGATACTGTCAAACCCTTGTTGGCACGAGCCACTGAGAGACTAATTACCTCGCGAATAACAGCGAGAACTTTGTCATGGCGGTAAGTGTACCGTCCTTGATCTAAGGCCACCTTGCAGCCAGCTAGAATGTGTCTAGCTGTGCAAGGGGTATTGCTACAGAGGGGACAAAAACTATCCTCGGCAAAGCTCCAACGAGCGAGGTTACTGGGGTCTGGAAGTGTATGCTGAAAGGCATTCAAATAAAATTTCAGCATCTCTGGCGTCCAGTCATAGAGCATTACCTTCCAGTGCATTGGAGGCGGAATGCAAAAGTCCCCAATTGTTGTCCAATCATTCTGGCATTGAATTCCATGGCAGCTCCGTTTGTATTTATTTATTATCATCCTATATAAACCGGCGAAAACGCAACCAAAGTATCATTCCTCGAGTGATCACCTCCCCCAAGGTTGCTATGGCATACTCGATACCCCTCTCACGAGGTCGCTCAACGAGTTCGGCTCCTTGGTTTCCTTTCCCGACCTTTCCCAGTCGAGAAGCATCAGTCTGCAATCCCACAGACTCGAGCAGTGCCCAGTACGAGATACTAGGAGCACAAGTAAAATCCATATCCTCACATCCTCGTAAACGCATCCATTCCGCGAGTCACTTCATCCGCGTCAATATAACCTATTCGGGAAGCGTTATAACTGGCAATATCGAACTATCAATCAATTCAATAAATACCATCTGATTCACTCAAAATCGCCTTTCAATACGGAGATAACCCGCAAGTTGATACCACCACCTCACACCGCAAAACCTGGAGTCTAGTGAGGGGTGGTCCCTCACAAGCCTAACTCCATTCGGTAAATCCCATGGCAGCTTGATTTGTATTTCTTTATTATTCAGAGCTTCGCCTATTTACAAGTCTCGCTGTAATAAATATGTGATGTCTTTGCCCAAACAATGTTTTCATCCTTGCGGCCACCACGTATGTAATGGCAGAACATTTTTAATATACTTTTGGGTTATGCGATGTGTTGTTCCGACACTTCCGTACATATTTTAACAAGCCCGCATAATATGCTCATCGAATGAAATAGCCATGCCTCCCTTGCAATGAAATTTCCCACTTGACACCCTTAAAAATTCTCTTTATTTTTTAGACTGTATCTGGCCTTGTTCGTTCCCACTCCCCGGAGAACATGAGGCATCCGAGCGCATCGGGAGAGTCTGGCTCTTCGAACGACGCTAAAAATAAAACGCTAACAGAGCTCTTCACCAAAGATTGGCGGAATTACAGCTGCACAACATGGCATCTTGAACCTACGGTCAGGTGAGATATTCATTTTCGTTATGCTACTCTCGCAATTCCTTCTAGGTGAGATTATGGATTTCTTGTTTTAAACATGTAAGGTTGTAAGGTTTACTTCTTTTAAACATGCATGACATTTGGCCATCTTTTATTTTCCCGGCACACCAACCGACGGGGAAGAAAAGCATTGTGAATGCGCATTTTTTTTTTTCGAGATGAAGGTAGTAATATGTCTTTTAAGCCCCCCTGAGACAATTAAAACCATTTCCGGATAGAAGTCTGTGTGTGTTTGTGTGTAATTCCTCCACGATAGCGCTTAAACGCTTAATCCGATTGAGCTGAAATTTGGCATGCAAGCATCTCAGTGCACACCAGTCATATTTCAATCTCGAAATATTGGGCCCAGGTACTTGAATTTTTTTATACAGGTGCCTTGTTGGACCGAAATCACATTGTGAAATTTTGGTTGGAATATCTCATATACAAGCTATACTAATAATATTGAAATTCCGCCGTATATTTTAATTGAATATTATCGCCATCTGTTGGCGTTTGACCCAACTCCGCCCTTAGCCGAGAAACGAGCCATGCTGCTTGAGTTGGTCGCATAGAAACCTAACCGGGTTCATCTGCCGGCTGAGAGAGGGCGCTCATCGATTTTATCTATGAAATTAATATTCAGGAACAATCGGTCCTTGACTACTTTCCGGGGAAGTCTTAGGGTGACACAACCTTTTTTTACAATATTTAACCCTTTGTACTTGAGCGACGCCACCACGGCGTGCGGGCAGTTTATTACGTCCACTCAAGCGGCGCCGTTGCGGTTCCCGGGTGCCGTAGCACCGCTCGAGTGGACGCAATAAACTGCCTGGGCTGCTTGAGTACAAATGGCTAAGTTTATTTGAGTATAACATGATTTTAAAGTACCTGTAAAACGCTTCCCTAATATAGACAAAATCGTTGTAATATAGACGAATCGTAGAGTTGCTGGTTCGCCCGTGCGAAAAAGACCTCGAATGCAAAGGATTAAAATGTTTCCCCTGGAAAAAAATGTCATTTAGTTAGGCAGCATGGGACCCATCATTACACACGAGCTTGACACAACTTGTTGTTCATTTATTTTTAAGTTATATTTGATTCCATGTTAAAAAGTAGCTATTATATACAGTTTCCTGTCTGTACATTGCCATAATAAATAACTAAATAAATAAATACATTTCAGATTGCTGTCTTGGGGCGGTAAATCCATAGAGCCATACGGAGTAGACTACATACTGCAGAAACTCGGCTTTAGCCACGCTCGAACAACAATTCCAAAATGGCTCCAGCGCGGATCGCTGGACCCACTCGACAAACTCTTAGCGCTAATATTGATGAGACTAGTTTCCATTGTTCCTCAGAAATAGTGGTTTATTTTCACTTAGGGATGCATTGATTATTCTGATTATTTCAAAACATTATTTCCGACTACAATTCCGATTATTGTCGCAGTTCTGATATAATTCAATAATCCTACATAAATCAGTCAAAAACTCGGCTGTTGCATATTAGTTAGCTTCTGAACTATGTTATCTGATTCATACTTACATAAGGAATCTAATTATATGAAGGGTTACGGGGAATAATGAATAAATTTTTTTTAAATCTTGGTAATTCCATTTGTAAAATTTACTAACTTTACTGCAAGGGTTCGAGTGTGAAAAAAAAAATATTTTACCAATAAAATACAAATGGAGCTGCCATGGAATTCACCAGCCGGAGTCGGGCCCATCTTAATACTATTATTACACTTCTGGGGGGTAAGCAGTGAATTCCGGACTAACGACCAGCTGTGGTAGGTTTAGGACAGCTGCCTTGCCACATGTGAGCGTTCTCTTTACCACCCATTCACTCCCATTCACAGTAATATTATAACAATAATAATTGCGTTTCAAAAAATTTATACATTTTACTTAAATTATAGGTACCTTGGAAAAAAGTTAAAACTTGGATTAGTCATTGGCGCCTTGATCAGTATTTCCCATTACACTTCCGCCTTAGCTTCAACCGGAGAGTCATTGAGGTACTCTACCTCTGGACCTGACAGAAAAGTCTGATCAAGATCCACCTGTGAATTGTCTTTCGCGTTACACTTGATCAGTCTTTTACCAATTGATCCGTTACCAATTTATCCGTTACCAATTGACCCGTGACCAATTTATCAGTCTTTCCCGTTACATGTTTTATTCTCCATTTAACCACTGGAATGCCCATACCACCCACCGATTGGTGGTTTTCTCTTCACCGATCTGTTGTGACAATTCGTGGGCGGCCGATCTCCGTATTTATGCAATTATATGCAGAAAATGTCATTGAGTAAGCCACCGTTATACATTAGTATGCGTCAACTAATACTCCCTACAAACGAAATTTCGAGGGTTAAAAACATGCCGGCGTGAGTTTCATTCCCATGGCTGGCTCTCTAAGGGTTAAGGGGAGCTTATGATCTTTTTTCCAAAATCGTTTGAGAACAAACCACAGTGGCATTAGTATCTCATCATTTTTACAAAAAATTACATTGATGGTTTTTCCCTGTAACTTCATCTGGAAAACACCTATAATTGGATTAATCGATTGCATCCCTATTTACGCTCTATATCTATTCTAGTCTTCTGAAATCGACTTCTTTCTACATTCCTAAATTTGTGTATTACCAACTCGGGGAGCAATTGCATGACAGCCATTTTCTGCTCAACGCTTTTTGGTTCGGCTCAAAAAAAATATTATTTAATTTTGTGATACTTAGAGTTTAGCGGATAGTTGAGAATATAAAGCAATAATTAAAAGGGATTATTTTTTTAGTGAATCATCGCTGTACAAATTATATTTTTTATCTGACAGCTTGTAACTTATATTATGTAAACGTTATTGTTGTATTATATAACTGTTAAGTATAATGATACTTATTATGTGGGTTTAGAGTGTGTTTTATTGGTTGCTTTATATATACACTGTGAGTATTAAATTTGTATTACCTAGAATGGGGATGTTCATTGCTATTTTGTTCCGACAGAGGGTGCAGCGGCCAGTTCCTGAAAGGGTGAAGTCGGCAACAAATCGCTCATCGGTTAGAAACTATCGCTTCGGATTACGAAACTATCATATAAGGCGTTGGACTCTCATGGGCATGTTGGTGTAGTTAGACGGTAGAGTGTTGTATCTAAGTCTCTGCATTCATCCCATGGTTGAAAGGATGATCTAATGTCATAACTTCCTGGGGTAGCGGGTTCACCTGTAGCAGTTGACAACTCTGAAGATGATATCACGGTTGAACCAGACTGTCGCAATGTTGCCAGATGACTGACACAGCTGTTAAAAACAGAAAAATCTTTCCCCTTCTTCAGGTTCCTTCTCTTCAGAGGTCGACTTAATTATAACTATCTCAACTTTAGATGCTGTTGCCGGGAACTAAAAAAACGAGCCCCTTCTAAATCATCTTAAATTTTTCAGCCGAGAAATTCGGCGTCTTCCTTCCTTGTATTTTGCCCTGCTCAACAAGTTGCAGAAGGTAGTATTACCTACTACATTTATTGCAATTTTCGTCGTTTAATCAACCAGGAGCAGTTGCAATTCTTTAACTTCTTCAAATCTTTCCCATAAGTTAATATATAAAACACCTTCAATACCGTATCTAATATTAATGATTCTAATAAAAGATCTAGGAAATCGTAATTTTTCACACATTAAATGCCAACTACTCAATAGTGCGTAGTTGGCAGATAGATGGTTTGGGTGCCGACTATGTAATATTGCAAAGGACTTCCGTTTAACGACATATGGTTGGCACGTCGGCATTCAATGGGTTAACAGCCTAAATGGCCAACTGACAACACTACCCGTCTGTCCAACTGACATGTTTTCTTTCTTCTATCTTGGCTACATCATATTAATTTATCTATTTTCTCACTCACTCTTCATACGATCTTATAAATGCTCTCTCTGGGAGGTGCGTCGTTCACTTCACACCTATCGGGAACCAAGTTGCTGCTGGTACCACCTACAAAAGACGTTTGCACACATCCCCGTTATTATTTTTAATTTTAATGTGTTATTTCATTGTTTTTATGTTGTAGAGGTGAATCATTTGAACTGCAGTAATTATATCGATGTGAACCTACAAAAAGCAAATAATAATTTAGTATGCATCTATTATATTATATGCCTTTGTTAAAAATAAACTACATGTTTAGCGCATTAAAATTTGTGCAGCATCAAAACAACTTTACGTTTACAATTTTGTCACATTGTGTGCAATCGTAAGAAAATAATATTACTCGGTGATGAGGAATGACTTAATAACCACTAATCGCATTTCAAATTAAAATCCACTTTCTTGACCCCATCTTGAGTAAATTAATATTGTATCAATGTATTGGAATAATATAGTAAATGAGAAATTGCTTGAGTGGCGTCTGAATCCTCTGCTTTCACTGATGTTATTATGGCAGACAAAGCTTCAATACTTATTTTTCCAGCAAAACCCATAAAGGCACATTTACATTGAGTCATTTACTGACTTCAAATTCAAGACAAGTCAGTGCTGACCCGGTACTGCCATCGAGTAAATTGATTTTAAGTCTAATACAGTGCTTTCGTCAGTCCGCTCCCGCCAGCCGGTAATACTGACTTTGTATAAACGCAGAAGTTAGCTGAGCAGTCGCTGGCACTGCGTTATAGGGTGATCGTGTCGTGTCGGAAATTTTAACTAGCGAAAATAATGCAAATTCAACGTCAACACAAATCTTCGAGGTTACACCAAAAAACTCAACCGTACAAAATTTAAATCTAATCCTCTTAACCCTTCAGGCCTCGGCCCCTAAGCCGATTGACAAGTTGATGTCCCAAAAAATTTTAGTAAAAATTAGTAAAAAAATTGAATTATGACACTGTTTAAATTAAAACATTAATTACTGCCAAACCACTGTATCCATAATTAAAATAAAACATATTAATATAATAAAATATAATAAAATAAAACAAATTAAATTAAACTAAAATTAAAACGGGGCCGTCACGCTGAATCGTTTTGTGGCCGATATCGGCCAACCGGGGCTTGAGGGGTTAAGAACGTTCTGCCAAATAGTGGTGGACATGTGGAATAAACTACCATTTGAAGTGATTAGTGCAATCTCTGTCAATTTAAAAATAGACTATTGTTTATAGTTAATATTGTTTAGCTTTACAAGATCTGATCTGGACGTATCAGCAAAGCTGCCTGTCCAGAATAAATAATAATAATAATAATTCATTTGTTTCTTAGATACCTCTTCTAACATTTCCGTCAACCCTTGTAACCGCAGATAGTAAAATTTTCTCAACAAATAATTCACTCCATATCGAATTCTGCCACGTTCGCAAACTTATTTTTCCCTAATGACTATAATATGCGGAAAAATAATGACTAACTATGTAAACAACGCGAGTCAGTTCTGAGCGCCAGCACTGATAACAGACTCAATGAAAATATGCCTTAACTCTACTGTTTTATTGCACCACTATGAGTGATAAGCCAATTATAAATTAATAAAATGATATATCCTAGATTGTTGATTCATATTATAGCTCTGTCATTACTGACAACGTGTAGTGATTCACCTTTTATTACATATTTGGGATTTTGAATTAAAGAGGGCCAAAGATTTTCATTTGTTTGTTTTTTTTACTCTTAATTGTGAATTTTCACAATGGGCAGATTTATTGTGTAGCATGTATAGGATAGTATTCAATAAATTATTCAAATTTGTCTTTTTATTTAATTTATTATCATTATAATAATACTTAAAATATAACCTAACATAATAAACAATAAAATGATTACATAATTTAATAGAAACTATAATTTGGCGTTCGAACTAAAATTAAAACAGTCTTTTGAGACGTCAAATAAAATTGGAATAATCGTTTTATTGCAAATTTTAATTTGCAACATAAATGCATTCTACATTTAACTACACTAGGAAGTATTATTTTTTGATTAAATTAGTCTATCGAGATCGGAAATCTCGGTCCCTACCGGGTGGGGGATGTGCAAATCGCTCGCGTATCCGCATTATCCTACCGACTATTTGATAAAATATTGTGATTACAACAATAATAATAACATTTAGATTGTTTTAAAATACTGTTTCAAAATACGAATGAATCGTCGATTCAAGCACTTTTCAGAAGATCCTCGAATTCGTACACTTCGTTCAGGTTGAGGATGTTGAGTTGTTGGATGTTGTTGCCGGCGAAGTGCGAAAACGAGTCGGCGGCCTCTTCTGCGATGGAGCGTTTCACGATTGCTGAAAAAGAAATAAACGTTTTTAAATATCACTTTTGATAAGCTTTCTTACATGCAATATAAAAGTTTTGTAATTTATTTAGAAGCATTTTACGAAAGAAATATATTCTTCGTCTTGTGGCCAATACATTTGTGTATATTTTCAGACAAAACGGAAAGAATTCCTAATGCCTGAACATTGCTCAGGAAAGTCGACTGTCGATAGCACAAATGATGATTAGCCAGTGCTTGAGCAATGCTTGGCTAACACTCCATTACACGCACTGTATCTGACAGATACATAGCTGAGCGTTCTTCATCACTGGTTACAGTCCGCACGTGAGTTCCGAGGAATCGGAGGCTGGGAAAACGGGCGGATTACGCCGCACCTGACCATGAAGCGATGGGGTCATCCACCCCTGTTTTCCCCATTCCTCGGGGGAAGGGAGGCGCGCAGAGGGGGACGCCGTCCCCCTCTAAACATATATTGTTTTTTTTTTTTTTTTATTTATGGCCTTTATTTGTCTGACCACCTTTCACCTGGGAAATGAGAAAAATTCAGTTTTATCATTATTTTTTTAATTAACCGATTGTGTATCTCACAGATACAACGCATGTATCAGTGAACCACCAGGTGTAATGGAGTGTAATAAGGAATGCTTGAGCACACGACTATAGATTCAGGTGTAAATCAGCGCTGGTGCCACCTACAAAAAATTTAGTGTACTCGTTCCCATTGACATAATGCAGAGTACGCTTGTTCCAGCCCTATAATACACCCTTTAACCCGCTCAGCACGTAACATCCATTTGGGGACATGTATGGCGGCCGCCTACAATCCGAAACATCCGATTTTGGATATCGCGCTCGCCGCTGCGAAAAATGCAATTTACGATTCGAAACGTCGAACTTAATGCTTTCTGAGGACAGGACGATATGGCCAAATAATTTTTAATCCGGCGGCCACCGGCGATAAAGTCGAACGGCAATTTAAAAAGTTAGCATTCAAAACAGCAGTCTCGATCGGCCATCGCCTCGGCCGCGTAGTTCCGCGAAATGTTGGTTTTGTGCAGTGTTTTGTGGATAAAAGTGAAGTGTTTACCGGATAAAAGTGAGTAATTTTCATTTTTAAGTAGTTTAGGCATAAGGATTAGTCAATTGAGATAGTCCATTTGGTGTTTTTCACGAATTTTCAAAGAAAACACTTAGGCAACAACAAACGGCTCGCGAAAAAATGGTTGTTATTATTTTGTAATGTTTATGAAATATCCCGATATATTGCGAAATATGACGTAATGTCGCTTTAATTTACTAAGAAAATAAGTATTGTTTCATTTACATCCTAAGTTATCACATAATTAGGGGTATTTTGAAAATTATATCTTGTTTTGTAAAATGAATCGCGCAAAGAAACTTGTTTTGATAATTACTATGAGAGAATAAAGTGCGATTTTCCATAGTTTTTCGATGAAATGTGACTCTTTGGAGTATAGTAATTAGTTATTAGACATATAATAAGTCTATGATAAGACAATATAATTGAAAAAATCTAACGAATTTTATATTATGGGCATTCAAAGTTTATTATTAAGTTCGGACGCGGAAACTCTCAAAACTTTAGATTTTTCTATAATATCAGACAAAGCTCAAAGTTCTGGTGTGATTTCTAAGAAGTGTGATGTAGTAATAAAGTTATTTTGAAAGAATTTCATATAAAAAAATACCATAAGTAGTCACAAATTAATATATAAATAAATAAATACAAACGGAGCTGCCATGGAATTCACCGACCGGAGTCTGGCCCATCATAATACTATTTTTTTACACTTCTGGGGGGTGATCAGTGGATTCCGGACTTACGAACCGGCTGTGGTAGGTTTAGGACAGCTGTCTTGCCACATGTGAGCGTTCACCTTACCACCCATTCACTCCCCCTTCGAAGCCATAGAATTTGAGATGCGCAAATCGCAGTTTTAGATAATTTTTCTAAGAAAGAGTTGTTTATTTTTCTGGAAAGGCCAAGATCTTTAAAGAGGTGAAATAGAGATTTAGCTGGCAGGCCACGAGCGCCAACTTCCACCGCGTGAAGGTGAACAGTGAAGCCGTTCCGGGTTACGGCATTTGCAAGATCATGGTATTTATTTAATTTGTACTCGTGGTCTTTTGGGATATTTGATTCCCATGGAACAGTTAATTCTACGATAAGAGCCACCTTGCGAGATAGAGAGTAAAGAGTTATATCTGGACGGAGGGCTGTGCATCCGAGACTTTCAGGGAATTTATACTGCTTAGAGACCGAATCAACCTCCAGAATCCAATCTGTAGCTTTCTCGATTATTGAGAAGGGTTTTGTAGTTAAATGTTTTTTGCCTTTAGAGCCATCCCGCACAAACTGTATTGGGGGTTTGGAGGATACTGTCAAACCCTTGTTGGCACGAGCCACTGAGAGACTAATTACCTCGCGAATAACAGCGAGAACTTTGTCATGGCGGTAAGTGTACCGTCCTTGATCTAAGGCCACCTTGCAGCCAGCTAGAATGTGTCTAGCTGTGCAAGGGGTATTGCTACAGAGGGGACAAGAACTATCCTCGGCCATATCCATTAAAAAATTTTTTTTTTTCGAGAATACATAAAATTTTTCTTGGCTGAATAAATAAATATTTTTGTATGCAAATAAGTAAAAAAAAAATATTTTGGTAAAGCATTTAATAAAGAACATAACTGTATTTACATTTTTTGCATATTTTACGTATTTTGTGACAAAAAAATCGAAATGATTTTATAGGCGAGTTTTTTCAGTTTGCGAATTTTGTAATATTTATTCATTATTATCTTAATTGTTTTACGAGATAAGGTTATAATGTTTTATATGTCAAATTTCAATGCGATCATTTTTCTCTTTATCATTTTAAAATGCGTTTACTGGTTTATAAGTTATGATCGTTTATCTCAAGGCCGTTGACTCGCGTCGATTTTTTGCCCGAATATGTCGCGCGCAAAAGTGATAGGTGAGTTTTTACCTCGCAACAGGAGGGGTTAAGTAAAGAGCCCACCTGTTTGAAAACTTAAACCCAATTAGTCTGGGGCATTTAATTAATTAAGGAACCATTATCTTGTAAGGGTTCCTCCCGGACAAGTAATACAAGACAATTCCTTACTTTTGCCATCGACGGGTTTCAGCTCATATATCGGTAGTGAGAAGCAGTCCTTAGCAATGTAAGCACCGACAAAAGCACGATCTTCGATGGGAGGTAGAACTACTTTCATGTTCTGTTTGACAGACGTCATATTTACGTCGTAATAGCCGGCGGACATCTTCTGAACGAGATCGAACAGAGACTTCGGTGGAAGAACGGCGTTCTGATCGAGGGGCATCACAAAGCACCGCTTGCCTTCAACATCAATAATTCCTGCAACAAGAATGAAAACACCTTAAATTACAAATACACCGCTTTGTCTTTTGCTGTCTATTTACATACAAGTGACTGTAGTGACCATCTTTTTAATTTTAACAAAAAACATTTTAATTTAAAAAAACTAACTCTTTTTTTATAAGTGCAGCAGCCATGTCATGGTGAAACTTAGAACGGCTATTATAATTGAATACATATACAAAATTTTGTGTCTGTGCCGTTGACCCTTGAGGAGTTTCCTCATTGGAAGCCAACCCTGGCTGCCGCAGGCCTGTCTTGGTAAAACTTAGAACGGCCTATCATAATTGAATGCATATACAAAATTTCGTGTCTGTGCTGTTGACCATTGAGGAGTTCCCTCGTTGAAAGCCAACCCTGGGTGCCGCAGTTCTGTCTTCTGTTCTGGCTATCATAATGAATGCGTACACAAAATTTTGTGTCTGCGCTGTTGACCGTTAAGGGGTCCCCTCGACGGGAGCCAACCCTGGGTATAGGATCACGTCATGCTTACCATAAAAAATGCATTGTCATCGGAACTGAACCGACATGTAAATTTTCAACTTCATATGATAATATTTGAGAAGTTCCCTCAATTCCTCATGGACCCCATTGTCAGAACAGGATTTTGATAAAAATGGGACCATCTGTAAGTATATCCTTTCAAATAAAAAAAATATTTTTCCAAATCGGTTCTGAGGTAACAAACATAAAAAAAAAGACAACTGTTGGGTTTAAGTTTATATATATATAGAGTGGACTGTGAGGAAGGTTGGTTAATTTAAAGGGATTATAGGCATCATTGTGGAGAGGAGAAGGAATCAAATTTACGCACCTTTCTATTTTTTCGCGTAAATTCCTTGCTGCAATTTCACTCCAAAATGTCTCCAAATCTTCGGCTGGCCAGCTCACGGACGCGATAATTACTATCACAGCCTGATAACGAGAACACTCACAGGAGCACGTCTGGTTCGGCCGGCGCGTAATTTCTCACTGATTGGGAATTGGGAGGTAGGTAGGATATAAATATATATTATACGGTATAATTGAAAATGGCCTAACCATTACCCCCGGGCTTAAAGGGTTGCCTTTAAGAAATGTATTATTATATAGCTAAAGCTAACTTACGTACTATGTAGCATCAAGCTTTACGATAAGAAACTAGAAATAAGTGCAATATGGTATAACTTAGGTGCTAACTTATAACTATTTAGACATACTAGTCACTGCGTAGGCAATGGACATAGTTTAATGATAGGACGAACAAAGTTGCCCTTCGACGTCCTAACAGTAGCAACACGAGTGATGCCATCCTTAGAAGTATGCGCTTCCTGTATTACCCCTAACGGCCATGTATATGGCGGAGCGTTGTCAATGATGACAATGACTACTGTTCCCTTTACAATGGGGACGGAAGGAATGTTCCATTTAGCGCGAGATTGCAACTGGTGTAGATACTCGAGGCGCCATCGCTGCCAGAATGATTGAACTAAAGTGCTCAGCAACGAGTGCCTTTCCTGCAGGTTATGGGTTGTCGCTTCTATTACAGGCATTGATGATAAGGGACCTGAACACAAAAAATGTGCCGGCGTGAGAGCTGAAGGCTCTGACGGGTCGCTACTCAAAACTGTGAGCGGGCGAGAATTAATCAACGCTTCTATCTGTGCAAGCGTAGTCAACATCTCCTCGTATGATAATATTTGGCTACCTATTGTTTTAAACAAGTGTGTTTTCACTATTTTAACTATACTTTCCCAACAACCACCAAAGTGTGGTGTAGCTGGTGGTATAAACTTCCAATCGACTCTTTCCTTGGAAAGCTCGGACAAGAGAGGTTGATGAACATTTTCAAGAAATTTATATAAGTCTCTCAGATAAGAGTTCGCGCCTACAAAATTAGTAGCATTATCTGAGTATAAACACTTGACGGGTCCTCGGCGAGAGAGAAAACGCTTGAAGGCTGAGAGGAAACTAACGGTAGACAAATCGGTAACTATTTCAATATGTACCGCTCTTACGGTCATACACGTGAATATACACAGCCATGCCTTGCGAGACTGAACGCCTCTGCCACGATAAGGGGTGTATTTTAAAGGACCTGCATAGTCACAGCCTACGTGAGTAAAGGCCTTTTCAACTTGGTTGACTCGATAACTTGGAAGATCAGCCATAATTGGAAAAGTCGGACGAGGTTTCGCTTTAAAGCAAATATTGCATTTAAAGATTCGATGACGGATCGAACTTCTTGACGCTAAGATCCAGTAACCTTGCCTCAAAAGAGATATAAGTAACACCGGACCTGCGTGAAAATATTTATTATGATAGTGATCTATAATGAGATCAACTACGTGATCACGACGGGGCAATATGACGGGATACTTTTGATCGTAATCAACCGATGCATTTGACAAACGACCACCAACGCGGATGAGACCATCGTCGTCAAGAAAAGGCTTAAGTTTGATAAGAAGACGAGAACAATTTTTATTATTCCTTATATTATAAATGTCCTCTTCAAAATATTTATATTGGAGAATGCGTATTATTAAGCGCTCGGCTTGTTTAAGGTCCTCTGGAGATGCAATCAGGTTTTCTCTCCTAGGAAGTCTTTTGACAAATCTTAGCACGAACACAACCGTTCTAATTAGTTGACTCCAGGAAGAAATTGTCAAACAAAGCTGATAGACGACATTCTCTTCCCGCGAAGATGTAACAACGGGGAAAGATTTTGGTCGCTCCTCGGGCAACGTCTCATCAATTGATATATCACTAAATTCATTAATCGGCCAATCTGACGGCTTTAACGAAGCCCACGAGGGTCCCTTGAACCATAACTGATGAGTCAATAGCTTTTCGGGAGACAAACCACGAGAGAGGCAATCGGCAGGATTCTCAGAGCCGGCCACATGGAAGAAGATACTAGGCGGATAGTTCTCTGTTACCTTAACGATCCGATTTGCCACAAATATTTGCCATCTATGTGGCGATGAATTCAACCAACATAAGACAACCTTTGAATCAGTGAAGCCATACACACGGGATATATCGTAACGTGGACTATATGTGTCGCACACACGACGGAGCAATCTTGACAATAGCTCAACGGCGCAAAGCTCTAATCTTGCTACCGTGAGTGTCTTTGTTGGCGATAGTTTAGACTTAGCACACACAAGCTGAGTGCTAATATGATCAGCACGAGTGATGTGTAGGTAAACAACCGCTCCGTACGCGCGCTCACTTGCGTCTGCAAATCCCAAGACGTTAACAATCACCCCGGCGCTTACGCCTACGTGTCTAGGTATTCTTAAGCTATTTAAACAGGGTAGTTTTGAACAGAAGTTGTGCCACGATTTTTCAATATGTGGCGGAGGACAATCGTCCCAATCACACTTAATAAGCCAAAGCTCCTTTATTAACAGCTTGGCATAAAGAATAGTAGGAGCCACAAATCCTAAGATGTCCCATAAACGCGCTACTGTCGACAGGATGGCACGTTTAGTGCACTTATTATCAGGAGCGTTGATTTGAAAGACAAAACAATCATCAGACATGGACCACCTTAAACCCAATATCTTATGCTGTATTTGCTTATCGAACTCTACTTCTGAAGTCATTTTGTGGGACTCTGGTATGTTTTCTAATACACTCTTAGAATTTGATGTCCACTTCATTAGGTCGAACTGACCGCATTTGAAAAGCTGAATCAGTTCGTTTACTGTCTCTACAGCTGAAGACTCTTCTGGAAGACTATATGCAATATCATCCATGTACAGAGAACTAGAGATAACTTTAGCAGCCTTAGGATATTTATCTCCTTCGTCGGACGCTAATTGTTTTACTACTCGTAGGGCGTGGTAAGGACTTGGCTTAAATCCGAAGCATACCCTATTCAGCTCAAAGACTTGCATAGGACTGTGGGGACTAAAGCGATATAGAATACGCTGAAATCGACGATCTTCAGGACGCATACCTATTTGTAAAAACATTTGTTTCACATCAGCACAGAAGGCGACCGAAAACAAACGAAAATTCAAGAGTATACAAAATAAATCACCCTGTAGGTTGGGACCTGAGTATAGTAGATCGTTAAGAGAGTAGCCTGTGCTAGTTGTGCAACTGGCATCAAGAACCGGTCTAAGTTTTGTAGACTTATCTGGTCTGAAAACCCCGTGGTGAGGGATGACATATGAGAGGGTGCTGACACTGCTATCAATAGCCACCGGTGACAAATACCCATCTTCAATATAATCACGTATTACCTTATCATAGGCTTCTCGCAAGGGAGCGCATGATTCGAGTTTTCGTTCAAGGCAAATAAAACGCTTCTCAGCGACCCTTTGAGAATCACCCAATAAATAGGCATCCAGTCGAAAAGGTAAGGCAACGACGTACCTACCGTTAGAGTCAAGTGTCGTGGTGACCGAGAAATGCTCCTCACACTCCAGATCATTAGGATCTTGGACTGGTGGAATACATATTTCCTCCAATTCCCAGAAGCGTTTTACAACGACGTCCAGGGAATCTCGAGACACTACTGAACAGCATGAGACCAAGTCATGAATATGCGTAGACTGAAGCGTGGGCAATGACCCAACGACGACAAAACCTAACACAGTTTCAATAACTGGTGGAATATTATCACACTGGGTATTAACTATCCTACCTGGTAGCAATAAATGTGGAAATAATGAAGCGCCTATTAAAGCCTCGATAGGGCCAGGCGTAGCAAACATTTCATCGGCAAGAGGTAGTGACCTCAAATGTGGAAGCGCGGCCTCGTCTATGGGAACCGACGGCAACTCACTAGTAATACGATCGACAATAAGAGCACTCATGTCATAACTTATACCTAAATTAAACCTAGAAAGGAAAGTTAGATTAACTTTACCTAGGGTAGGTTTATTTAAACCACCTACTCCCGTAACCACTACCTTCGACTTTTCATAATGCTTGAGGCCAAGTTTTTCACAACAGTCATTTGTTATAAAATTGCTTTGAGAAGCCGAGTCTAGGAGACATCTAACAATCTGATTATTCACTACGACTTGAACGGTGGCAAGCGCGACTGTGGTAGTTGTAGCTGACTTGGACCTTTGCGAAAGAGTCGACAACTTGGCGTTTGTGTTACATGTAGCACACAACGTTGCGTCTCCGCGCCCTGCGTCGTTATCGAAGGTTGTCTCAGGCTTCGTGTTAGAAGGCGAAAGCATCTGAGATGACCATCGAACCGACTGAACAGTACCTGAGTTCGATGTGGAACTACTAATTTTATCATTATTATTAAAATGTAACGACGTGTGGTGTTTCTGTTTACACATCGTACACTTCTGATTTGATTTACAGAGACCTGTCTTATGTTTTATACCCAGACAATTTAAACAGGCGTTATTTGCTTTAATATGAGCGAACCTATCAGCAGGTGTCATTTTATAGAACAAAGGGCATTTATAGAGATATTCATGTGTTATATTATTGCATAAACACTTTAAATTATTTTGCTTATTTGAAACATATGATTGAGGGCTTGGCATTCGTTGGTTCGAACTAAAACGACTAGCTTTGCTGTTCATATTGATAGTGGTCCTAGATTGGACATTACAGGTTTGATAAACTCGAATCTGAGTCCTCACGAAATCAACTAATTGTGAAAATGTAGGTATTTCTACATCACGAACCTGCGATTCAAAACCTTTGATTGTATCTGTATCGAGTTTTTTCAACGTTATATGTAGCAACAAATAATCTGCTAAATCGTCCAATTTTAAATTCTTTAGTGCACCAACAGCGGTGCTCACCCTATCCATAAAAGACTGAAAATTAATTTGTGACGCTCCTCCATTTAATTTAAAGTTCAAAATCTGCTCTACGTGAGCCGAAGCCAAAAGACGTTTGTCTTCGTATCTATCAATTAAAGTTTTTAGTATTAAAGAGTAATTCTGACCATCTGGAGTGATACCTGAAATCACGTTTAAAGCTCCTTGCGATAATTTACTCATCAGATAATACACTCTCTCGTCATCTGTAAGCGACGTGTTATCGTGGATTAGAGATTTAAAGTTGGCATAAAACAGCGGCCAATTCTTTACGTCCCCGTTGAAAGACATAATTTCCAAAGGTGGAAGTCTTGGCTTTATCGCCTCACGACAAGTGTCAGTATCCCTACTGGAAGTCGATATTTTTTGCTTAACAGACAGACGGTCAAGAACACGCTTACATGTACAATACATGTCCTCAAATGAGGTAAATGTGTCGTAACACGGCGTCGCGGTTGAGTCAGCTCTAATCTTTAAAATATTATAATCATCTAAAACGGCACGAAACTCTGACCGTATATCTGCCATAGAAATAGATGCATTGAGAAATGGCTCACTTGTTCTTTCGGTAGTGCCTACATTCTTTGATAAATCAAATATTTTTTGCATTCTCTCAAATAGAGCATTACGTTTTGCACGTGCTATTTGTAACTTAATTGCATCCATGCTAGCTTCCTTATCGGGATCACGAGACATTTTATAAGGATTTATTTATTTATCGTCTATACAGCTATGAATGGATGACAAGTAAACAATCCAATATTTTATAATATACTTTGACAAATTGTTATCAACCAAACAAATTTGCAAACAATAACAAATATATATTTGATAATAAACTATTAATTACTCAGATATTTTTATGTAACTAAACAAGTTTATTTTCAGGAATAATAATTATAAAATATTACGATCCCTTTTTAAATATAATTTATATAATGAAAGTCCCATAACTGGTAACTTCACCCTACCGAACTGTTTTGCTAAACCAAATTCGTAAACAAGATATTATTATATTATTTTGTTTCCTTATCTAGCTAGTGAAACCGGTTTTTTCAATAAACGGTTGCAATCCTACAAACGTAACGTACAGTGTCTCTATAAATAATGAGACAGTAACTAATATTTAACAAAGATTTATAATATTGTGAGCGGCAAGCCTTTATATGATTTGGTGACAAATTTATAACAATTAAACAATTAATAAGCATTAAATAATCTATGTAAACAAACAAAATAGGTATTTTATTTTATGTAGGACAAATATAATTTATTATATATAAATTACGGCTATCAACCATTCAGCTCAGCTGAGCAAGTATACCCATGCAAAATGCAATAAGTATATGTACTATACTCGCGGCATAAAGTGTGAAGTCTGCAGTAATTTAATATGCCGGGTGTACCTACGTGTAAAACAAAGCACCCGCCGCCCGAAACCAATTAATGTGGGCAGATCTGTATTTTTTACCAATTTTAAACAGCTTAACACGAATATAATGTTTTATTATGTAGATATGTTTAATTTTACCAATGATGTCTATAAATAATAATTATGTGAATATGAATCTCCTACATACGATATTCCAAAAGGCAACCCGTAATGGCGGAAGTATTTATTCTGTTTTCGTACTCAAATGGACAAAGTATTTTAAATCCGGATCGTATGGACCAAATGTTGGGTTTAAGTTTATATATATATAGAGTGGACTGTGAGGAAGGTTGGTTAATTTAAAGGGATTATAGGCATCATTGTGGAGAGGAGAAGGAATCAAATTTACGCACCTTTCTATTTTTTCGCGTAAATTCCTTGCTGCAATTTCACTCCAAAATGTCTCCAAATCTTCGGCTGGCCAGCTCACGGACGCGATAATTACTATCACAGCCTGATAACGAGAACACTCACAGGAGCACGTCTGGTTCGGCCGGCGCGTAATTTCTCACTGATTGGGAATTGGGAGGTAGGTAGGATATAAATATATATTATACGGTATAATTGAAAATGGCCTAACCAACAACCGAATTGATAACCTCCTCCTTTTTTTGAAGTCGGTTAAAAAAGTGACAAGAGAGTAACCCACCTCCAAAAATAAAAGACAAAAATTTAATTTAGCAATCAGCCCTAAAATTCCAACATACAAAGGACCATTGCTTTATGAAATAAAATCTCAAGCAGTTTCTAAATAGACAAGCTTAGGGCTCTCACCTGTCTTATTGATGTTGAAGTCGTGAATGAAGCGTCCGTGGCGTCCCTCGTGGAAGTTAGGAACGTTAATCTTCTCGTAGTTTCCTACTTCGGGGTCGATTTCGAACTGCTCGAGGAAGTAACGCGCGCCGAGGCCAAAGTTGTCATTTCGCGCAATGGCCGACTCGATGGCACTCTCGTCTGAATCGCAGTCCGGTCCAATCGAATTCACCATGAAGAAGCCATCCTATAATAATGAAAAGGTATACCACGTCTGTCCAGTCGATCTTTTTTCTTCTGCTTTACAGATCGCACAACCTTAGCCACGACTAGGGACATGGTATTGAATAGAAAGTATCGATACTTTTTCATGAGTAGTATTGAAAAAAGTATCGTATTCGTAAATGTATTGACAGAAAAGTATCGATACCCCAAAGTATCGGTACTTTTCTTAGGAAAGTGTTTGGTTTCAGCGTAAC
Organism: Micropterix aruncella; assembly: GCA_944548615.1. Classification (NCBI taxonomy): domain Eukaryota; kingdom Metazoa; phylum Arthropoda; class Insecta; order Lepidoptera; family Micropterigidae; genus Micropterix; species Micropterix aruncella. The sequence continues at coordinate 3,799,421 of OX155951.1, forward strand.
AAAATAGAGAACGGGAGTGCGAAGGTGGGCTGTGAATGAATGCGTTCACCGAATAGAAAGAGATCGGGGCATATGAGACTCCCTCTATCCTTGTCTAGACAACTGTGCGCATGCGCAACTAGTTGCGCATGCGCGTTTATCCATAGCATAGCAGACTTATGGCATCGAAGCGTTACCATAGTGATATAAAAGCATTGCCATAGTGATATATGTACGTGTCTCCGTAAATGCACGACTAGACAAGGATGGAGGAGGTACTATAGGCAGCTGTCTCTTTCTATTCGGCTGACGCATTCTCAGGCTGGTCACGGGGTCTAGTAGTTATGCGGTCGGTCAATGGGTTTTATCATTGTGGATTTGTGGACATATACTATATAAATGCGCACACCAATTGGTCAGGCAGATGGTAGGTTTTTATAACAATAAAATAATTTAAAATATATAAATTGACAAATCAACGTTTATTAATTATTTCTTTAAACATTATTAAATTTACCACTCTTCCTCTGTGCAATCTTTTAAAAATAGAACTTTATTTAGCCATTTTAACGCTAATCGGTTTTGTGTTTTTGCTATTGAACTGCCTGCCTTTAAAAATAAAAGTTTGGAGAGGACTGATGTTGCTTAGGCAAGCTTGTACAATTTGGGAAAAACCATGTCTTTCTATTGTTTTAATGGATTGGTTGATTGATTAATGAGCGGTTTTAATATGTGTTTTTGGAGTTGGATACAGTAAATTCATATAATGTACACAAATGTGGACTCAAAAAAATATGTAAAATGATAATCGAAATGCCACATCAAAAGGCGCTACAAAACTCGCTAGTTTTTTTTGTCGCTAAATGAAAAATATTGGCTCTATTTCTCCCTCCACTGCAGTAATAGCCTGTTATTGAAGCCTGCCATTGAATAAGCCACCGTTTTATATTCGTATGCTTGCATACACCTTCAACAAACAAATTTTCGAGGGCTTCGAAAGGTTAATCTGACAAAGTCGCTAAATTGGCAACACTGGTGAGAGTTGAGTTGAGTGAATGAACCTCAACGCAAAGACGATAGCATAATGAACTTTATTTTCAACGATTAAAGTTCAAATTCCAGTGTACCATAGTAGATGAATGAAGCAAAACATCTTGTTATTTTTTAACCGGCAGGCATAAACATGAGTTATAAAGACTAATTTTAAAAAATCATTCATAAGATTTATTCGATACGATACTTGCCAAAAAGTACTCATTGGGTAAAAGTATCGAGTACAAAAGTATCGATATCGAAACTAAAGTACTCAATACCAAAAAGTATTGAAAATTTTTCCGTGTCGCTAGCCACTACATCACAGTGGCAAAAATGCTTGTGTATTGTCATTTGTTATTATATAGGGTATTGCTCAATGCCATAGTACATTTTGCTACCCTTCTGCGGCGGCAATATGCAGTGGCGCTGATAGCATTGTCCGGAGGAACTAATAGGCAATTTATTTGATAATTTTTTAACAACATGGATAATTAACCCTTCGAGTAGCGGCATATTTTCATTGCAGACCGCGGCAATTTATTGCAATATCGCCGTGCTCGACAAAAAGTACTATAACTATTGAACTACTATAGCAGTCATAAAAAGAATAACTGCAATGATCACAATGAAATTTCGTATATAGAATATTGAAATCTCATTTTGTAAAATAATTAGATAATTATGAATAAACATGAGAAAGTCGAAAAAGTGAAAAAAACTCGACATTTCTAACTTGTACTTGTCTTACGGAAAAATACGGAACCCTATTTAGAAATTGTAAACACTATCGTGTTTTTTTTTTGATTCACTATCAAAGATAATATTTTGTTTTGCTTATTTACATACAAAAATATTTAGATATTAGGTCATAAAAACCAATAAAATTTTTGATTTCTCGAAAAAAAAAAAAAATTATGTTTGATAATGGAATTTTAGCAGAAATATCCGCGAAATGACACGCGAAATTATTCTAGCGGCCGTCTATGTATCTATGGTAATAATGAGATATTTGGTATGGATTTTAGGATGCGTTCGAATTAGAAAATAATATTACTGTCCGCTCCGGGAGCAAGCCGCCAATATTGGCCGTTACGTAGTCAACGGTGTTCTGATGTGCAACCAAATTTGGTCGTTACATAGCCGAAGGGTTAATGCTTTTTAAATGAAGCACTGCTGGATTATAAAACCCCAAAAAGGTAACCAATGATAACAATAATAACATTCAATTATTAGTGCCATCTATCGCATTTATATATAGGCTGATTTAATCACAGACTTAATACAGAGCGATTAGAATACCATCTATTAGTCTATTTGAACAGTAAGGCGGGCAATTATTACATATTGAAACCTGTAAACCAAATTTCAAATTGACATCTTTATGTAAATCATATAAAAATAATGAGAGCTATGATTTAAAAATTCGTTTGTAATATTATAAATAAAAAAATAAAATATAAACGGAGCTGCCATGGAATTCACCGACCGGGGTCGGGCCCATCATAATACTATATTTTTTTTACACTTCTGGGGGGTGAGCAGTGGATTCCGGACTTAAGAACCGGCTGTGGTAGGTTTAGGACAGCTGTCTTGCCACATGTGAGCGTTCACCTTACCACCCATTCACTCCCCCCTTCGAAGCCATAGAATTTGAGATGCAGGAATAGCGGTTTTAGATAATTTTTCTAGAAAGGAGTTGATTATTTTCCTGGAGAGACCAAGATCTTTAAAAAGGTGAAACAAAGATTTAGCTGGCAGGCCACGAGCGCCTACTTCCACCGCATGAAGGTGAACAGTGAAGCCGTTCCGGGTGACGGCATTTGCGAGGTCATGGTATTTATTTAATTTGTACTCGTGGTCTTTTGGGATATTTGATTCCCATGGAACAGTTAATTCTACGATAAGGACCATCTACCGAGATAGAGAGTAAAGAGTTATAACTGGACGCAGGGCTGTGCATCCGAGACTTTCAGGGAATTTATACTGCTTAGAGACCGAATCGACCTCCATAATCCAATCTGAAGCTTTCTCGATTATTGAGAAAGGTTTTGCAGTGAGATGTTTTTTGCCTTTAGAGCCAACCCGCACAAACTGTATTGGGGGTTTGGAGGATACTGTGGAACCCTTGGTGGCAAAGCCACTGAGAGGCTAAGTACCTCGCGAATAACAGCAAGGACTTTGTCGTGGCGGTAAGTGTACCGTCCTTGATCCAAGGCCACCTTGCAGCCAGCTAGAATATGTCTAGCTGTGCAAGGGGTATTGCTACAAAGGGGACATGAAGGAAACCGTTTTATTTTGAGATAGGATACCGTATAGGCGTGTTTAGATCGCCATCTGTTAGGTTACCGAACATAAGAAATGATTAATTAATGTTTGGAGCTATGACTGCCATCTACTTGTTGTTTCATAGTAAAATCCTAGCTTCCAAAATATAGTAAGGCATTGAGTAATTTAATACCTATATAATCAATAGTATTGCTTAGGATTGGAATGAAGGCGGTCCACGAGATGTGGTGTACCTACCTAGATATCACAAGATGACTAATACACAAATTGATACTTTTTGACATTCGTGGCAATCTATTAAAATGGATGGTGAACTTTCTGAGGGAACGGATATTCAGAGTAAAGCCGGGTCCGCTGCGCCATGTTATCGTGTTTTGTTAACACAATAACCAAGGTAATGTTATTTTGGGGCGTGGCATAACTGTTTTTTTCGCTGTTTTTGTTTGCCGAGTCGAATGGATAACTACCCTCGCGTTTGCCTGCGGGGTGCTGGAGGGACAAAATCATTCATTTCGTATTTGTGCTCACCACGGACACATCTCGTGAAATCTTTTTGATATTGTGTATTGTTGTTGTAGTTTATCGTTTTAATGGAGTGGAATAAAGAAAATACTTTGTATTGTATACAATTGATACGGGAAAGACTCGTTATTTGGGACGCTACATCCAACGAAAATAAAAATATATCTAAAAAACTAGATGCTTTCCTCACGTCAATATCATGTCAGGTGGACTAACGTTACTATGCCACGTCGCTTTTTTCTGTCTATCTGCCAATATTAATGTTAAAAGCTCTTCTGAACAACAAAAAAATATTTTTAACCCAATTGGACTTTAATTTGCAATTTTTGTTGAAAGAACGTCGCTGTAGGTAGGGTCTAACACGAAATCTATTTCTTCTGTTAAGAACTGAATCCACTATTGCCGAAACCGTGGACATGTCTTCCTTATCGGAGCTCATTTTAAATAAATAAGTTACTAACAAAAATAATCTATACTCAAAAATCGCAGTGGATGGTTTGTTTAGCAAAACAGTTTTGTTCGTAAAATGGTGCAGCGGACCCGGCTTAAGATTGGGTAAAGACCTGTCGGATCCCCATGAAATCTTAAGTGGCATACCTTAGCGCTCGGTAGTTAGACTAGTAATATTTGGCATATTTCTCACTGACTTCCGACCCTTGATTTCTCTTCCCTCAGCCTTCTACGCTGGAACACAAACTTCTTCGCAGACCCGTCCGTGCATTGCACATCAAATTATACAAAGGGACTTGAACCGGATTGCTCAATGGACTAAAGAATGGGTGATTTAATTTAACCCTGAAAAGTGCACCATGTTACATAATGGACTTCAAAAAGCTGTCTGGTTTAGCTGCAGAACAACTTCATTGTGTTCTGAGCTGCCGTATCCAAAGTTGAACTCTTTCTGATGATAACCAACTTTCGATATGAAAGGAACTGCAAGTAGTATTACAGTAGTGCCGCGGTTATCCGAGCCTCGATTAATCGAGTTCCGGGTTAACCAAGGTCGAAAAGGCCACGGCCAGGCCATGTTTTTACCCCCCAGAGTCACCCCTCTACTCCAATTTTACTATGCAATACTGTTTTTTATAATGTATGTATATATGTATTGTAGTACATTTTTAACTGACTACATTTAAATATGTAATAGATGTATTCTTTTACTTCATTGACTATTTTTTCATTCATTTTAAACTTTACAGTATGTTTCCACCTCGATTTACGAGAGAGTCCGTGTTATCCGAGTTACCCTTGGTTCACATTACCTCGGATAAGCGAGGTCCTACCGTATTTACATAACCTACCTTGCTAACGTCGTAGGGAATCCTACAGCACCCGGTCATGCGGTGTACTTGCATACGGGCAAACTGATTGTAGACCAGCAATCCACCGACGATACCCATTCCCACGAGGAACAGAGCAGTGAGCAGCAGCACCGACATTGATCCCTGATGCTCCTTTTCATTGTAGTATTCAGAATGTGTCACACCGACATAAGTGGTCTTCACCCCTACCTCTGGCTTCTTTATGGGATCCTGATAACAATGAAAATCAAAAATCATCCTATGGAAAGTATATCCCCCTCCCTCGGAAGACTCACTAAGTAACAAATTAATTATATGGAAAAAATGCATTTAAAGTTTTTACAAAATTGTATTTTTCAAAATGTATCAATGCATCTACCACTAATCCTAGCAGCTAATGGTTTACTGACAGTTGGGCGATTAAGTCCTGCTCGTTACCTCTGGTCGACTCAACTCCCGCCTCAGCTCCTATCCAGTATCCTCCTCGGTGAGGAATGAACCTGGAATGGACTCTGTTTCCTATGCCAAGGCAGGTGGACCAGTTCCTCTGGTGGATGGCCTCGGGCGCTGCTGGGCGGTATGTGTGTCAGCCAATCGACTGTGCACCCCGGCGAATAACTGGAGGAGTCCGGAAATGCTCTTAATACGCATCCTAAGCAGCGGGGGTCGTTGTTGACCTAATGACAGCTATTCTTAAAACGACCCGTTGACCACCCGATCCCGAGTGGTAGCCGGGCAAAGGACGCCAAGGTCCGCGATAAATTTGATTTTAATTACTGCTAACATTTAGTAGAGGCCGCGCAAGCAACTTCGGACCCGCAACAGACGGAAGGACAGAGAAATCCGGCCAAATCTGGTGGTGAGGGTGCAAGGCTGCCCGCTGGTTCAACTTCCCAGTGTCACGCGGTAAGGCCTTAGACTCTCGGGCAGGCAAGCGTAGCTAGACAGTGGAATGTTTCATCCCCAAGTTTATACGTTCACTCCAGGTTGAAAGAACGATCAATATCGTTATACCTTCCTGATGTGACGGGTTTGCCCATTGTAGGTGACAACTCTCTAGTGCATGTACCACTACATTGTGTGATTAGGTTAATTGCAAGATATTGCCATGTGGCAATAATATTGCCATGTGGCAATAAGCTCGCCTTTTTGTATTTTAATTTTTAGTGCAAATAAAGAGTTTATTATTATTAAAACTGAAATTTTAAGGATCTATTGTTAACAGGCAAATCAGCACCCGTGAAAGGTTTCAGAGGAGGAATTAATTGCATTGGTTGCGAATGGGCAGTTTAAATAAACTAGCCTTGTCTAAGTCTCGTCTCGTCCTAAGTATAACCAACGGCACGTGCGCAAGATATTTCCATACAAAATATATTTCGCACAAATTATCGTGTATATGACAATATTATTCTACACCCTTATCTTTGTGATATCGTCATTGTCAATTGCATCTACATATCTACCGAACGGGTATTGCGCATAACACTGATTGACGAGGGCTTCACTGCCCTCTCCAAGATGTGGATTTACCCATCGGAGTTGATTCTGAGGCCTTCATCAAAGAAATGAGGTGGCATAGCATCTCCTTCGCCGCTTATGACCCCAAGCACCATTACCGCTGCTGAAAATTTTGTGTGCATGACGGTGGACTTTTTCGAAGCATCTTGACATAGCCACCTGTCTCTCGAAACTTTTTTGAAACATCGTAAACTTAGTTTTTTTGTACCCAAACCAATCAATTGCCAATCTCCATTGGCGATTTGTCAGCGCAAAGGGACTCCACGATCGCCGCTCTTCTGACTTGTTCCCGGCTCATGCTCTTGCAAGTTGGAACTAGATGCGAGATAAGCTATTCGCAGGATTACACTCAACGACTGCTAGAATTTTTCAAATTGTTTTTAACCCCTCGAGCCGCAAGATTTCGCAAGCGCATGTCTTTGAAAGGCTATTTATAATTATGGAAATTTTAGATTTATTATGGCAGCCGACCAAAATATTAATTTCTCCCAAGCCGTTGTTGCACTTTAGAATTGTTGTATATTAGAACTTTAGAGTCCGATCGGTCCCAACGAGGCGCAACTGTGCTTTTACGTTTGAGTCCGATCGGTCCCTCTGAGGATAGAGGGGTTAATAGATAGGAAAAAAAACATTGAATTGAAATTCTAATGAGAAAATGCTTAATAAACTTTTTTGTTATAAATTATTGACAGTTGGCTGCCGCCAACCGTTGTGATCGTATTTTGTTTATATCAGCGTTTTTGCTATGCGACACATCTATATTGTCGTCAGAATGTTTGACAAGCCCACTTTGCCGGTAAACGTATTGTACACGACCGTACTGCATCACCGCATATTCCACATAGTATACGTCTATTCTACACTATATCATCGCTAAAATGTTTGACAGCCCAAAGGGGGCCCAGAAAAGTGCAAAAGGGGCCCTAAGATTTTGAGGGCCTAAAGGCCTCTACATAGGTTAATCCGGCACTGTGTAGTACTTTGATATTATGGTAAAACATATGATACTGGCCCAGCTCACGGGCCAGCACCTACCCGATGAAGTTTCGAGCCTGGATAGGCCCTGCAACTGAGTATGCAGGTGGGTCAGTGTCCTTCGGGAATTGTTTCTTCGGCGGGTCTGGACGGTTTGCGCACCATGTGGCATCAGCTAATCGACTATGCGTTCCGACTGATAACCGGGGGAGTCTGGAAACGGCGTTGTTTCCAATAGAGCGGGGGTGACTGTTGACCTAATGTCAGCCGCGCTCTTGAATCGATTAACCTCCCGATGACCTGCATCAGAGACGGACAAAGGATGCCATGGTCTGCAATAAATTGTAGCTGAATTACCGCTTTACATCAGGTAGAGGACCTCTTAAGCAACCTTGAACTTGTAACCAGTCGGAAGGACGGAGAAAACTAGCCATAACTGGTAGTCAGGGGCCAGGCGGGAATTATTGCAGTATAGATACCTTTCTCAGAAATGGAAAAAACAAAGAAATACTACTAGGTTAGATCATTGTAATGCTAAATGTGAAAGAAAAAAGCTTCGGACGCGTAAATTTTCAAAACCAAATTTACATAAAAAAAAAAAAAAAAATTTTTTTTTACCTCAGTTTATAAGGTTGTTTTAAAAAAACCTAACCTAACCTAACCTACCGCCAAATAGGTGTTTATGTATTATTAAAAAAAAAACTACCGAAATGTATGGGTTTGGCGCTTTTTTGAATGCCTATATCTCGCTTATTTATTGAGACCGAATAAATATTATCGCAGATTCGGAATCAGCGTGGTGAATATAGTCTGGTGACGTTAAAAAATCAACAATCTAGAAGAGGTACCTATACTGCAATAATACCGCCAGGCGGACCGCTGGGTGCTTCTCAGTGTCTCGCGTAAGGCGTTGGACTCTGACGGATCGTGGCGGAGCTAGTTGGTGGATTGTTTCGTCCCCAAGTCTCTACCCTCAGCCCAGGTTGAAAGAACGATTACATATCGTTATACCTTCCTGGGTTGACGGGTTCGCCCATTTGAAGATGACAACACTCTCCTGATATCGTCACGCCCAATGCATATATTTCTTGCCCCTCTTTTTAGCTTCGCAGCTATTACCAAGGGCTGGTGGCATACTGCAACTATACGAACAACTTATGTGGTAGAGAGAATAAAAAGAATATTACATACATAGATCACCTCTCCATCCGCAGTAACGAGTGGCACTTCCAACACTTCCGTCTTCCTATCGAACATCTCCTTGCACAGTATAGTCATCTTGAAAATGCGTATTTCTATTACTTAATTCGACAAACGCGATATTACAACCTACTCCGCCCAGTAGACTCCTTTTCTTATATACCAATCGCGAATACAAAAACGAACACAAACAGCGACCGACGAAAAAATCTGACAATCAATGACGTCGCGATCGCAAAGTAATCCACTTCTTCACATCCTTCCTTCCGCAATTTGTCTATGGTACATTGGTTCTATAGATTTTTCAAAAGGCGTTGCCCGTAAAGCGTATATTAAATTATATTATACATATTTATTTTACTTTACCTGCCTACCAACAGACGAGGATGTAAAACATTGTGAACTCGCCAAAAAATGGCGATGAAGACGGATATATACATGTTGACACCCTCCGAGACGATTAAGACCATTTATTTTATTGTGAGCCTGTGCATATAGTGCATTCTCATATTACGATAAATTTACATGTCAAGCACCTATGCCCGACCACTTGCCTTGCGATGTCAAGTGACAATTTAAGTGCGAAATAGTCTGTTCTCCCTCCTTCCATTAAATACACTGAAAATTTCGAAGAGGCGGTGGCAAGAGCATTCATCGACATCCTGGGTGAATAGCCGGGCAAAGGATGCCGTGGTCCGCGATAGATTCGGTATACACCGTTTCACCGCTTTGTAAGGGAGAGGATCGCGCAAGCGACCTCGAACTCGTACCAATCGAGAGACTGGACTAATCTGGTCGCAATTGTAAGTAAGGGCGGTGAGTGTATGCCCGCTGGGTAATACTCCTGGCTATCTCCCGGTTAAGGCGTTGGCCTCTTACGGGCATGTGGCTGAGCTTGACGGTGGACTGTTTCGTCCAAGTCTTCTGCGCTCACTTCAGGGAGATAGAACGACTAATCGTTAAAACTTCCAGAGGTGACGGGTTCGCCCGTTGTAGTTGAAACTCTAGTTAACACATTCCCCAATACCGCGGATACCGCATGTAGCTGAGGCAAGCCAAAACATTTCAAAAGACTGCTCCCGTACATTCCCATACACAGAACAAACGGCGCGGCTGGCGCCATGCAATACAGTTGCGCGGAGTGATCTAGCTTATAAAATATAGCTTAATATCCACATATTTTTAAAAATTACGAGTTTGCTTTTTTAAAAAAAAGTCTTGCTCCATAAAAGAAATGCATCATTTGCTGAATGTATGTCAACATTATATGCGACACTGTGTACGTGTACAGATAAATCATACCGACCGTCTTGTCTAGTCATATCTTGTGATGTCGAGCATTATTTACTTTACCTTCATAATGGCAGAATTATGCGCATAACGACATTTTAAAATACTGTGACGACATTTTGTTGTATAACTACTAATATAATGTTGCAACGAAATGTAATGTTGTGTACTATACTATACTATTATGTCAATGGTCGTATCATAGTTTTTTTTGTTAATTAGAATAATTTTGGAGTGTTTTACTGTAAATCATTCTTGTGTTAAATTCAGTTACTAATTTATAATTAATTTAATATACTTGCTCATTTGTACATACTTGTAATGGTTGTATTTTTTTTACAAAAACTTTTAGCTAATAATGAAAGTAAAGACTTCTAATTCTTATTCATTACATCACAAAAATAAAGGTGTAATAAAACTATTTATTTATTCTAATGAACGTTATAAGTTGCAGTTAAAAATCAGTCAAGAAAATGTAGTCGCCGCCTAGAATTTGAAGAGAAAGGCAACAGCTGGCAGCGCTGTTTTCTCAGCGTAACGTTGCTATTATAGAAATATTTATTTGACATTGCACCAACATTGCACATTAACGACAGATATGTTAATTAAAAAAACATGATGCCCTGTAATTCGGTGCGGGAAAGAAAATATAAAAAAATTTAGTTCTTTGCCTAGTGTATTTTAAATTTTAAGTATCTATGGGCGCGAAAGCATGCAATTCCGCCATAGACTACAGACATTTTTGTCTATTTGCGAAATACCTTTGAGGCTGGAAGTGGCTCTGGATGGACGTGGTTTCGGGCCGAGTGCGTTTGTTAGACGATTTTCATCAGAATTTTTGGAATAAAATATCCGCGGCGATGTGGTAGCAAGAAACGGATCGATCTAGCGTTGACTTATCGGATTTCGTGTGTGTATATAGATATTTTGCGTCCATTTGGCCGAACTAAAGTCTTAAAATGGCGTCATCGGATCCGTCGAAAAACCGCATGCAAGTTTTCAAGAACAAAGGAAAGGATGCAGATGTGAGTAGTGTATTATTTCTAGCGTGTTTTCTAGCTTAGGGTGATGTTTTTATCAGGGGAAAGGATGGGGCAGTTTTGTGCGAAAAGCCGTCTGGTCTTGTCCCAGTTTTTTTACACCGCCAGTCGAAAGTTCGCATTACTCTAATTTATGAATATTGCAGTTTATTCACACTTTTGCAATGTCAAAGTGCGCCTCAATGTCGTCGCTGATTCTCCCACTGCCGACAAGCAACTAGTAATGAGTTGGCAAGCAACTAGCAACGAGTCAGCGAGCAACTATTAGCAAGTCGGCGAGCAACTATTAGCGAGTCGGCGAGCAACTAGAAACGAGCGCTTGTTTACAACATTTATTGTCGCTGGGCGAGGGACGTTTGAGCGTTTGCAATGGGCCATACTCTTTCCGTTCGCTCGGCTAATATACAAAGTTCATATCTTATCATCACCCGCCATGGCAAGCGAGTGTCGCATAGCGAGTCCTCATCGCAGAGAGAGACGCCCTGGGCGAGTGCTCGCTTCGATAGTTTTGTCATTGAGTGGTGAGATTTTTCGTCTACTGTGAGAACTTTCAGAAAGCTAACGGTTCTGCACAGCTTGGGCCATATGACTTACTCGTTATCTTATGTCGGTTTAATTCACAGTTCAACTCTCGTCTGGTAGCCTCCTTGGAGAGGGACAAACCTAGAAAGAACTCTTGTTTCCTCTGTCATGTCATGACTGTCAATGGTGGGATCGGATCCTCTGGGGGAAGGCTTTGGGCGCTACTAAGCGGTTTGCTCATCATGCGTTATCATCTTAATTGACTGCACTCCGGTGAATAACTGCCTCCAGTCATTCACCGGAGTGCACAGTCGATTGGATGGCACTGCACGATGAGCAAACCACTCAGCAGCGCCCAAGACCTTTGACACAGTCATGACAGAGAAAAAGGAGTGCTTTCCATGTTCGTCCCTCTTCGAGGAGGCTACCAGACGGGAGTTGGGAATATATTAGGTGTTGCTACCTCACCTGTTTTAAAAAAAAAAAACCCAGACAGAAAATTAATCAAATAGTCCTTGATTAATTTAATTGCTAAATCTAAAAGAAGAGCGTGGTTTTTTTAAAAAATTTTAAAATTCGTTTTTATGATGGTTTTAAAACAACTAATCTAACCTACTGACTCATAGGTGCTTTTGAACTGTTTTAAAAAAAAACTAACCCAACCTACCGAAATGTAGGTGTTTGACACTTCTTTAAATGCTTATATCTCTCTTATTTATTGAATCTGACAAAAGATAATTGCAGTTTCGGAATTAACGTGGTGAATATAGTCAGATGATGTAAAAAAATCAAAAATATAGTAATAAATACCGGGAGTTGAACTGTGAGTTATACCGACCTAAGGTCCTCGTCTGGAAATGTGTTTATACGTTTACTAAGCTGTGGGGCTGGTTGTTGATCTAATGTCAGCCACTCTTGAAACGACCCTTTGACCACCCGATCCCGAGCGGTAGACGGGCAAATAACGCCCCAATCTGCGATAAATTCCAACTGAATTACCGCTAACATTAGGCAGAGGCCGCAAGCGACTTCAAAACCATAACCAGACAGGAAAACGGAGAAATCCAGCCAAATCTGGTAATGATGGTGCGATGCTGCCTGCGGGGCCAACTATCCAGCGCCACATGGTAAGACGTTGGACTTACATGGTCAAGTTTGCAGAGGCTAGACTATGGACTGTTTCGTCCACAAGTCTACGTTCAGTCCAGGTTGAAAGAACAATCAATATCATTATACCTTAATGAGGTGACGGGTTCGCCTGTTGTAGGAGACAACAACCGACTGTGAGAACAAATAGAGTTGTCAACTACAACGGGCGAACCCGTCACCTCAGGAAGTTTTAACGATTAGTCGTTCTATCTCCCGTGAAGTGAGCGCAGAAGACTTGGACAAAACAGTCCACCGTCAAGCTCCGTCACATGCCTGTAAGAGGCCAACTCCCTAATCGCGAGATAACCAGGTGTGTTACCCAGCGGGCTTACACTCACGCCCTTACTTCCAATTGTGACCAGATTACTCCGGTCTCTCGATTGGTTACGAGTTTGAGGTCGCTTGCGCGGTCCTCTCCCTTACGAAGCGGTGAAACGGTGTTTACCGAATCTATCGCGGACCACAGCGTCCTTTGCCCGGCTGTTCACCCAGGATCGGGTAGCCGATGGTTGTTTCAAGAGCAGTCGAGGTCCGCAACCACCCCCGCTCTATAGGAAACAGTACTGCTTCCAGACTCCCCCGACTGTTAGTCAGAGTGCACAATCGATTGGCTTACGCCGCATGGTGCGCAGACCGTCCAGGAGCGCCAGAAGGTTGATTCCTAGGGGAAACTAGCCCTAAGGCCAGGGTCCTGCCTGGGCTCGCACTTCATGCCCATGTTGACCCGTGAGTGTAACCAACCCTGAACAGAATGGGTCTTCGTGGCCGACTCAGCAAGAGCCCATTAGCTCCCTAAACTGTGAGAACAACTTGCGGTGTCAACTACAACGGGCGAGCCTGTCACCACAGGACGTTTTAACGATTTTCTTGTTCTGTCGCCCTGCAGTGAACGTAGAAAACTTTGGACAGAACAAATCCAACGTCCAGCTATCACAACCCGCAAGAAGCCAACGCCTTACCGCGAGATAGCCAGTGTTACCTGGCGGGCCGACCCTCGCGCCCTTGCTTCCAATAAGGAAGTTTCCTTTTTTTTTATTATTTTTTTTTAAATCATAGGAAATTTGCAATGTGGCCTGGTGTTTTTCTTTTTCAATTATCTTCATAAATAACGAAGTTATGATACTTTTCCCTCCCGTTTCTTAATTGATCGCCGCGCGACCGGTCGACAATGCCGTGACGTCACAAGTCTCGACCGCGTCGGCACCAAAGCGGAGATCGCTCGCCGTTCGGGCAGTTAGTACTTATGGTTAGCCCAAGACGGTTGCGTAATCATCTTGGAAACTATGAAAGTTAATAAAGTACATTACAAATACTGCATCGTCCCTAAGTGTACAAAAACTACCGTAACTACAGCCAATAAACATTTGTTTACGGTGCCGAAGGATAAAAAACAAAGAGCTAAGTGGTGCAAGATTATGAAGCGGAAAGAATCTTTATCAGAAAAATCAGTGCGGTATTGCTGCCAAGACCATTTCGATGTTAGAATGATAGACTTCTGCCCATTAATTGAAAACAAAATTGTTTATTATAATCCACTATATAAATTAGATTCTCGATTTATTAGCGGTTTCGAAATCCTCGTGAGTAATGCAAAATAAACCCTTTGTCTTATCTGCAAATAGCATTTGAAGTTGGATTTGTGCCATATATTTGTTTGTTATCTCTCCATCCCGTATATAATTTTTGATATTTTTTTTGCTCATCGGACATTTTATTTCCACTACAAATTCTTTTGAAATGCCGTCCGGCGATGCACCAAACAGGGGGAAATCCTTATTGAGGATTAATCCACTTTCCTTGATTACAATGTTTTGTTTTGCAGCCACTATTTGTCGAACTTTTGGCTCCAAAGTTTTTCCTGGCAAAAAAAGAATGAAATATTAAATCAACAAAAACCGCTAAGTAGGAAACCAGTCCTTAACTAAAGTTGAAATAAAAACAAAAGATACTTACCTCTACTAATGGCGTTCTTAACTTTAAAGGTATATGCTCCTAAAATATACTGTATTAACACCCCATCTTCTTTATTGCAGTGCGCGATTTCATGCAGCTTTGAGGCAGTGATGCGACCATACCATAGTTGGAATCACATATTAGATTCAGATTGATTCATTGTGGCCTGGAAGACCATTTTCAAATCAGCCTTTCCATGTGGTCTTTACAGTATTGTATGAAATTGTCTGCATTAAGTTGCCGGACCTGGCGTTTACAGTGACATGCCATAGAATGAATGCAAGGCGTTGGATCTTTATCAGATTTACAATAAAGCAATAGTATTGAATTAAGATTTAATTTTCGTGATTTCTCAACTACTTCTATTAAAAACGATCCGCTACTAGGAGGCAGATCTACCTTCGCAGTTTTAGTTTTTTTAGAAATCGGTGTAACCAAATCGGCAGTTTTAATAAATTTTAAATTAGTTCCAACAGTTGAAAGCTTAGCTTTGGCCCAATAGCATTTCACCGAAGTGCAAGAAGGTTCTTCAGTCCGTCTGTTCAACCACATAACTAGAGCTATTGCATGCTTACATCCTCCTTGGCTGGCAGCACAATCTTCGCAACACACGCTTTTAATGTGTTCAGCCTCTTCATTGCATACTAATGTACAACGATATGGCTTACTCTTAACTTTGTGCTCGGGAGTTACTCTAGCTTTTTATGTGCATAGTTTGCCTTCTCTTTGTACCTGCACATAGCCAATGGCGTCGTCACCGTAGCTTTCTCGGTCGACCTGAAGATGATTGTATTAACTTTATTAAATACTCATACCATTGGTCGATTTATAAACACGAACTTAACCAATACTATAATAATAATAAATGCGGACATAGTTTACTATGGACAATCAATATAATAATAATAATAATAGCTGCGCTAAACACGTTTTCAAAACCTAGTATAAATAATAAAGATAGAAATATTGATATCGATATTCCTGTTCATACAATCTTTTCGATATTCCTGTTTTGATATCGATATTCCTGTTCCTCGCACACTGCCTCTAAAATGCGTTCCACTATACACCCTCAATATCTTCGGCGGTCCCACCCAGGTAGGTTTCGGTGCATTCGGTGCATTCGGTGAACTGCACATGTGTGATGCACAAGTTTAAAACCATAGTCATTTCCACTTTTGGCAATTATCGCGCTGTCCGCGAACAAATCCACTCTCCATAGTCAACTCTTTCTACTTCAATCTAGTTATTGTTATTACCAACCTACTAATTTATAATAGGAATTTACATAAAATATGATATGAAGCTCAATACAATACACACTCCGCGTCCGAGAAACACTACTACACTGCGAGCACTTCTAGTCTAGTGCATTTCTGTCACTCACACCGCGGCCTGCGAGACTTGTGACGTCACACTGCGAATTCTCCGCGCGCCGTTTTAGTTTTGTATGGCGTTCAGTAAAAGTGGAATAACTTCGTAATTTTTCAATATTTTCAAATAATTCTTTCACCGTGCTTAATGTATTTTTATTATCTTACAATTTACATGAGTATTTTCTATTTTGGTGTTATTGGAAACTTCCTTATTGTGACCAGATTTCTCCGGTCTCTCGATTGGTTCCGAGTTCGAGGTCGCTTGCGCGGTCCTCTCCCTTACGAAGCGGTGAAACGGTGTGCACCGAATCTATCGCGGACCTAGGCGTCCTTTGCCCGACTCTGAACCGGGATCGGATGGCCAATGGTCATTTCAAGAGCAGTCGCCGTAAGGTAGACAACCACCCCCGCTCTATAGGAAACAATACAGTTCCCAGACTCCCCCGACTGTTAGTCGGAGAGCACAGTCGATTGGCTTGCGCCGCTCGGTGCGCAGACCGTCCAGGAGCGCCAGAGGTTTGATTCCCAGGGGAGACTGGTTGACCCAGTGTCCTAGCCAGGTTCGCACCCCATGCGTGGAGGCCATCGGATGGGTGTTGACCCGTGAGTGTGACCGACCCTGAACACATGGGTCATCGTGGCCACCTCATC